>RJWH01000696.1:576274-621273 GCA_004363575.1 Solenodon paradoxus
CCCCCCCTCTGGAAAGATAAAGAAAGGAACCAAGTCTAGCTTTTTCCTGTTTTTTGTTTTTTTGTTATTTTTTTTTTAATGCAATTCTACCTAAGGGTTACCATACAGCTGTCAAGCACTTAAAACGTGTATCAACTGAATTTAAGCATATTGTAAATATAAAACATGAAATTCTGAAGACGTAAGGAAAAGTAAAGGATGTAAATTATCTTAAATTTTTATGTTGATTACACATGGAGATAACATTTTTGGATTTGTTTACACTGTTAGGCTAATAAAAGTTATTAATTTCATTATTTATTTTATTTGACTCTGCTAAAGTAGCTACTAGAAATTTTTAAATTAAATATGCAATTTGCATTATATTTTTTCATATATATTGAGGTAACTGTACTTTACAAAATAATACAATCTGTATGTACAGGTACCCCATTCCTCAAATATGTCAGTATATACTGTCCTCCACCAAATAACCAATTCTTTACTCTTGTCCATTGAACCTCAACACCAGTTACCCCTAACCCCACCCCATTCCTGCTGGTAACCTCAGTTCTGTTGCCAATGTCCAAGGGTAAATTTTGGTTAGTCTGTTCCTTTGCTTTGTCTCTTCACATTCCACTATGTGTATGATAACCTGGTCTTTCTTCTTTTGACTTTTTTCAATTAGCACAATCCCCTCTAGTTCCATCCATGTTGATTCTAATGATAGCTTTTCATCTCACTATGTAGTATTCCACCATTATACATGTATATATATTTCACATGTTCTTTATCCATTTATCTGATGATGGGACTTAGTTTTTAGTTCTTAGCTGTTGTAAATAGTGCTGTAATAAACAAGGGGATGCATGTATCTCTTCCAATTAATGTTTTTGTAACTTTTGGGTAAATACCCAGAAGTGGGATGATAGGATCATATGGGATTTTCATTTTCAGTATTTTGAGGAACCTCAATATTTACATCCCTACCAACAGTGTAAAAGTGTTCCCTTTTCTCAACACTCTAGTCGACATTTGTTGTTTCCATACTTTTGGATAATAAATAGCCAATCTCTCAGGTATAAGGTAATATCTCATTTGATGTTTCGATTTGCATTTTCCTAATAACAAAGGAGGAGGAACATCTTTTCATGTACCTATTGACCAATTGTATGTCTTCTTTGGAGTAATATCTATCCAATTCTTTGCCCATTTTTCATTGGATTGTCTGGGGTTTTTTTGTTGCTGAGTTTTATGTTTTTTGTGTATCGTGGATACTAATCCTTTGTCAGATATATGGAATGCGAATATCTTCTCCTAGTCTGAGGGTGGTCTTTTTGTTTTAGTGATAGTTTCTTTTATTGTGCAGAAGCTTTTAACTCTGATGTAGTCCCACTTATTTATTAATCTTTGTTTTTGTTTCCCTTAATGCTGGAGTTGAGTCCCCAAGGACCCCTCTAAGACTGATGTCATAGAATGTCTTTCCTACACTGTCTTCTAAGAATTTTATGGTTTCTGACCTTACAACCCAGTTTCTAATCCATTTTGAATTCATTTTTCTGTATGGTGTTACAGAGTGGTCATTCTTCTGCATGTGGCTGTCCTTGCTTTATTTTTACTGGACACTGGACTATAAAATGCTCAAACAGATATGCCCCGGTGGCATAGGGGATAAGTCCGCTGCCTCCCGCTGGCATAGTCCACATAATCCCAAGGACCCAAATTTAAGACTCAAGTCACCAAGATGACCAACTAAATAAAATAAAATAAAATGCTTTCTCTCTCTTTCTGCCTGCCTACTCACCTTTTCATTACTGACTGAAATCGTTCCTTTAAAAAAAAGCTCAAGTAATTAAATCCTCTATGCCCCTTTTACTTTTACTTCTAGTTCTCCAAGTTCCCTTCCATGTTTTGGAAACAGTAAAAAAGGAGTCAAAATAGTTGATTTAATAATTAAGTAAACAGGCATGACCTGGTGGAGAAGCAGTTGGGTCAATCACCTCCAAAAGAGGAATCCATACCCACTGGGTTTGAATCCCAGGTCTAGGGTGAAACAACTAATATGAACAACTAAATTTAAAAAATATATTTAAAATAAGGATGCTTCCTCCTCCTCTCTTCCTGCCTGCCTGCGTACTTGCCTTCATTCCTGCTTGCACCTTTCCTTTAAAAAAATTAAGTAAATAATGTTTAATAGAAGAGTATCTGCTACTAAAACTGAAGGAAGAAAAAACACATTTAAATCCTCCGCCAACAATTAGGAATTAAAGGGCATGTAATTCACTCTAATTTGATTGAGTCGGAAATATGGAAAAGATTAGCTAAAATTAATAAAATCATTTCATAAATTTTAAATTTTTTAATATCTACTAGAGTCAAATCTCAATATAACAAAGCAGAGGAACACCCAGAGCACTGGAAAAGGAATAATGACAAAGAACAAAAGCAGTGGAGATTCAAGGCTAATCAAAGCTAGAAATGTTAAGCAAAATCTTACCTGAAGCTTGGTCAATTCAATGGCAATATTTTGTACTTCCATGTTCCAATCAAGTTTGGGCGTTTTGAGCTCTGTTTCTGCATAAGGATTCATGTAGAGTTTTGCAGAGGCTGATATTGGCTGGAAAACTTTTATCACAAGGAAAACATAAGACAAGTTTATTGTCATTTTATACAATTAACCTCATGTAATTATGAGAATACTGTTACTCTGAAAGAAAAACAATCAAGAATATGTACAAAATGTAAAAAATTCACTACCAAAATATGTATACATTTATTTATCTACATAATACTGTCAAGTTCAATGGATTAATGTGGAATCTCCAAGAAGAAATTGGAGCCCTGTACTTCTAAGAAAGAAAAATACAAAACACAATCTACTCTTAATTCAGTCTGTATACAATTAAGCTACTTTCTCTTGCTATAAGACATTTAATAAATTTATTATTCATTAAAATAATAATATAAATTAGAAAATAAAATTTAATAATTTTTGTATTAATTAATCACTGAAAGAATTTAAGAACAGAATCATGAATGAAATTCATATTACCCAGAAAATAAACTGGCTACTATTTTATCATTTTCAAAATGATTTTTACTTATCTATCCTATTACCAACTAAGAAAATATTCTTGAAGTTAAGAGGCAGTATGAAATATGTGTTAGGGAATATAAGACAAAGTAACCTGATATACTTTAACTGTGAAGAGTATAAAAATTATATAAAGTGTGATAACATATCATTTATAATTTGTACACAATTATTAAAGCTTTTAACTTATTTAGAGGTTATTTGCAAGTGGAAGATGCCTGAAAATGAAATTACAGATTTTTCTAAACTGCTTCTTTTAACCAACAAGATTAAACGCATTCACAAACTACAGTAGTTGAAAATTTTGTCATCAAATAGAAGAGTCTATAAAGATAAAGAGAAAATGCCAACTGTCATATAAAGGCAATAAACTATTAAAGAATATGAAGAAGATACACTCTGGTAGCTGTCAGTGGCTGAGGCATGGACCATGCAAAATCCTAGGATCTGGGTTCATAACCCTGGGATGAGGAAAACAATCAAATAAGTAAAAACGCTTCCTCTTCCTCTCCCTTCCTTCCTTAAAAAAAAAAAAAAAAAAAAGATTATGAAGAAAACAATAGTGAACCAGAGTCATATGGAATATGGAAGAGCAGGGGTATAAAAAACTGAGAAAGAGATATACAAAATAAAAACAAACCAAGAGTTTATCTAGAATGAAACTGAAATTAGGAAAACAGATGGGATAAACAAACTTAGCAGACAATTTTATTAGGGCTCTATTTAAAAATAAATAATGATGAAACCAAGAAAGGAAGAACACATGGAGGTCAAGGATGATTAGCCATTGGGAGCAAAATCTCTCTCTCTCTCTCCAGAGGTGAGTATGTTATCACTGACTACTAATTAGTTATAATCCAAGCAAGCTATATGATTTAAAAAAAACTAAGGTATAAAATTAATACTTCATGTTATCATAACTTCATCTTAAAAGGTGTATTAATGCACTCAATCCCATGATTCCTATAGCATGAAATAAATTTTAACATTACTTACTATATTGATGGTCTAGGGATATATTGCTACTTGTAAGAATTTCACTCTTCAGCTGATCCTAAACAAAAATTTGAATTATATGATGAGAATGATAAAGAAAATTCACACATATTCAGACAAATACACCAAAAAACAAAACAAAAACAAATAAAACAAGACCCTGGTTCTGGTTCTTAAATCATTTTCATTCTCCTCTTTGAAATCAGTAACCCACAAGAAAAACATACTGAGCACTATTTACAGGTATTTTTTTAAGAATAAAATATAAAAGTAAATTTAAATTTTCATTGTCAAGAAATAACATAAAACTGCATTCTTCTGAATTTTATATATTTATACATACATACATATATATACAGAGAGAGAGAGAGAAACATGATTTGAGATCTCAAAATAGTTTTTGGACAAAGATATTATTTCTTACAGTAGTTGAGAAATAAGAGAATCTTGGTATTAACTCAATTCAGAAAATTCAATTGTTCTTTCTCTTCTAAGTAAATAAACATGTCTAAGACTAGCTTATCACACTGAAGTTTTGAATTTATCTTTCACTATCTAGGATATCAACATAACAAATATGTAAAATATTTTATGATACTCTTCAAGTAATCTTTTCATATAAAACACCACAATGTAACAAGAACACTATCAAAATGAGTGTAAAAAACCAGAAATGCAATTTTAATATTATAGCATAGGCTCCAATCTTGCTATCAAGGGAATGATTTCACAAAGACATTTAAAAACAGAGTGTTTTAAAAAAGACAGACTAGAATCAAAACTGTATTTCATGCTTCTAATTTAGTTACAATCAATCTAAACAAATGACTCATATCCTATCCCCATTAAGGGCTTCTTATATTAACAAATGTAGGGCATGTAGTTAGTGGTTTAGATAAAAACTTTACCAAGATCTGTTCCCTTGATGCTGGATAAGACATGCTGCAGTTTACTTTCCAGTAGGCACTAAGACTATCAAGTCGTATAAGCTATAAAAGAATAATAAAAGAGGTCAAACAATTAAAACACTGATATTATGAATCATTATTAGTTATTATTCTCATATCTACTACTCTAAAATTACCCTAGTACCGTTTTGAATTTTTAAAGGAAAGGAAAAAAAGCTAATATAGGTACATTATGAGTTATAAATTAAGATTCAAAAACTATATTACTAATCTAGCATTTGCTAAACTATGCTTCTAGGAATATCATTTCCAAGGGCTCCATTCAACCCATTATGAAATATTTACTGAAAATTTAGTATTTGACAAGCCCTGGAAATATTCTACTGTAAAAATAAATGCTCCTTTCAACAGATATGAATAGCTGGTTCAAGGGAGAGTTAGGAGACAGAGCATTATAATTAAGAAGGTGGAGGAAACTACACATTAAATATCTTGCTTGAATATTCTGATGTTTACTAACATATTTAATGAATTGTGAAATTCTTTATTTTAAAATACAATAAAACATACTTGAATAATGACGTAAATTTAATACTTAGTAAACTTACTTGACCAGAGAATTTTTTTAAAAAAAATCTAATATCTCAATTACCTAATGCTCCATAACATATTTTTGGGAAATATTAATTTTATCCAGTTTTTTAACTGAGAGGAAGAACCTAAACCTCAAAAGAGGTGATTACAGAAAGTTACATAGTAAGTAGGTGAGAGCCAAAACCAGGTCCTAGACTTAACTAATACTCCAATGGCAAATTCTGCTCTATCAAGATTTATTCAATAATAATAATAATAATAATACCTTGTATATTATTTTCTCTGCTTCATTTAATATACATGGAGTCCAGTGTTCATTTGTAGTCTAAAAGAAAAAAAGAGAATTATGAAATTAAATATACAAGTTATAAAACAATGCTCTAACATATACAAGCTATAACAAATCAGGAAGAAAAAACATCTAGCCAATGTTGGCTAACATGAGTTTTGTTTCTTTACTTATGTAAATGACAAAATCAAAGGAACAGTAAAAATAGAATTGAGAAAGTTATAATTTAACTGAATTCATTCATACAGAATATATAATTATTTAACTACTATGTAACTGAACCACAGAAGGAAGTGAATATGAATAAAAGCAGAGAGCTAGCCTATAAGTTACTGAAGATGGTCCACGCTTATTAAAAAATATCAAATTATTACAAAGTAGGAAGGAAATCAGGATATAGAAATCACAGCATGATCATGTTCCTAAAAAGCAGGCATGGTCAAAAATGCCAAATGTTGCCATAAGATAAACGAAAATAAACTCATTTAGCAGCCAAGGCATTACTGACAGACTAAAGAACAGTTTCACTAGAGTAGAAAGGTCAGTACAGTGGATATGGTGTCAATGAGAAGTAGAAAAATAAAGACAGCAAAAGCAGAAAAGCTCTCTCAGAAAGTTTAGTTAAAAGAGGAAAAAGAAAGCAGTAGTTAGATGGAGACTTGGCGAGGTGGGAGAAAAGAGGCTTTTAAATTTGTTATAAAGGAAAGACTTAAATGTGTTTAAATACTTATAAGAAGCTGAGGGAGGGAAATGAATTGAAGATTCAGAAAAGAAGAAAATGATGGGGGGAAAAAAAGAGAGCATCAGAGTGAGAGGTTAGAAAGGAGGGAGGAAGCTACAGCTCCTGAGGACTGAAGGGAAGATGAAATCCAGATCAGAGGTGGGATAATTTCCTTAGATGTAAGAGTTACATTGTAACTGAAAAGATGGGAAAAACATGGTATGGATACAGAAAGACATAAGTTTGCTACTACTGTCATTATAATAGTTAATGCAGTATTAAAGCAGAAAAGAATTGAATGCTTTACACAAACTATCTCATGTAATCATCACAAAATCTCTAAGTTATAGACACTATCGGTAAATGAGTGAGGTTAAAATAGTGGGGTCAACAAGTTAACCAGTACAATAAAATATTTTACAGGTGCTTTGATAAAATATAAATATATAATGGGGAGCATAAAACAGGGAGCATAAAACAGGGAATAGTAAATTCTAAAAAGAAAGTAAAAAAGGAATGACAGACAAATATTAATACCTAAACAGAACCATCAGGAAGACAAAGGGAAAAGAATAACAAAGGCAAAAATAAACAATGAGTGAGGTTCATCCTGGTAGCTCAGTGTTGAGTTCATGGCTCTGGCCCACATGATCCACATACATCCCAGGAGCCTGGGTTCCATAACCAGGGGTCCAGGGAACAGCCATGATGTATGGTTGCTGTCACACACACTATTTTGTATTTTCTGTTTTGTCAGATAGTAATAGTAACCACAGTTATTTTGTCTAACTACTGTGGTCACTATTATTAACTACTGTGGTCACTTATTAATAGTCTAATTTCTTCACAACAATTATCTCTAGTTTTAAAAAAAACAGACTGTGGTCTCTCTAAAGGTGTTATTGTAATTTTTTTTTAATTGAAAGCTAGTTAAAATTCAATTTTGGAGACAGGCAGGAGATAAACAGTATATTACCCACTAACATCCTTGATTTCCTTTCTTATTTTTCTCCAATTCTTTTTAGTATTTCTACTTTGGTCCTCACTTTAATGCATCCTCTACTTCTCTATATGCATACATCGTTCTTAAGGGCTCTAAGTGACCATGTCTTTTTTCTGTTTCTCTGGCAGTCCACTCTTCTTTGATTTTTCTTCTTCTTTCTCTACTTTGGTCCTCTTCATGTAACCTACCATAAGCAATCATGTACCTAAGGGAGATTTTTAGCTCACTGTCCTTAACCTTGTAACAAGTTTTCTATTATCTAGTTGTCCCTATGGGAAAAAAAAAGTCCCTCTTATATATACACATTATCTATCCCTGAAAATCTCTATGAAAAAAATCAAACTATATTATAAAATACTTAAAGTAAATATATGTGTATCTCAATATAATACATACATAGGTACAAAGAAATAGACACACATATATAAACTATTTTGAAATTTCATCTACCTATACCGGAATATAACTCTAGAAATATACTTCCCCCACTTTCCCACAATTTTAACATAAAGCTTTTAATCCTTTCAAAACATTTGATATTGAGCACTGTTAAATTCAAAAGTAAGTTAAAATAGAGAATATAATACTTTCATCACTAAAATTCTGAACTGTAATATCTGTAGAAATATTATATATAAATATAGTAGTTATGAATAGCAATAATTGATTTTAGATTAATTCATCCTGTAGCTTGGGAATAATATGTTCAGTTCCACAGAAATTTTAAGTAAGCTCAACGTTACCAAAAGACTAAGTTCTCCCAGTGTGAGACCAAATGAAAGAGGCCGCTTTGGATCAGTGACCTATCAAAGAAGAAAAGGTGACATTAAAATACACTGACGGTGAGAGTCAATTCTATGCCTCATTCTTTACAAGACAACAAAGGGCAATGAGTTTACAATTAAGTCATACAACCCAAGGAGAAAATAATTTGTAGAAAAGGCAGTAACCAAGGCTGAGATTATCCGTATTGTATAGGCATGATACTAATCTAATACTTTCCCAGCAGAACTGTTTTCTTTCTAGACGTGAGAAGACATTAAACAGAGTCTTCTCTCAATAACTAAAAAGAAACAATCTTTTTATGTATGTCATTAAATGCTCTTCATAGAAAAATAAAACAAGCTATTACAAATAATAACATTACCACCAAATTATTTTCAAAATATTCACGATTTTCACTTAGAAACACGAATGGCTCTTTAATTTCCTGACACTTAAAAAATTTTTTGCTAGCAAATATCCAATATTATTGCTATTTAATTAGCTCAGTCCCTTAACCTCAAATCTGCCTATTTTCAATTTCTGTTCCACTTCTGATCTTCAATATCCAAGTTATATTTATGCACAGTAATAAATTGTACAACAACGATGTTTAGAGTTATACAGAATTTTGTGTCCTGACAGATAAACTAGGAAACTAGGGGGAAAAATAAAAACAAAAACAATGCTCTAAATGATCCAAGGGGACTCTAGAGTTTAGGCATATATGTATATATATATATGCATATGTACATAAATATAGAGATAGAGACCCTTCTCAAAAAAACCCAAAAAGATGCTCTCATATAGCTAAAAAACACAAATAGTTTTAGGAGCTGTTTTTAATATCATATATTATGATTTGTGACAAAACATATTTTCCTTTATTCTCACATTCATCTTATTATATATAAATAACTAGCTCAAAATAACTTGCAATTATTTCAGAGTTTAATAAAAGAATCAATTGCTGTGCACTGTACACAAAATACTGTTATCATCCAATGAGCATCTTTATAATAAATTATACTTTTTCTATCTCAATAGTTACAATCTATATTTTTCTTTTTTCATTATCCTTCTAAGCTATAACAATTAAAGCAATCACACTGAAAGAGACCTGATACAAGATCCCTTTGTATTTTTCAATTTTTTTCCTTTTGATAATTTTAACATATTTTGCCACTGACACCAATTTAAACATAAATGATATAATTCACCTGCGCATCTCAGTATCTTTTATTAGAGAGAAATAGTATATCTCTAGTTGCACTTGCTCAGTAAAAAGCACAGTTTAAGTTCAAAATGAGGTTTTCACTCATCAATATGCCATTAATTTCAAATATCTTTCATTTTCATAATATGAATACATTTTATTTCCTTATACTTGCTTTAAACAGTGTATTTATGAGTTAAGTTTTATAGACATTTGTTTTTAAAAAATTCAGTTTAATGACTACATAAAACCAAAAGATAAAGTCTGTATAAGACAAAAGCAGTGTATTTTGAAAAACTGAAAATGTGTCTTACTGAATATTAACTTATATAAGGGATATATAACTTAGTTATATATATTCTGATATATAACTTATATCAGAAAAGGAAAATAAATTCTATATATGTCCATACTGCTTTAATTCAATTTAAACTGAAAAAAAAAAAAAAAAAGAATGCAAACTCATGTTTTGAATGGATGGAATAAAATTTCTAATTTCTTAGGCAAATGAAAAGCCTCAACGTTTCAAAATTTAAAAGCAAGCAATGCATTTTAAGCTCAAAATATTTGTTACGTTAACTAAATTGAATCAGTATAATAGCTCTTAATCAACTGGTGTAAACTTTCAGTTATATGTGAAATTTGGTTTCTAAATATTCTGTTGCACAAGTGTATGAATAGTTGTGGGCATTCAATCATTTGGTAGAATGTAAAAAGAAAGGGACTATCAGTCAAGTAAATTCAGTTTAGTCTCTTCTCTGCTAAACACCATCATAACTAATTATTTCATCACCTCCTAGAACTGAAATTTTTGTTAGCATAAAATAAAAATTAGATCTTAAAGTTATGAGTCAGAAGGCATTAAAGAAAATTCAAAATAAGCAATAAAGGACAATCTAAAACTTTCTTACTTGAGCTTTAGAAAGAAGTATATAGTGGTTTATGACACACTTCAACACAAATCCCCAATGAAAAAGTTTAACACAGGAAAGGCGATACGACAGTGTACTCATCAGAAAAAAATTGTTACAGATAATCATAGAGACAAAAATTATACAAATACATAATTACCAACTTAAACCAAGAATTAAAATTACTTACATCATCTTCATATTTAATGTGAATGTCTGTGATTTTTACTTGTACATTTTTAATCACCTGAGTTGCCAATTTTTCCAAAAAAGTATCCTTTTTGGCTTCTTTTGGTTTATCTATAAAAACAGAAAAATACCAGCTCAAGAGTTGAAATTCTGACACACCTCATAATCAATGATAAAGAACACCTATAGCACTAATCGAATGAAATTATAGCCTAGTCTGTGTTCTTGTTTTATTTTTGGTTTTTAGACTTTGATATACATTTTCAATTTAAAACTTATTTTTGAAGTTACAACATAATCGAACATTCATTTTACCTTCGAAGACAGAAATCTAATGGCAATGTGTATAAATAACGCATGGCATAAGAACTACTTTTACCTACCTTTTGAGCGATCAAGACCTTTAAAAGGTTTCTTAAAATGTTTTTTGTGCTTTTTACGTTTACGTCCTTCTCAGTGGAAGCATTTTAGTGAGAAAAGGATAAAATTCAAGTTAGCAGACTAGAGGACAGAAAAGAAAACAAGAGAATTCTTCCTGATTGCAATATGTTGGTACACTTTTAATTTATTCTAAGCTGACGTGGCATTTCAATATAAGCAGAAATTTGCAAAGCTTCTTTAGTCTAGAATAACCTTCTTTAATACAGAAAACAACTTGGCAAGTGCAATTATATAAAAATTGCATAAAATATTCAGATGCATGTTTGCAATTTTTCATAATACAAAGCTTAATTTTAATTTCAAGCTACCAAAATATTGGAAATGTAATGATGACAGGATATAAAACTTTCTGAGAAAAGTTTTGATAAATGTGTGGTAGGGACATAGGAACACAAATGAATGAATGGGTAGGTTTTCAACAGATGACTTTCTCCAGATGATACACCTTTCAAACAAAATTCTTTAATGACCTATGAATATAAATACAAAAAGGGCATAAAATGTACATTGAATTTTACATTGAAATTAGCTTAATAATTCTGTTAAAACTTTACCCACTTTTATTTGGCACTGTCTCACTTCACAGTTTAACCAATACCTATCTTACCCATTATAAAACTTTATATTCAACTGCAGACACATTACATGTCAACAAGTAGATATCAACTCTAAATTCATGAGCCTGCCTGGTACAGTCTGCCTGACTGCTCTCTACTTTTCACCACCTATTAAATGTCCTTCCATACTACCACCAGATGAATAACTTCTAAAATACTTTTTATGGCCTATTCATCCACAGCTCAAAAAATGTTTATAGGTTCTCTACAGTCTGTGAGGTAAAATCAAAAAGGATTTTTCATGACACAAAGGTCCTTCCAAGATCTGACCCCAATCTCCCTGTCTTGTTCTATCTCATCCTTGCACTGTATACTACAGAAACACTACTTGTGCTTTCCAAAAAAGTCCTAATTCTCCAATGCCTAATATCTCCACAAATGTCATTCCCTCAGTTTGGGCTGTTCTCCCTGAAATTCTTCACCAGGCAAATTCCTAAGAGGCTTCCAAATGCCAGGTCTATCATTATTGCCTGCATGAAGTCTTCTTCAACTCCTCCAAGCAACTCCAGAGTAAGCTACCCCCAAAACTTAAGCAGACTTCCGCTAAGCAGTAATTATACTATATTGGAAGTGCTTGCAAAACTGGCTTGCCAACAGGCCAGATCTTCATTACAATAGGAATTGTCTGAATACTGGGGCAAAAAGCACGATACATTTCTCTTCAATGAATCAGTAATTGAATAGCTAGACATTATAATACAGAAACTCTGCTAATGTTATATATACATATATATATTTAAGGGAACATACATGAAATTTAGATTTAGATTTTTAATTTTTTCTTCCTTGAAATTTTTAAGCAAATTATTCTGCCACCACAAAAACTAATAAACAAATCCTGGATTACATGACTAAAACACTGAATTTCAAGAAAAAAGTATCTAATGAATATATAAATGGATACTGCTATTTAGCAATACTTTTTGCCATAGTAATATTTCCTGAATCTTTTTCATTCATAAATTAAACATACAGAAAAAGACTGAGTTCTCAAAGAAATACCATTTGAAAAGAAACAAAAAAGAAAGCCTGACTAGCACTGCGAATCATCCAACATGGGTAGAACAACTTCCAGACAGAGAATCCCAGCTGCCTGGGATTAGATTCTACCATAACTTGCTCTTCTTACCTGACATGTTATCTTTCTGTTTTCACTTTTTTTTTTACTTCCTTGTTTTGTCTTGATCTCAATATTAATATACACTGGAGAGATCTACATCTATCCAAATAAGCTTCAAAATCTTGAGTGCTACATAGTTCTTTATCAAGTTTCTAATTAATCTGATGAAAAAATTTATGATTTTCAATCACTCTCTAAAGCAGTTCTCAAACACGTGGTCTCGGATTTCTTTAATGCACTTGAAACCTGAGAACTTTAAAGAGCATTATTTGTGGGGGTTTTACTGTAAGTTGTTTTGTCTTGGTTATTTTAACATCTAAATCTGAATAATAGTCTGTCATTCTTCCAAATCAACTAGTTCAGCTGACAACTCTAACAACTGCATAAGTACTTTTCCTTGAGACAAGTATCCTACTTCAGTCTGTGGAAGTACTTCATGTATACTTCCTCTCTTGTCACAAGAAATTTTAAAGAAACATATACTCAGAGCTGAAGTTCACTAAAATTGAAATGTTCCTACTTCATGAAAAACAGTCTTAAGTAAAACTGGTGCTTTGTTTTGCTTTACTTTGTTTTTCACTCTGAGTGCACAGTAATCCAATGACAATTAAGTTTGCACTGCCTTGACTCATGCTAAAGAAGCAAGCAATTTTATACACCATTGATTTTGCAGTTAGTACAAAGGTCAGGAGAGTGAAAACTCAAGTAGCATTTCAGTATTATTATGAAAATAGTTTTGACTTTTTGAGAACCAATGCTCTAGAACAGTAATTTTAAAGTCACCAAATGAGGAAGGAATATGTACACAGAAACTGAAAAGATCAAATGAACACTAAGTACGCTAGTCCTAGCTAAATGAAGATCTCGTTCAATAAAATTAATTAACCTCATTTCAGAATCATCAATATTCTTGGTCTAGTATTTTATCTAGGCTAAAGTAACTTTTTTTTAAAAAATGAAATTCTGAATTGTTTTCCTTTATAGTGACCTCTGCTTGTTTATTTTTGTTTTTAACAATGACACCCAATGATTTAGTTAGATAAATGACTAGGCAACTAGAATTTGTATCTTGGAGAAAATACTGCCACTTGCTGACTACAGAAAGCTGGTTCAATTATAAACTATAAAATTGGATAGTTAGTCAATAGTATTTTCACACTTTTATAGTTAACAAAGGAACTGTAAAACAAATTAACACTAAGGGGCAGATTTGTTAAACAAGATACTTTTCAGATAATTTCACTCAGTGTTGTGATATTTGCCAAGTAAATTCTTCCATTTGGTATAATAAAATGAAATATTAAAAAGTTTCTAGCTTCAAAATTTTATCATGCTTATTATTTAAATTTCAAGATACAGATCACCCTTTGTTATTTAATAATAACAAACTGTGAGTGAGTTACTAGAACAAGTTCCCGACGAGCTACAGAAAATACAGTTTAATAAACCCAATTATTTTTTTAAATATTATAAATTATATTAGGGTACTTGGTAGATTGGCAAGGGTACAAAAAACCTATTATAAATCCTAAAGATGTCAGCCTTCAAATTTGCTTTTAATGAAACTTCAAATTTCATTATATTGCACAGAACGGTAGTCTAGAGTTCCTCTAACACTTCAACTGAGATAAATAAACCAGGGAGGACGTGAGAAGAAAGTTAAAGGACCATGTCCTATCAAGGTTTAGAGACTCACTCAAAAAAAAACAGTCTCCATTTTATTGCTTTTTATAATTTTGAAAAACCATTGTTATAGGAGAGAAATTGCTTGAGAAACTACTATAGAGAACTAAAGTCTTTGAAAGCTATCTAGAGACCAATGTTAAGTTTCACAAGGGGAGTATATCCTGTTTGTTATATCCCATGAATACTCAGTATCCAGTAACTAGCCACAAAAAGAAACTATTTAGTGAATGAATAAACAGGTTATAGATGAGATAAAAAAAGGTGTGAGACATATATAAATACAGACATATGGAATACTGCTCAGCTATTTTAAAAAGATGAAATCTTGCCATATGCAACAATATGAGTAGACCTAGAAGAATTATGCTTAATGAGATAAGCCATAAGGAGAAAGATATCAATATGATTTCACTCCTATGTGGTATATGGAGAAACCAAACAAATAAATGAACCAAATCAAACAAAAAGAGACTTTTAGCTTATAAAATCAAATTAGTGGTTACCAGAAGGAAAGGAGTAGGTGAGGGATCAATTATAGAGTGAAGGATAGAACTGAATTGTTGGTGGTAAACATATATTATACACAGATGCTGCTTTATGTTGATGCACACTTTAAACCTATATAATGTTATGATGCAACGTTCCTTCACAAATGTTTTGTAAATAAATGGCTACAGAAGGTAGGAAAAGAAAATGATGACAAAGGGGAGAAGCATGAATTACATTTCCAATTTCCTAAAATCATGGCATTTAATTAAACAGAATCCATTAAAAGCACAAGCATGGATAAGAATATAAGTTCATACTGCCAAATATAATTAACCATGCATACCCACCAGGCTTGATGTCCTTGTAAACAAAGTTTTCCAAGCCATAAATGAACTCCCCTGAATGTGAGCCTGCATCCGCATGGCAGCAATGACCAAAACGCAAAGCATTTAAAAGATACTTTTAATTTCACATGTAAAATATGTTCGAACTTAATTCAAAGAATTATAAATCATGTAACAGAACAATTAAAATTTAGTGACATCAACACCATTTATTTCTAGGAAATATTCATAGTGATGCCATTTTCATTCTTAAAACATACAAACTTTCATAGTACTAAATAAAAATTTTAATTAAAATGATAAATAATTTCAAATTAAGCAAGGCAAAAAAAATTTCAAATTTTCAGACAGCGCAAAAGCCTGATATTTTGGTTTTCTTGCCTATCACTTTTCCTATTTTCAAAATAAAATTCAAAATGATATATTTATACTAAATTTAAAATCAGCTGAAATGAACTCATCTTACTTTAATGTGAGCTATTTCCTTTAGATACACTATCTAAATCCATTTTATTAATTCATGATAAAACTGCCAGCTTCCATTTCCCTCCTCAAAAGCAAATTAGACACCAATGCCAAGTTTAACCTCTCTAAATCACAGTTCTGGTCATGTTTACTCCCTGGATTTGTAAAGCAAGAGAAATTTACTGATTCCCCCAAGAGCTACAAATTCAAGTCCACTATAACAGAGGGCTAAGAGTATATAGGATTTAGAGTCACACTGGGTTTAAATTTTAGTTCTATCACTTTCGAGCTTTGTGACCTAAGACTATTTAATTTTCAGCTAATTCTTAACTATAAAATGGGAATAGCACTTTTATAGAGTTGTGACTATCAAATGAGCTAAAACATAAAGCAATTTGAAGAGAGACAAATAGTAAGTGTTCAATAAATGTTATCTACTATTATTGTCATATAATTATCAACAACACTGTCATCATCTCACATCATTATGGCATTCAAATCTCTTAAAAGTGACCTAACCTTAGCTTTCCAATTTATATCCAACTACACGCTATCAAACTACCAAATTATTAGTTGTTCCCTCCACATGCTATATACTTTTCTACCTTCACTGTCCCTCTACCTAGAATGCCCTCTCTTTTTTCTCTATATCCATCCTTTCGATGCAGCTGAAATATGTATCTTCATAGTGCTCGCTCTGACCTCTTCAGCTAAATATGATATGCCAATTACGAACATCCTTAACACTCTAGCCACACATCTTTTTAGGAGGCCTCAATCTTTTTACCTGCTTATTATTATGACGCCTTATTTTCCCAGTTTACATGGTCTTTGACAATAGGTAAAGTGATTTTCTCATTTTTCTGTTTCCAACAATTGAAAGCAGATTGGCATTAGACTTCTCAAAAGTACCTGGGAGCTAGAAGATACTGCCTTCAAGACTAATTTTAGACCTATCATTCTATCCGCAGCTAAATCAAACAGTATAGAAGTAAAATAAAAAGACTTCCAGACTTAAAAAGACTTTTTAAATGATACTAGTGTATTCTTTATTAACAGCTATTAGATGTGCTCTAGCAAAACAAAGGAACAAGTTAACCAACAACAACAACGGCTAAGGATCCAGGAAAGAGTAAACTGATAAGCAATGAAGATCAGTCTCAGAATGACAATTGTCTAGCGGGACTAAAAAAACAACCAGTTGAAAGGGAGATCTCCAAGAGAAAAAGGAGGAGAGAGGGGGAGCAACAGATAAGCTTGGATAATTGGAAAATAACAATAATCATATAACAGATTTCATGTAGTGTGTGAAAAAATCAAGGGTAAGCTTAACTAAAAAGATGAAGCAAATAAAAAAGAAAACATTTATTAATTCAAGACAAAATACTGCCTAAGACATAAAACATAATCACAGTACATCATCTGACTTATGCAGTGAATAATAATAATATAAATTTTCACAAGTAATTGCCTAAAAATGATAAAATCATGCTATAAGAAAATGAGGAGAATTTGGTAAGAGGTAAATTCTTTGAATACTATATAACAGAAAATCCTAGAAAATGCCTTATGTTAAAATATTAGATGACAGAATGCTATATTTTTAAAATGATTCCCTCTAAGTAGTGGGTTTAAGGGGTAGAGAGGCAAGAAACAGGTAACTGACATTTTTAATAAGAATTTTTTAAGGAAACAATTTGATTTTAAAGTACGTGTGTGTGTGTATAAATTTGAAAAAATTAACATCTAAATACAGAATTATACAATTTGAGACTCTTTTGGTTTTACTAGGAGTGTAATCTTTCCCTTTACTTGATAATATTCTTTCTAGGAAAACTTAGCAATAAAATAAAAGAAGAAAATTGTCAAGCAGTTTATTTTTATATAGTTAAGCAAACTCTCTAAAAATGAATTAGGAGCCACATTTAAATTTTCTTTTATTTCACATAACGGACAGCACCCTATTTTATCAAATTAAACAAATAAAGTAAAAATACTTTTTTAAGCAGATCAGACTGAGGACTTTGGTGTCAATTTTATCATCTGCTGCTTGAGTTAAATCACTTCCTTTCCTTACCTTTTAAGTTCCTACAAAAGTGTGATACCACTTTTGTGCTTTTAAAATCAAGAAATAAGTAGAAAAAAAAAGTATGGTAATAAAGTAATAACAATTAAAGTAAAATGCCAAGCATCTAAAAGTGAGAGCTGTCTTTCATAATTCACAATATCATATTATTTGATCCATATTCAAAGAAAAGTTTTTAAATGTATTGATACGCAGTCAAAATAATTATATATCTTGATAATTAGAAAAAATAATCTCTACCAAAATATTTCCCAATTCTTCAATTATTTTTTATATTCAGAACATCTTTCTGACAAATCTAACAAAATAATGTCAAAAATGGGTTTTAGTTTCTGAATATTAGTTCTACCACAACAAAACTCTAAATTACATCAGTCAAGAAGCTATAATATATTTATTATGTAACATACAAGCTGAATAATCCTATTTACACGAAATTAGTACTTCAGATGTCCATCCTCTCCACCTCTATCTGATACATCAGATCTTTAAGAGTATCTCTGCCAAACTCAAAACATGTTCTAAGCTTTGAAAATCCGAGTCAAAATTTAAGAGGTACTCCATACAAAACGTATAGCTGGCTCTGCAAACAAAATTACTAAAATAGAAAAGACTATCATGCCTTTGCTTACAGTATACTAGAAACCCTGTAATATTATTTAAGCAAGAGCAATATTTCCATCCAAAAAACAATAAGAGAATTTTAGGTTTGTTTCTCAAAAAGGAAAATATAACAATTAGATACATTATAAAGTATAAATATAATAATATATTATCTCTATATATCAAAACGCATCTCAGTATACCTTTTGATGAACACATGAAAATATATGTATAAAATATATATTTAATCTGAACTCTTTCAATGAAGAAATGACAAAATAGTCTACTCATTTTTATAGTCCTATTTCTACACATATTAATAAATCAAAAGTGAATAAAAAGAATTAATCACACTGAATTCTCATAAAACAAAATCATTCTAGATGTGTCCTGGTGGCTCCGGTGCCAAACTGGCAGCTGAGGTGTGACCATAGAAAGTCTAAGGTTAGGGTTGGGGGATAATAAGCAAAAACACGTAAATAAATGAAAGTGCATCCTCCTCTTCCTTACTTAAAATGCTTCTTCCCCTTCTCCCTTTATCTCGCTCTTAAAAAGAAAAATCTAATACTGATTCATCTTGGCACATTAAAGTAACAAAAGTAAATAAAACCTTCATAAAAGCATAGATTCTTAAGTTTCTGCAGAAAGACACAATATGCTTAGGTAAGAAAAAAGAAACAGAAAAATGTGTAAGATTTTTTTTTTTAACGTCATCCATTTTGACAGCCTCTTTTACTTAGGTAAAAAGAATTAGAATCACTGATAAAGAAATTTAATAAGCAAGATATTTATAAGAGATTTCTTATTGATTCAATTAAATGTCAGAAGCATAAGGAAAAAATCTTACATATAAATATAATTTCTGTCATTTCTAACTCATTATTTGCTATATATCTTTTTTAAGAGACCAGAGAGAAATGCCTTAGCATTTTTAATATCATCTTCTTTCATCACAGAAAGATATACACAAGCCACCAAAGGACACAAAAATATAATCAAATGCCTGTAATCCTCATGCTAAATCAGTAGTTAAGTATGATTTGACTTGAAACAGAAAAAGAAACTTAAGGTTTGGAAAAGTCCTTTAACACATCACAATACAGACTACTCTTTTTATCTTTATTCTTGCTCCATAAACCAGAATAGTGATCAAATTTATATTTAGACAAAAACAAAATTTAAGATAGCAAAAAGACTGAAAAATGAAGACCCAAATCTTTTTAAATATCCTATAAGTATAAAGAGATATTACTAAAAAATAGAATTACAGCACCATTTCCTCTAACCTTTACATTATATTAATATGCTGAACCTCATTATATTCCATGAACATAGGTAAAAATGTGAACAAAGAAACTGTTAATATTTAGCAGAAAAACAAAATGATTTGCAAGAATTTATAGAATTTGTGAAGATCCCAAAAGGTAGCATAGTAAGAATGACTACTTAAGCGAGAAAATTAAATTGTCAGTGAGATAAAACACTACAGAAAGAGGCAGTGATTCCTAAATGTGAATCATTCAAATATACATAACATCTTGAGATAAGATTTTAAAGAAGATTCTTTGAATGACAGCTTATGAAGGCTTATAAAAACATCTTCTTTATAGTACATCAAATATATCTAAATACAGCTATATTTAAGTTTATCTAAAACATAAACTTACTGTACCTTTCTCTGCTGCTTTTTGAAGAGCTTCTTCAATTCGCGATAGTTCTTTTTGTTTAATATCTTGCAAGGATTTTTCTTCTTTTTCAGCATCATATTTAATACCTAAAAATATATAGTTAATTCACACATAAAGAAATACAATTAATATATAAATAGGAAAAGTTCAGCCTCATGATTGTCTGTGTGTGTGTGTGTATGTATGTAATATACGGAATTTTCAGTAAGTCAGAAAAGTTTCATTTTCTTTCACAAAAAGTTTAAACATACATGAGTTATTACTTTAAAAGCTTATATCAGAAAGAAAGAAAAAAAGGAATTAAAAGGAAAAAATTAAAATTTAGTATTATTGTTGAGTAATTTTCCCTGAAGTAAGTTACCCTAAGGAAGTTTCTCTAAAATAAATAACTTTTCTTAATTATATTGTTCTTATAGCTTCAAAAAATAATCAAAGGTATTACTTTAAAAAAAATCACTTCTTTAAAATATTCATTAAAATTAAAATACTATAATGCATACTTAAAAAAATTACTGTTTTAAAATTTTCAGGGAACATCCATTCAAGATCAGAATCAACAAAATAAGACAAAAAAAGCTCTAATTTTCAAATCTGCTGATTAACACATTAGTTCATATTTTAAAACTTATTTCATTTAATTTTTGAAAATAAATTCACCTAATGCAGATCTCAACTTCAGAGGAAGCAAAATAATATAGAGAATAGAATAAATGAAGCAAATGGTTGAAATTATTCTAACAAAATTTTTATATACAAATGTGGCATTGTAAGTGCATACATATAAACTATATGTGTGCAAGTATGCATATGACTGATTTAAGTTAGCTTTTATTTTACTCAATATATTAAAATACTTAATCCGGGTAACAAACTAATTTCACTGTGATGTCACTCAAAGTGATAACCTAAAACAACATACTTGCTCCAGGAACAACAAGCAGGTATAATCCCTCCAGGGTGGCAATAACTGCTTCTCCATAAAGATTCTTCCAAGGAATCTTCAAAGTTAATTTATCTAAAAAAACATAATTTAAAACTTTCTTTTTCAAGAAAACACACCTTTCTGTTCAAGAAAATACACCTTTCTCGCTTTCCATTAAGATAAAAAGCATCACAAAACCCTTCATGAATATATCACGAAAAATTTTAAAATGTTAACACTGAAATTGACAAATATCTTGGTTGATGGTCTGAATATTATACATGCTTTTTTGTCCTTACTACAACTACAGTACAGCTCAACTGCAAAATAATATCTGTATAAGATCCCAGAAACTGAAGCAACCACACAAAGAAGAGTACCAAAGGAAGAGAACTTTGACAGTATGCCAACGACTGACAAAGAATAGCCCTAAAGATAAGTATACTATCTTATGACTGGTATTATGAGTTACAAAGAGTTCCTATCAAATATATTTCAAATACCTACTTGTAAATCACTTGAAAGGCAGAATATATTTTCTTTCTTCAAAACAAGGGAATTTATGTCAGATCCTTCAGAGACTAGGCTACAAAATCTTTTTACTCCTAACACAGAAATCTATGACACTAATTGTCACTAACCAAAGTTTGGAATTTTACGGGGAAAGGCTATGCAGAGTAGGAGAGAGAAGATAAAAAGAGCATGCGCTCAACTAAATCTGAAAAGGACAAAGTCTGCCACTGGTATCTCTCCACAATTTTTTTTAACTCTTTTCTCAATCTCTAGTATCCCCTCTTTCCAGGTCTCCAGACAACCAATGTCTTAATCTGCTCACAACAGTACAGAGAAATTCTATTCTTTTTCTACCTCAAACTGTTCTGTTTCAAATTAAAATACCTTCTCTTATCACAATTTTTAAAATAATAATCCTGTCAAAGCCATAGTTCTCAGTGCTGCTGATCAAAAGAATGTGATTCAATGAAGTAGTATGTGAATGACTACATCATCAGAATCCTTGGCACTTTTAAATAAAGATGCTGAAAATTCAAAGAAGTGTTTAACAGTCCAAAAAGTTGAAAATAAAATAATTCAATGAAAGGAATATTTTTTATTCACTGGAAAGGTTACATAACAAGCCAGTTTTACCTGGGAATCTATCCCCAGGTTGAAATCTCAAATCATTTCTCATTTAATATTTTTCTGTTTATAAACATAATGAGTTTCTTAAATGTCTTCCAGGGAGAGGCAAAATCAATATACACATGGGTCACTTACAAGTCTGATGATTTTAGGGTGAGTGCTACCTATATTTATAATATATACTGTTATATCTATAATGATATCAAAAACACACAAAAAAAATTTACTTAATTGCATTCTTGCTGAGCATAAAACCGAAAAGGCGGGAAATGTCCCTTCAAATAGCACACCAAAAAAGAATTGTCTGTTCCATAACGTTTCTTCGGTTTATCCTACCATTTTTCTCTCATCCTGGAATTCAGTTAATTATATTACTGTCTCCCTTGTACAGATCAAGATTTTTTTTTGCTAACTTGTAAGAAAAAGGATACCCCAGGAGCATCCACAAATAAATCTACCTCTTAGAAAACCAAAACATTCTTGAACTCACTTAGCCGCACTGACTCTAAAGGTTAAGTGCAATATTTTAATCTTAAGAGAAATTTAGTAACATAAATGCTCCATAAAACAAAAACGAGCAGGATAAATATAAAGAAAACATACTGTGCACTTTTATATGTAAAGAAACTCATAATTCGCAACCCTGAAGGAAGACATTAGATTCGTATAATACTTTAAAAGCAGAAAGAACAAATTCTAAACTACCTGAATACCTTTTCCAAAATATAAACGTAGTTGTAAAACTATAATGAATAGAGTAAAACCTTATTAGTTAAATAAGTCTCATTCAATCCCTTGAAATGAGATTTCAGTACAACAGCCAAACTCCATAACTTCCTCGAGGACAAAGATATATTCATCCTTGCCTCTCCCACTACTACTTGCATAGTCTTAGACACAGCATGTGCGTATAAATACCTCAAATGTGAAAGAATGAATTAATGGTTATAACTTCACTCTAAGACGTTTTCCATTAAGCACATAGGGTCATTAACAATACTTCAGGAAGACTAAGCATCACCACCTCACACAACACAAGACTTTAAAACAAATAGTGCATGCCCTAGGGATACTTTAGGAAAAGAGATGCATTCACTCTAAGATGAAAACATCAAAACGCTTCTTTATATTAAAAAGAACGTATATCTCAAATACCAGATGATCTCACTCTTGTGTAGAATATAAAGAAACAAAGCAAACGAATAAACCAAACCAAACAAAAACTAATCCTTAGACACTGAGAACAGAACTGATGTTACTAGAGGAAAACTGGGGCGTTGTGGGGGACCAAAGATAGAGGACGGTGCAGTGAACAGTGGTGAACTATTAGAAATTTGGTGGTGGGCATGGTGTGTTATCATACATTTGATGAAGAGTGAACCTGCACATCTAAAACATATTGCTTTGTAAATCAAAGTTACCTCAATTTAAAAAAAAAAAGCAGTAATCAATCTAGGGTGGTAATTCATATAATATGTATGTATATATGTATATATATATATATAAGTAAAAATCAGAATGAACTAGATGAGAGAACTCTGTAGATTAAATTTTATTGAAAAAATTATCCAACAAAGATGTATACTAATTATAGGTGATCTTAGTGTTGAGTATATCTGGAAATGAAAGACTTTGTATTTACCAAAACACTTCCACACCACATTGCTGCATAATATATCATGCAAAAATGGAGCAAAGTATGAATGAAATAAGACACATTTACTAGAGTTTGCAAATTATATTACTTTCACATAGAAACTAAAACACCCACAAAAATTATTTACTAGTTTTGAAAATGAAGATGTATCTTGTGTAGTGGAATAAAAGGCTGAGAAAGTATAACTGCAATCCAAATGTCCTTCAATTTTAGAGGGTAATTTAGTAAGCTTTTGTCAAAAACTTTCAAGTATTTATGTATTAATACACATTAGGCTCAGAACTGTAAAAGCTTAATCAACATAACCAAAAACTTCTCACATTTTTGTTCAAGTTAAAAGAAAAAGATGTCCCAGATTAAGTAACAAGGGAAAAATAAAAATCGTAAAGGACTCTGAATAACATAAAAGAGCAAAGTACTTACCAATTTGGCCAGCTTTGACTTTAAAAGGAACATCCAATTCACCCTTCATAAGGAAGAAAAAATTTTATAAAAAATCTTAACTAATTAAGCTCCCCACCAAAAAATCACTTTTTATTATCATTTAAAAACACAATCATCGCTAAGAAAAAAATATAAAACAAATTTTCTCCTTGGGTAACTCATTAAATGACATGTTTTATGGCTGGGAAAAAAAAAAAGGTGTTTTTAAGTTTTTTAATTAACTTAAACTCTGAATTTGAAGAAAAAAATTCACAAAGGAAGAAAAATTATAAATAGAAATAAGAAAGAAAGAATTAGTAGTTAGAGAAAACAATTGGGTAAACTACTTAATATTTTAATAAATTAAACCAAGCTGAATGGAAATACCATGTACTTTTAAAGCAACAGATGAACACTGCTTATCTGAAATACTAGAATAAAAGTCATTAAACATAAATAAGTTGAAAACAATAAATGAACAACAATTAATTCTTAGCAAGTAAATCCACAAAGTAATCTCAAAAGAAAAAGTAAATTTTCAAAATATTTACCAAATTATCGTTTATTTTCGATAAGTTACTGACACAAGCAGCAATCAATAAACATCCATTTATTTATCTAGATTCCAAACCACTAAAAAGTTCAAATAACTTTTTCATTCAGAGTACTAAAAAAAAAAATTGATATACACAATGACCAATTCAAAGTCTTTAAATTATTATAAAGTACACAAACCAGTCAGAATAGGCTTTCTGTTGGATGTACCTTTATAAATAATACAATAGAAATATGGCAACTGAAATACAGTACTTTAGGAAATAATTAACTGAAATAATCAATTTACCTGATCATCTAGTTACTCAAGTATTCCAGGTAAATAAGAGCTAAAGAAAATACTAACTAATAGCTTTGGTTAAAGGATTTTTCTTTAGACCAAACAAAAATCATTCTTACTGGTCTAAGAGAGCAGTATTACTCTCTCAGATATGAGGGGAAGATAAATTCAAAGGATACAAAATAAATTATACACTTCTAAAAGCAGGTCCCACATTCATTTCGATACTTTCACACAAAATAAATGTAAAGAACCCATATCAATGTAAAACCTTATGGACTGGGTTTAAGTGAGGGATGGAGGCCAGTTTGAATAAAGAATATAGATTATAAAATCATTTATCCTATTTAATTATAACCAAATTCAAACTGGGATAAACCAGAGTTCAAACAATTTTCTTCTTAGTATGTTAGATATATATCTTATCACCACAATTCTTTCTTTCCTTATATTTTCATAGAAAAATATATTTTCATAGAAAATATAACCTTTATTATAATCTCTGACAGAATCTTAACTTCCAAATTTTTTGATAAAATTTTAAAGTTTTAACATTTTATATATAGAGAGAACAAAAAGTAAATGTTTTGAGTGTTCACTACTTCCCAGGCTCTACTTTTTATTTTATTCAAGGCACAAAGATATCACTACATTTTTAACTACACTTTAAATATGATTAAATTAATGCTCAAAAAATTGAAAAACTTCCAAAATCACGTAACTGGTAAAGCAGACCTAGTACTCAAATGAAAAAATTTAAAAAACTTACTGGTAAAAAGGCAGAGCACTCAGGTCTGCCAGATTACAAAATGCATATCTTTTCCATAATGCCAAGCTGTTTTCACAATAACAAAATATATTGTTACTCCTTGTAATAATTCTATGAATAGGATCGTCAAGATTCTAAACTGACTCCCCTGATCTGTCAGGGAATATTTTGTGTATAGGATCTGCCTAATTACACCATTTATCATGGGGAAATCCAACCAAAGGCAAACCAACAGTCAACAAAATATACTGTAGGTTAATTAGAAATCTAAACTGTTAACTAAAGAAAATATTCAAGGTTGGACTATAACAAAAAGACTGGAATCATGTGTTAGCAGGAGTATAGAGAAAAAGGAACTCTGTTACACGGTTGGTGAGAATATAAACTAGTATACCTAATTTAGAAGAAGTACAGATTCCTCAAAAAAATAAAAATGAGATTATCATTTGATAGAGCAATCCCATTATATAAATTACTTTCTGGTGCTAGAGTCCAAAAAAAGTCTATCTTACTTCTAATATTACCATACTATTATAAAGTCCTGTCAATCAATGTCTTTCCAAAAATATAATTACTCAGATTAGAATAAAGGTGTTTTTTTTTTTCTATGAAAATATATTATAAGGATATAAGTATAAATACAATTCCGGTGACAGAATATATATATTTATCAGATAAAATATTCAAATCAAACCCTTACTGACCCTAAAGTATATAAAGATACTTCTGAAAACTATTTCAGTAAGATAAAGGTCTATGATAAAAGGTCTAAGATAAAGGTCTAAAAGCTATGCAGTCAAATCAGTTCAAAGAAAAAGATTCCATTTTATAAGAGATACTATTTTGATCATCAGGAAAAAAAATTCTTCTAAATCCTTCATCTCCAAGTCTCCTACAGCAAATAGTTAAACAAGTAATACTTTTTTGAATGACTCAATGACTTTTATCTGGCACCTGGTACCAGATACTGAGTAATCAAGGGTTTCTTCTAAGAGCGTACCAAATTAATTGAGTTATCAACAATTTTAAAACTTACCAGAGCATTTTCTTTTATCTGCAAATTATCTAAAGCCACATTTCCTTTAGAGAAAGAAAAAGATGAAAAATATAAGTTCATATCCTGATTAGTATCATAACACAATATCATCATAACACAATATCAAACACCATGATACTGATACTACTAAATGCTAAGATGACAATGTACCTAAGACGCTACTGGCACAATAGAGCTGCTAATATGGACAAGAATTATTAGCAATAGCATATTTTAGGTAAGCCCCATTAAAAGAAATGATAAAGTATTTCAACTGACCAACATTTAGATAGACAAGAGAAATAACTGGGAACCTTCAGTCTTAAGACTGAAACCTTTAGAAGCAAAGAAAATATAAATCATTTTGAATTACTTAGCCAAATCAACAAGAGACAGAAAGACAACAGGACAGATCAATTATCTATAATCCAGGATTCTTTCCTTAATTATGGTATCAACATGAACATTTTCTTCAGGAATATGCTATTTAATCTTTTAAAACTCCAAACATCCTATGTTTCCCGTATTTATCATTTAGTGGTTCTAACATTCTTTAATTAGTCTAATCAGATGTTAAGTTACAAAAATGTACTATTATATGACTCAAATTTTAAACATTGTACTTATATTTGATAAATGATACAAATACTCTTGTGCACATAAAAACTTAAGCGAAAGTTTTAGTCTGATTCACTTATATTGTCTAAAGTTAATAAAACTATAGATCAACATTAAGAGCAAATTATGAAAATTATTCAGTTTTATATATATATATTTCTTAGTCACTCATGACACATTTTTCAAAAAATACTAATGCTCTCCATAAATATCTTTCAATTTTTTTCCTCGTAGTATTTTAGTGAATTAAAAAGCATTTACATTATAACATTTTTAGAGATTTACTTTTCCCCAGATCTCTGATTTTTTTTTTAAGCAAACATTTATTAAGTACCTACTATGAGTTAAGTATTGGAAAGGAAGATGGTAATTAAAACATTATCCCTGCTATTGAGGTGCTCACAGACAAGCAGAAGACAAAATTTCTAAAATTTTGGAAATAGTATATTGGCATTTCAACAAGAGTGCAGGAGGAATCGTCTAACTCTGCCTCTGGAAATCAAGAACTTCATATGAAGTTTAAGCGGAAGGCAAAAAAAAAATATTTACTGTGTGGATATGAAAAGAAGGTAAACAGATGCATGAGTAAGAGGCATTTCAGGAATCAAGAGTGCCTAGGTGAAGCTAGAGGAGAAGAGAAAAGAATAGAAGAAAAGGTCAGAAAGTTTGGCATGGGCAAGATTAACAAAAAGGAGTTATTAGTATAAAAAGTTCAGACCAGTCACAACAGAAAGATGAAATGTGTATGACAAAATTAGAACTTTGCTTTAGAACCATTACTCGACTTGTCTAAATGGATCTGTTCAAACAACTTAGCTACAGGGGTAATGCAATATTGCTTATAATAGCAGAAGGAATGGATGGAAAGAAGAAAAGAAGGAAAGAAGAATCAATATAAAGAACTAAATCTCCAGAAAGAAGGCATAAACCATGAGACATTTATAATACAAATACATAGCAAAGAAAATGCAGACATGAGAAAATGTTCACATTGTTTTATAAAAAGATTTTATGGCAACTGAAAAAAAAGATCCTTAAAATACATACAAAAATTATATAAAGGGAAGAAATATTCCTGGATTTAATTCTCTAAGATAATGAATTATAAAAAGCAGAGTTGGGAACTATTCAGGACAAAAGTAGTGATTTCACAGACATATGAAGCATATATGAAAACAATTCGAACTACTTTAACATGAGTTAAGATCCATATGGAGACTTGCAAACTTGCTCATGAATTCTGACTGTTCTATTCAGCGAATCTCAACGAGTAAGTCAAGCGTCATCATGAGTGATCAGAAACAATCTACATTAGATATAAATAAGTTTTTTTTGAAACAACTGTTAAGACACTAACACAATAGGCATAAAATTATAAATGTCCTTATAAAAAGTGGGTTATTTCTACTTCAGTGGCACTTTGGTTCTTTAATGACTAGAAGATATTTAAAATGTGAAATACTTAAAAGTACCAATAGCACTAACAGTGTTAAATAGGTGTATTTAATAACACTGGCAGGCAAAAAGTGAGTGATTATCACTAGTAGGTAGGTAGGATCAAGGAGTTGTTATTACTGTTCTTCAGTAATTTCTAGTTTTTATAATAACCAGATTATATTTATGTTAAAAGCATTGCAAATTATAGTAAGAAAAAGAGAAACAAAAAAGATAAATTCTAATGCCAATATGATCTCAATGCTTTACATCAATTCCTTCTTTAATATCCAAATTACCTAGACACATTTTTAAAAGATCAATTTCTGCTACTGTGAGTCTACCAAACTGATGCTGATTTCCTCTCTAACAAATGTGAATGCTATCTAACAAGCAGCAAATATAACAAAGAATAAGAATAATACAGTGTAAAAATTATATGCACTAAAGGAGGAGCCACTACTCCTAATACAAAGCAAAGAGAAGCAACATTATTTCAGATTAAAATACCAGGATAAAGTGCATTCATTCAGTTAGCCAGTAGATGGGTGCTTTATCTAGCTAAGAAACTATGCTAATAAAGTATACTTATACTAAACTGCATGATTTCTAACTGATAATATGCAGAAGTTTCACTGTCCTATGAATGCCAGAGATTTCATATAAATAAAAATAATTTATAAAACTAAGATTAAAGCAGACTCCTAAAAGTTAACTATTTCATATTTCATTGAATGACAAGGCAAAACAGATTTTAATTTTCCATTTCCACAATATAATAAGAATTCCATACACATGCAAATAACTTTATTACTACAGCCAGATCACCTGGGCTAAGGGCAGACAAAGATCATAGGAAGTTCTTAAAAATATGAAGGAAGGGTAAATATTTGTGTCTAATCTTTAAAAAAAAAAAAATAAGGGGGGCAAGGTAAAGGATGATTAATAATTGCCAATGGGTAAACTGAATTCTGACAGCAAGGAAGTCACTAAAGCTATTTGCAGAATCAAGTGTCTCTAATGCCAAGAAGTCACAAAGTAATCAAAGTGACAAGAAAGTTCAAGGAAGTGATTATCTTCTATGATGGACTAACCGACCAAAAGGATGAGAATAAGCAATAAGCCTAGTCTGTAATTCAAAGAATAGATCCCTGATTTTGACTCTATATGATTTTCAGTAAAAAACTAGACATATTTTATGAGTTTCAAATTCCAATCTTAAAGAATATTTTAAGAAGTACATGAAAAGAGTAAATCACAGAACAAAATCTACCTAATAATCTTTACTACTAAACCAGGTGATAGAAATGAAACTGAATCTATTAAATTAGTAAATGATACCAAAGTAAACAGAATCATAGAATAATAAATGGTTGCTAAATTATAGAAAATAAAAAAGTTAGTGTATGAATAAAGCTCCAATGATAATGGCAGAATACGGAACAAGCCTGCCTAAGGTCAAGAATGGCTTTTAAAACAAACAGTGGCCAACAAAATAAATATGAGCTATAGTGCTGATGTTAAATACCTCTAGTCAGAAATAAACTGAATTTTTACAGAGGTTTAGATATACCTTCCTTACAGCACTTAACCCTCCCTCCCTCCCTCTCCCCTCCCCCCCTTCACCTCCCCTCTCTCTCTGGAGGCAATAACAAAAAACCCATACAAGAATTAGACTCAACAATGAAAAGCCTTTGTAGCTGGTGGACCCACTTTTGGTCTTTGCATTTAAGAGTACAGAGATTTTTTTTTTTTAAAGGAAGGGGTTAGTTAAAATCAGTACAACTAACAAGGACATAACAAAGGTAGTAGAGTCAAGGTTTATATTAGGAAGATAACAAGAAAAGATAGTGCTATAGTGGAAAAAAATAGAACAAGAAGATTGCATTGTAAAGTAGTAATTTTAAGCACTTCCTTAACCTACATTTTTTCCAAAAACTTAGTAAGTGGTAGAGCCAGGTATTAAAGATTTTGATTGAAAACAAAAAACAACCCATGATAAAAATGCCCTGCCCTAATTCATTAAACTAACATTACATACTGTAGAAGTGAAAATAAGAATATGCAGTTGTATGTATTTAAATTTCTTTTACATATCTTTAACATGACCTGAAAGTAAATAAATATTCAGACACATTCAATTTCCAAGGAAGTAAGTGAAAGTAAATGAGTGGACAGTTTTTAAAGCATAAATCAAATTATTTTAATAACTAATACTTTGGCAAAGAATATTGAAAAAATATTGTAGCAATTCACTTTAATTGAATCAAGCTATTCAACCCACGTAAACCAATCTAGACTTTTTAATAGTTCACAATGACTTTGTGTTGGGAGGGGAAGGTGGAGAAAGGAGAGGAAACAATTGAGTCTTACTTCTTCCATTTTCCTAATGAAACAGGAAGTCAGCACAGAAAGATCAAAAGCAGTCATGTAACCTGTGAACTTTCTTCCTTTCAAGTACACTTCAGGGATCTCATTAATTCATGAATATTTGTCGCAGAGATTTCTGGCAAAAGAGTTACCAACTACCAACTTCTAATTCCACCTCCAGAAAACAGGTGAATTTTTGTTATTTAAATGGTGGAAAGTGTTTTCAATTAAAATTTTTAAGCACTGCCTTAATTAACAATAAAGTCTAAATATAGTACAATATATAACTTAGTGCTGTTTTATTTTACATGCTACAAGACAAGCTGATAAAAAATGTAGACTTCACTACCCAAGTGTTGGCTGAGAGGAAAGGAATAAAAATCATTCCTTCACAAGTATCAGAAATATCTAAGATACTGATACATTTTACCTGTTACGGTAAAAAGAAGCAAAGAGCCTTGCTTTTTCTTGCATTCTCAAGTTGCCCTATAGCTCCCTATTAAGATCATGTAATACATTTCAATTCACAATTAACAGCATTAGGCTGGAACTTCATTTATTTCATAGCTGTGGCTCTTTGCTCAAAAAAAGAAAGATAAATTACTTGATTACCAATCCTCACCATGAATGCTGAGAAACTGGCCATATGACTTATCTGATGTTAGTCATGATGCTCTGGCCTTGTTCGAATCACTGAAGTTTGAAGTCAGAAAAAGATGACCTTCTGCTCTACAGATAGCAAACTAATGGACATTAGTCAATCACCTGTCAAAAGACACATTAGTAGGCAGTACCAGAGGTGCAATTTAGATCCCAGGTTTCTCCCTTTTTATGCACCTCTGAGCCAACAAAATCTAGCAGTTGACAGACAAGGGTTGGGTGGGGTAAAGTGCAGTACAATCAACACAGGTGCAGCCTGCTTTGCAGAACTACAAACTCTGAGAGCAATCCAATGGTTTCCTAATGGTAGCCACTCACTACATCTAGCACATCACAGCCTCTATGTATATTTCACCTGTCAAATGGAAGTGAGAACAGCAGAATTCATATGGAGGATTTCCTGCTCACTTTTCACAGAAAATCACTTTGAAAAATCAAATTAACAAAGGTCTACATTGTAGCAATACTACTCAAATCAAATTGCAAAAGACATGGCATTTCAACATAGCTTTTCAAATACAAATTAGTCTTAAAAACAACTACACCCTGGACACACCTCAAACAGCTAAGGGCTGTACAATTTATCTCCCAATACCAGTTTGTGGAGAACAAAAGCCTAGGTAAACCTTCCTATTGGCATGGGCAATAACATGCCCAACAGCCACTTTTGGTACCTTTGAAAACCTGACTTACAAACTTAGATGGAAAGTAACATAAGCATTGTGAGTGTAAGTTCAAATGCAAATTTTTTTAAGAAATTTGTTTGGAAAATAAATGTTAATATGAAAACTCAAATCTGAAATCTAAAAGAATTATACTTATGAAAATAAAATAAAGCAGGTTGTTTAAAGTCACTTAGCCAAGCTTATCATCACACTTAGTTTAATTAACAATTTAACAATTATAATTACAAAAGACTTCACATGATTTATCTCACAGTGTCACTTCCTTATTTTACAGATAAGGAAACTGAGGCTTAAAGTATGCTTTGCCCAGGGTCACACAGTTAATAATCAGGGCCTCATTTTTTTTCTACAAGAGTAAGAATTTTTTAAAGATCACTGTGTTTAAAATCACTTTTTAAAACACATATAAATTTTAAGAATAACATCAAAATAAAGTTTTCTGTTTTCAGGTTTTGTTTTTGTTTTGTTTTGTAGTTGTTTCTCCAATTTAAAGGCAAAATCCACAATATACTTTCTGATTGAAGACATTCCAAGCCTTTCCCAACCTTCTCACTCTACAACTTTGTTTACTGTGGATTTCACAGTAAATGGTCTCCATATATGTAAGAATTATGCACAGCATAATCTTTTTCAAATCATGTTAATAGAACATTTTGATTCTTAAAACTTACTCATATTGTAGATTATGCATTTTTCTGACATGTGACCTTCCAGTCACTTAGTAAAACGTTTTTCTCATTATAGATTTCAAAGGCATATACTTTCCCTTAGTACTTTATTACTCCTTACAATAACTTTTTCAGCACCTGTAGGTCTCATATAAATGCAGAAGACAATCTTCAATATTCTCCCTAACTAGGGTTTCTCAACAGATATTTTGGAATGGATAATTCTTTGTTGTCAGGATTTATCGGTATTCCTGGGGTCTACCCACTAATTGCCAACAGCATACCTCCTCCCCTCCGTGTGACAACAAAAAATGTCTTAGAGGTTGTGCTCTGGTGGAGCAGAGGTTTGGCACCGTTCACATACATCCCAAGGACCCGTGTTTGTGTCCAGGAACTGGGGGCAACAACCAGAATGAACAACTAAATAAAATAAATGCTTATTCCTCTTCTCTATTCTGCCTGCCTCTGCTCTCCTTTATTCCTGCCTGCATCTTTCCTTTAAAAAAAAGTCTCAGACTTTGTCAAAAACTCTCTTGAGGGCAAAGTCATCCCCAACTGAAAACCACTGGTTTAAACTACTCAAATACTCAAGAAGTATCAACTTCAGTTTGCCACTTGTTTTCAAACATTAATAGTAAAATCAGCTGTGTGAATTTTTTATAGGCTGAATTCTTCTTTCACAAGATAAAATTTTAACAAGAAAAAAATCATCAACTATTACATATAAACGTTACTTGTTAAAGAAAATCATTTTCAAATAAGATAAAATTTTTCATTCTGTAAATTTGGTAACATCATGTATGTCATAACATTATTAATATTCCTACTTGTTTACCCTAACAAGATTAATTTCTTTAGCAATATTTTCAAAGAATAGAAATAGTTCATACAATAAACCTACACGTTATGATGCAATGTTCCTTCAAAGAAATCAATCCAAAAATCAACTCACATTTTGCCTTTCTGTTTAAATAGGCGAATTAGTGTTATAAATATATTGAGCAATAACTGCAAAAACTCATGACTTTTAGCTTCCTTTGCAAAACTCACAAAAAATAAAAGGCAGCAAAATCTTATAAAAGCAGAAGTGTTGGTTGATAAAGGCAGGGAATCCCTGACTGAACTTCCACTGGATACAATTTCTGAAATAAATGGGTTTATTTGCTCAAGCTTATTAGAATGTTGGTACTGACTACTAGAATAACTTATTATAAAAAGGAATGAAAGAAGAGAAAGAAAATGAGATGGAGTCTTCCTTCCTACATTTCACTAAAAAAGGGAGAAATGACACAAAATTATGGTGTTTTAATTACAGCTGTGAAAAAAATGCTCAGGCAATACACTTGATAATCTCACAGTAAAAACATCTACAATTAGCATCAGAGTATTAGCACTGGAAGGACCCTTAGGAGTTCCTAATCCAGATCCAAATTTATATTTTTATCAAAAAAGAAAGTAAGATTTGGTAAGGAACTAATAGGGCACAGTAATTTGGAGAAGTGATTTTGAATAGTGATTACACGGGAATATTATCTGACTTGATCTTTCCTATTAAAGTTTAAATTCAGATGGTGAAATTAAGGCAAAGTAAGGTTATAAAAGCTTATCCAACACAACTAGCTAGAAATCAGATGTCCCAAATGTTAGCCCAGTACCTATTCAGATTTCACAGATTTCAAATGTTTACAAAATAGAAGGAATAATTTGTATTACTGCACAATATTCTGATTAAACAGTCGATTTCTGCAGAAGTCAATGTAGATTTAATTCTTTAATAGTTCCTTTTACTTCTTTCTCTTGCATTGTGCTTAGTAAGAGGGGGAGCATGTAAACAAAGTGTGTACTGTTGGGCAAACTACACTGAACCAAATGATTCATTTACCTACTAAAAGCAGGCTTCTTCGTGATTTAGGGTAGCATTCATGGTTCTTTAACAACATAACATTATGACCCATATATGTCATCATAATCTTTAAGAGTCAGGTGATTTTTAAGTAAAAACAGAGGAAATGAATTCTAATAGTTTACTTAACTCAACATATTCAAAGATTTCAATATGTAATCAACATAAAACTTGACATTACTTTCTCCTACTATTTTCAAATCCCGGTGTGATTTTATACTGACAGGAAGTTTCAATTCGTATTAACCACATTTCAAGAGCTCAAAACTACTAGTGATTAGTGACTAGCCTATGACTTGATAAGGATTTGTTGACAGAATTAAAAGGAGTTCCTTTCTTCAGGGTAATTCTTGGATATCCCTCCAACACTGACAAAATCCTCAAGGCTTTTGTGAAGTATCTCGAATGTCCCTAAAGCAAATAATTAAGCTTACTGAAGTGTGCAAGCTTACTATTTACTGCCTACTTTCATACACTTAACCTCTAAAATAAAAATGGCGTAAATGCTTGGGCATGCAACCACCAGGCAATTAACGATGATGCTGTCTGTGGCCTGAATTTTCTCTCTGAAACAAAACTAAAAGTTTTGTGCTTATAGAGAAAAGTCATTTTTTCTGTCTGAATTAAAAAAAAAAAATAAAAAATCCCTCCACGTATTCCTTTGAGTGTCACCTTCCCAAGGCGATCCCACCCCAAACTCTACAACCCTGAAGATAAGTCAGCTCCTGCTCGCTCTAAACTGCCGGGGCCGGTAACTGCGACACGCAATTTCGCTTTTCTTTTCCCTCAGTGCGTGTGTGCCCAAGCAGCATCCTCCCTCCACGCCGCGCCAGCGCTGAGAGGGGCTGTAGAAGCCGCGGGGCCCACGGGGCCGCGCCAAGGCCCGGAAGAGACCCTGTCGGAAAGCGGTGCGGAGGCCGTGGCCTCAAGGGCCAGCAAGGTGGGAGCCCGCGCAACGCGGGCGTAAGCCGCCGCGTCCCCACCCAGCGCCGGCACGTGGCACGCCGCCGGGGTGTAGGCGGGCACCGGCCTCCAGGTGCCTCACACCTGCCACCTCCGGAGGGGGCTCCCGCTCGGAGGCGGAGTCTCGGGCACCGTGCAGAGCTGGGCCCGAAGAGCCGGGGCGGCGAGAGCCTGGGCGTCGGCCCCGCAGCCGGCCGGCCGCGCCTCTCGCTTACCGCCCCAGATGCCCAGCTTCAGCTGGGACTTGTTCAGGTTCTCCACATAGTCCCCTAGAAAGCGATTCAGGAGGTCCGCGACCACCGACTCCAGCATGACGGGGCTGAGGAGACGGGAGAGGGAGGAGCCGGAACCACCGAGCGCAGCTGGGGGCGGTGACCCGCGCCGCGAATGACAGCCCCTCGGACGCCGCGCGGCCCCGCCCTGCGCTGCGCGCGTGACCTGGCCAATGCGCACGCGCGCCGCCGCCGCTGTCAGCGGGACCTCAGAGTGGTGTGGGCCCCGCCTAGGGCGGGCGTTGGAGCGGAGGGGAGGGAGACTGTGGGCCTGCTTCTGCAGCCATGCGCGAGCGGCCTACAGGAAAGGAAAAAGATATTAAAGAAAATAAAAAGGGCGGAGTTACTGAGCTCTGGGACAACTGATGCTCCCTGCCTCTCTGCGGTGGCTTGTTGACCTCTTGCTCGCAAAGCGCAACCTTCTGGACAAAAGCAGTTCTGCAACTTCGAGTTCTGAGCGACCTGGTGGGGAGTCTGGCGTTTCTGAACCTCAAGTCCACCCTGAAAGTATCTGAAGCAACTAGTTCAACTGTGGGTCAAGTGGGGAAAAGGAGACCCTGCACCCTTATTCTGCTACATGTCAGGAACGTCTGGGACATTGTCTCTGCTGCATTTTGCTTCTTGAAGTCATACTTTAACAATTTTAAATTTTGCTTTAAATTTCAACAATTTTAAAAGAAACATCCTCATAAGAGAATGAGATTTGAACATGCATTGTATTAACGCCCTTTTCCCCCTCTATGCTTCAATCGTGTAGTTAACTAATAAACCATCTATTCATTATCTACTTCACAATACCTTTCAAAGTGTGGGTTAGCTGTTATTTATATATCTTTCTTCTCTATTAGCACTAAACTCTGGTGTGGCAAGACATTGAATGCATGCTTTTATAATGCAAGGATTTTCTACCCTAGTAAAATTTAACCACTCTGACAAACCAATTATCTCTGGATTTTTTCTAAAACATATTTCAAAAAGCACTGAGCTACCGTAAACAAAAATGAATCTAAAAAATGCTAAGATGATTTGTAGTCAAATACATTTTTTAAATCCCATTCAGCAGGTAATGTCTGAATAACCAGGAATGACTTGCTCTTAAACAAAGGCAGTAGATGGTTCTGTCCTCCCCCAAATTCCTCTGTTGAAATCTTAATCCCCAATGTGATGGTATTAGGGATTAGTGCCCTTATAAATAAGAGAGCTCCCTCACCCATTATGCCATGTGAGGATATAGCAAGAAAACAGCCACCAAGAATCAGGCCCTTACTGACACTGAACCTACTGGCACTTTGATGTTGGACTTACCAGCCTCCAGAACTATAAGAAAAGAACCCGTGCTTTTAAGCCACTCAGTCTATGGTATTTTGATATAGTCTGAACAAACTAAGACAACAACCTAATCAGACATAAAATGAAAAATGGTTTCTTACACTCAAAGCCCACTGGTGAAGAAAAAAGAAGTCAAAACATCTACAATTGATATTATATAAAATGTTTGTAAAAGAAAAGTAGAATCAATACTGATACTATTAGTATTCAACTCCATCCCTAGTCCTGCACACAGAAAATATATGCTTAACTGTTTCCTACTTCAGTTATTCTAAATAACCTAGTAGGTACTTTAAACTTCTTTCCATCACCACAGCCAATTAATAACCACACCTATCTAATTCTATACTTTTATCCTGGTTCCTAAATTCTCCTTGTATCTCACCTAAATCATACAATTACCTTCTAACTGGCATCCTGGTTTCGAGTTTTTTCCATCTCCTCCATCTTGCACACTGCCACAGAGATAGTTTCCCAAAGCACAGGGGATCTCAAGTTAGTCACCTGCTCAAAAGATAAACAATTACTCCAATATTCAGAAAGCCCTCTTCAATCTACCTCCAAATTGTTTCTAGACCCACCCCACCCCCTCCAACAATCTTCTCCTTACACATTCACAGCTACTATGCAATGAGAAGAATGCAAAAGCATTTTATGGTGTGCCCTGGTGGCCTAGCAGATATAAGTCTGCTGGGGCGTAAGCCAGCTACATCCCAGGAACCCAGTTTCACCATGGGATGGGGCAGGAGAAGTAACTAAATAAAAATGGATAAAGTGCTTTTTCCTCCTCTCTCTTCCTGTTTGCCTTCTAGTCTTCACACCTGCCGGCACCTTTCTTTTACAAAAATAAAATAAAAAGCATATATGTCCTGGCTGGCACATGAACCACAAAAGATTAAAAAAAAAAAAAAAAATGGAAGGATGTACAAATAACGGTACAAGGCATGAAAGATAAGGTGATAGAGACAGAATAATGTGGTCAAGTAAATGGAACAGAAGGGATAATCTGAAAGAAGTGGGCAATGCTAATCCTTTTATAAATAACAATTCCTTACATTTAGATTGTATTTTTATAGTTTTGAAAGAATAATCCATATGCATGCTTTATATACATTATTCTACTTTATTACTAGTTCTTTGGCTATACTTCATGAGGCATCACACCATTATTATGCCTAGCTATGCATTTTCATATAATCCTCACAAAAGATCTGTGGGATAAGTAATGTGGATAGTAATATTGTTCCCAATTTGTAGGAAAATTTAGGTCAAGAATATTAGATGACTCACCCAAAATACCACAACAGTATGAATTCAGCTTCCTGAGCACTGCCGTACTTTTCTCTTTCAACAATTACAGTTTAGGTCACCAGTAGGCTTGTAGCAATTCTCAGAGATCTTACTCTATAAAGTAAATGATACGAAATCTCAGCTCAAGATTGCCAGTACAAATAATGCTATCATATAGTTTTTAATTTAAATACTTTCCTTTTCTGTATATTCTGATGGATTAAATATTATGTACATACAGTCATACCCCAAATCTTCCAGATTTCTTGAAGAAGTCATGAATTTATAGTCCCAGTTCAAAACAAACTGTAGCAAATGTCAAGGAACACCATTAGCACTCGCATGCATTAAATAAGCCCTCACTTAATGTCATCAATGGGTTCTTGGAAATTTCACCTTTAAGCTAAATAAGGAATAACAAAACAATTTTACCATATGCTAACTGAGCAAAATAAGAGTTAAGATCCTATGACATATTTCAAACCACCAAACTTCTAAATAAAGATCCAAAACACTTCTAATATGAAACAAATATTTGTATTAATTCCTTTTCCAAGCCACTTACTCCAGTTCAGGTTTGTGGGTGAGCAGAACCTATCCCAGCAGTTCAGGACACAGGGTAGGAACCATCCTTTGAACTGGACTCCTCACATTGCAGAGCACATCCTACACCCATACTCACTCAGGCTGGGACAATTACAATGTACCTCTTTGGGTTGTAAGCAGAAACCAGGGTACCCTGAGAAAAGGCATACTGACATGGGGACAGCATTCAAATCCACACTAACATGGGTCCCAAATGCAATTAGATTTTTTTCCTTGTCAACATTATAGTGAAACACATGGAACAAAAAAGCACATTATTCAAGGTCCTGCTGTATACCAAAAAATACAACATTAAAGCAAAATGAACATTCTAATATAGTTTTTACAAGCATTCTGGCTTAAATATAATGAGAAGGGCAACAAAGAAATTGGAAAAACTAAACTACAATGAAGGATTGAGCAATAAAAACAGATGGGTAAAATATTTCTATTAAAAAGCCAAAATTAGAGATACTTTAAAAATAAGTTCTTGCTTAAAAACTAAGAAATTATAAGTTCCTACTACCCCATTCTCTAACTCTGAGGTTTGTTGAGAAGAGGAAAAGGGATTGAAGGGGTGGGGGATGAAGAAGAAAGCTAGAAAATAAGCATGATATTATGGACTGTTAGAAAAATTGGGAAGATTAACAGGGAGAAAGCATGGGAGTGGATTAAAGAATGCTAGGGGCAGAGGAAAACAACTATCAGGAAGTTGATCCAGTCTCCAGAAAATGGAAACACTGAATACCTGAGAGAATTCAGGGATTTGTCAAAGTCCCAAAAGTTAGTGACTGTCAGAGTGAAAATCCAAATGTCCTGACTCTTGGTCTGTGTTCTTTCCATTACTCCATAATCTAGTTGTATTGGATGGGATGGATAATTCAGTACATGGTATGTTCTTGGGTCGTCAACTCTCTTATTGCTTTCCTAGACACCCAATGGCCCATATACAGTCATGCACCACATAACAAGAAAGAAGGGATCACATATACAATGGTGGTTCCATTGTATAACCTAGATGTGTAGCATATTATGCCATCTAAGTTTTCATAATTGCATTCTGTAATGTTCACACAGTGTTGAAATCACCTAAGGACATATTTCTCAGAAAGTATCTCTATCATTATGTGACACATGAATGCACTGTTTTTCTTAAGTGCTTTAAATTATTCGGTCTTCCTCTGCTTCCAGAACACCATTGGCCTCCATGGTGTGTGATCTGTTAATGCTTACTTCATAGAACTACTTTCTGTTCCATCGCTGGACGCACCCATGACTATATCTGTAGGGTAGGATCAGCCAGTTTTCATCTGAGTAGATTTGTGTGTTCCAGGCACAAAGGCTGACCCTGCTGCACCATCCTCCCAAGTACTGTATGACTCATGCTTCCGATGTAAGTAAAACATACTGCTCAGTGTGGTCACAGGGGACCAGTCATGCCAGTGTGTATCTTTGCTGTTTTTCAGAAATCTTATGCAGAAAATGCTTCTAAAATGTTGTTGAAGAAGGTGAACTGTTAATAATTAAAAAGAAGCAAATCTGCCTTGCTTGGCCAAGAAGAGCAGTATTTTTAAATGAGTTAATGTGTCAATCAGCTAAGCCCTGACCCAGTAAACCTGCAGAATAAGACCAGTTGTTAGCCAGTACTTACTGTGTACCAGGCATTTCATGCATTTTAAATCCTTACAGCAATCTTATATGGGAAATATTATTAGCATCATTTTTTTTTTTTTCAGTTTAGGCTCAAACATGTCAATTACCTTGTTCACAGCCTCATAGTCAAAATGTTACATAACAAAATCTGGGAGAGATTCATTCCAAAGTCTGTGTTTTCTTCACCCCTAAAACAGTTCTCATGCCCTGGTACTTTTTTTTCTTTCTTCTACCAAATCATAACTTTGCTTAACAACTTAAACAAGTTTTCAGATTGTGAGCCACACCAAGGACTCGCTGGACTTTTACTTACAGACTTAACAGCACCTTCTCTCTGGAGAAAAGTTGACTCAGAACACACACAAGTGTGTATACAATTGGTAATCATTCTCCCATAGATTTAACACTGGCCCAAGAATTTTCCCCCCAAAATTGGAGATGATATAAAGACAAAGAAATAGTTAATCTAGTAATCAAGGTAAACCCAGGGACACAAAACCTTGACCCACAGACTAAATACATAGTCTTTAATAGCCTTTTCTCATGCTTGCCTTAGCCAAATGCAGTATTTCATCTCATCGTATTCATTCCTCTTCTGACAGATGTACACGACCGATATGATCTTACATAGCCTACATTCGCCTGTCTACCATGTGGGTGAAACCCAAGAAGCATTCAATAAATATTGCTTTGAATGAATAAACCAATGAACAGTTTACTCTTTTTTGTAATAACAATAAATATAATATTTATGTTGTATGTCAGATTCTATGCTAAACTTTTCATATGCATTACCCTGTATAGATAATTTTCTAGATACTATTATTATCAGAAGAGGAAAGAGAGTTATCCTGGGTCTCTTTTATAAGGTCATGAATCCCATTGCCTCTGAAAAGATTCACTTCCTAATTTTATATTTCATATTGTCATTTAAAAAGATTAAGTTACTTGCTTAAGGTCATATAGTAAGCGGACATTCTGGAATAAAGACTAGATTTGATTTGAGATGCAATTTTTAAAATCACTATACAACTTTCCTTCTATTATCATTGATAATTATAATAATCACTGCTTCTATGTATTTAGTACTTACATTCCAAGTATAATGCTAGATATTTTATATTATTAGATGCATTTAATCCCTCAAACAACTAATTTATGCCTATTAGTATTTTTTCCTCCATTTCCCATCACTGTGAACTTGGTAACTTACTGTAATAGTCATTATTTGTAGGATTTATGTGCGGATTCTAGAATATCTGTAAATCAAGTGTGGTGACTGTGAATGCATATCCTAGAAACAAAATGCACATATCCCACCTGAAATTACTTTTGCATGAATTTGGCTTAATTCGTTTGAACAGTATTTGGACAAGCAATTAACTTACAAGGAAGCATCATATACAGAAATGGAATACACCCAAATGTTGAACAAAATGCCTCAGATCTTTCATCCTGAGCTAGCTAGCTGGAAGCAGCTCTCACAGAATGAACACAGGTCGGTTTTCAAAAGGAAGGAAAAAGGTGGGCACAGCGGTCATATGCGGTCAGGGTGCCTCAAAGAATGGATCCAACACCCCAGTTGTAAGCACGAGTATATTTTCCAAATAAAACATCAACACACATGGCTTAAGAAATGTTTTTGTTTTTTTTTTTATTTGAGGTATAAGATACATGCTTGCAATCTTAATTATAACCTTAAGTGTAAGGTAGATGACTTTTTTTTTTTTTTTTTTTTTTTTACATGTGGAGACACAACTGTAGTCCCACTCGGAATATTTCCAGCACACCATTAAGTTTCCCGCACCCAGAATGGCTTAAAATCAACAAAGAAAAGGGATTTAAAATGAGAACTGAAAACCAGAAAGCACGTTAAGAGCTTCAAAAACTGGGTAACCCAAAGGCTGGATTTGGGGGAGGGTATTAGGTAAGAATAAAATAAATCCGATCTTTGTCTTCTTTTAATGGTGAATGTAATGCATTTTTGTACATTCACATTCACTATATCCATCGATTTACACAATACTCTGAGATACAGTTAGGACTTATCTCTTTTGTACGTGAAGAAATAGAAACTTGTTCAGGTTTTCCGAGGACAACATCCCTACCCAGAGCAAGAGAGAACAAGGTCTCCAGAATTTGCGTAGCTTATCCAGCCACGTGGCAAAGGAAAAGGTTAGGCGTCAGGTTACCAAGCAGCGCCACTCTCGCCGGCCCACAGGCAGGCATTCCAGACCAGGTATAAAGGCTGTGCTGAACCCAGCCGCGCGCGCTTTGAACTTCCCACAGCTGCGCGCGCCTCTCCTGGTCCGTGCCGGAGCAGAACCGCGCTGAGACTAATCTGACGCCAGACTCCAGGTAGGAGGGACCCATAACCTTGCTTAACCCCGAGGAATGAGCATCTTTGCACCTCAAGGGGCGAGCGAGCAGTTATTATGGGGAGGGCTAATAATTATTGAAATATTTTTACTTCGCTTAGGACTCAGGAAACGATCGCACAAGCTAAAGACGTTTCGGCATCAAAAACAGCGCGACCTAAGTGATACTAACATTTTAAGACTCTCATCCCTAGGACAGCGAGAGCCAATCGAAATTAAAGCAACAAGTGCCAAAGTTATGACAACGGAGAAGAGAAGTCAAAAGAACAACGATATGCTTTATACTCGCTGAAACACTTAGCAATTAACAGGGTGGAGGACTTGTCCCGAAAGAGACAGGAGGAAGACGTAGAAGAAAAGAGTCAGGAACTGGGGCGCCGTGCAGGGCTCTCTCTCTCTGACGACCACGGTGTACTTGCATCTTGCAAGCACAGCAGCTCCAGCAGATCCAGCGTCTACCGCCTAATGTGGTGCCTGGAGCGATTCCACTTGGATCCCCAGCGCCTCCTGCGAGGCGGGAAGGGGCTTCTTCAGAGTCGGCTCGGCAGAGTCACGGCCATCAAGACCGCGGCCTGCGCTAACGTGCTCACCCCAGACCGCATCCCCGAGTTCTGCATCCCACCGCGACTCGCGCCCTGCCCAGCCTTGGCGGCGCTCCGACACTCCTGGAGTGAAGAAGCGAAGACAGACGACGTCTCCTCGCTCACCGACTGGGACCCGCGCTCCCAGGCTGCGCTCTCGCTGCCACACCTGCCCCGCGCGCGCACGGTCTACGGCTTCTGCGCGCTGCTCGAGAGCCCGCACACGCGCCGCAAGGAGTCGCTGTTCCTCGGGAGCCCGGGCGCCGCCGCACTCCTGCGGCCGCCCGCCGCCACGCCTTCGCCCCGCCCCCGCGCTCACACCTATGGCGGCGGCAGCCACGGAGACCGCGGTGCTCTACTCCGCCCAACTGGCGGAACCCGGGCCGCCACCCTCGGTGGGCCCCACCCTCCCCGGGACACGCTCGCTCCGCGGCCCCGCGGCCGCCGCCTCCTGCGCGCCCCCGAAAGGCTGCTGAGCCGCGCGCTGCGGGCCCGGAGGAGTGGCGGCCTGGCCCGCGCGCGCTCCGTCTCCAGCGGAGACCAGGACGAGTGCCGCGCCGGCTCGGCGTCCCCAGCCCGCGGCCCCGCCGCGTCCCCGCCGCCGCCCGCCGGCGCGCGACCCGAGC
>RJWH01000698.1:0-350432 GCA_004363575.1 Solenodon paradoxus
GGAGGCGGGGGGTGGGGGGTGGGGGCTTGAAGGGGTCCTTCAGCAAAATGTGTTTGCTCACACGTGCAAATCCACAGGCCTCTTGGGCCCAGCAGTCCCATCAGTGCTCCTCATTCTCGAATTGGTAATCAGAAGCATGTGATGGAGGAATTGAAGCCTTTACTTCTACTTCATGGACCTCAGCACCTCATTTTCTCCAGAGGCGGGTTGGGTACAGCCTTTCCGTGAGGCTGTTCTGTGCTCAGGCAGAAGAGGTGTGCTGTTCTAGAGCTGAGAACCAGGGAGGGCTCTGGGCACCGAGCAGAGGGCAGGATTCACAGAGGCTCTAGGAAGCGGCTGCTCTTCTCTTGGGCCCGGAAGGGGAAGAAGGCACTCCGTACCTGCCCAGGGGAGTGTCTGAATCCTTATCTTCATATTTTAAGCCTGCAGGAGCTGATGTCTGCTTTCCATCATGGTAACACATTGACTTCAAAGTCATGATCTCCAAAGAAATAGGTGCAGAATATTTCAGGGCGGTCCCGGAGCCAGAACTCAGAATCTTTAGAATATTTCTGGAAGTTTAGACAGGTAAAGATAGTCATATACAGAAAGAAAAGGATTCCAGTTTTTGTCTTTAGCAAGTAATCCTCTTAGTAAATGATTAGGAGGGAGCAAAGAGCTGAAGAACCCCTTTAAGGCCCTCAAGCAGGTGAAAAAGGAAAAGAATAAAAGCACTGTCACCCCACTTCTTCTGTGGGTCTGAGGAGGGAAGGATTCGGGTGAGTCCTGGTGTGGGCAGGTGTGATTCTTCTCACCTCCTTGCAGGCTCTGTGGCTGGTCCCAAAGCACTTGCTAATTCGGAGAACCAAGAAACCACTTCATCTTGGACCCTCCCCCCATGTAGTGGTGCTGGGTGACTTAAACTCTGAGAGAGTCAAGCCATTGTTTCTATTTTTAAGACCCTCTACCTCTAACTCAGTGGAGTTAGAGTGGTAGATAGGTGGGAGTGATGAGGGAAGAGAGGAGTAACAGTGTCAGATAAGAGAAGGGATTTAGTGGTTTGCAAGAAGGGGCTACATTCACCAGAAAACGGATCACACTCGGACCACACTCAGATGGAGATTAAGCTGGGGCAAAGGGTAGATGTGCCAAAGTAATAATTCTTAGATCTCAAGAACTGAGGCCCCAGGTGGGCTGTTTTTGTGTACCCTAGATATAGCTAAAGGCACATCCCATCTGGTGAACAAGCTGGATGTCTCATATCCCTGCTATAGGCAGTAAGTTTGACCATCACTAACTCACTAGGTAACCCCGGAAATTAGCCTCCTGGTTTCCAAGTTTCCTGTCTATCTGTAAATTGAGCATTCCACTGCCCAGACCCCTCAGCAGCCTTGGGGATTAATGAAAGCCTTGTTCACAAATGTCTCGGAATCCATAAAGGTTTAGATCGATAATTAAGAAGGAGAAGGCATAAACATTTCAAATATATATCAACTCCCAAATCTATAACAGCCAATAAGTCTAAACATTGAGTGGCCACAATTTCCCTCAGTGACAGGCAACCCATGCACTTTCAGAAGTAATTCTTCAAGAAGCATAAATTACCACTTGGAAAACCTTCCATGGATGCCACAGTTATGGATTTATTAAGTGAAAATGAAACTTTTAAATAAATATCTGAAACAAAAAAATGTATTTCCCAATCTAATCGGGCCACAGAGGCAAGAGTTTTTAAAATGCTTTGTAGTCTGGACTTGAGAGTACTTGAGTACATTTCCTTAGAAGTCACTTTGCTGAGTCAGTCACAGTCATCCGTCTCCCTCCCAACTCCTCCAAACACCTGTTTTTTTCCGGATATTAGCCAAGCCCAATAGGGCATGAAAGTCCCCAGAGATCTTTCCCAGACCCTCAGGAGATCTGACAGATTAGGAAGCATCTTTATCTAGGAAGATGTGGATTTCTAATTCCCTCTCTGATTCTGAATAAGTAAGTCTCATTTATGCACCTTTCCAAGCGAACGTTCCTACCTTGTTCTTTTTCTTTTAAGGGCAGGATAGATTCTGTGTCCCTTTTGACTTTTGCTTAGTTTTGTTGAACTAACTAATCCTTACAAGAGACTAGTGGAATACATAATATAAAATGGAAGGGAGCACATCAAGAAGCTAAGCAGCCTGATAAATTCTAGATGGCATTTCCTGGCATGTAGACAGCACTCGATGAACACAGCTATTCTCTTCAGCAATTGTTCTAACTTTTCTCTTTTGTGGAATTTCCTGACTCCAGTGTGGGACCTTGATTGCATTCAACCAGTTATGGTAACTCCTGATCCTTTTGTCAGAGAAAGATGTGAGAAGTCAGGTCTACCCTACACCACCATGTGGCAATCGCTGCTGTCAAGAATTTGCTCATAAATGGGCATGGAACATCGACTCAATGAGATGTAAGAGGATGTTTTCTAGGAGCTTTTCATAAAAATTTCATCAGAAAATCCTTAGGAAATGATGGTTTCCCATTCCCCCGTTGGCAGGAATGAGGAATCATTGCTATTGGTAAATATTCTGTGACAGCAAAGGAAACCAGTTTGGGGATAAAACTCAATCTGTAAAGGGAGAGCAATGATTTAAAAAAAGAGAAATTAATTCTTGATGACTTCATAGAGGGCCTAGGTTAATTTATTTTTCCTTTGGGAAGTTTATGTTCTAATATGAGTCTTTAGAGGACCAGGAAAGTTGGGGTATCTCATAGATTGTTGACTCTTCCAGCTATTCCTGGAGCAAGATGTCACGGTTGGAAACAATGACTGTTTTGCTACAAATCAGCTTTTAACCTAGGAATGGAAGTGAGAAGCCCAGAATCACAGAAAAAAATTGTTTCCCTCAGGCAAAATTCTTTTAAAACTCCTGCCTAGAATACTTCTAACCGTCTCCTAGGAATTACTAAAGAATTTTCTTGTGAGAGGAAGCCAGTCAAAAACTTTTCAGTGTTGAAACCTTAATGTAATGGCAAAATTGTAAATCTCATCTGGGTCCAAATAGACCAGGGTACAACTTATTTTTTCACATTCTGTTCTCACAATCATGGTGATAGTTGATTATTTCCTTTTCTTGTTTTGAGGAGTTATCATAATAAGAAAGACTGGAATACCTCATCATGTCCATCTTCTTAAACTTTTTAAAAATAAATTGTCTTCTTTAAACTTCCAATTTTCAGAATAATGGGATTTTCTGGACCTGTTCCAGTCCATTGGAATCTCTTAGGGAGTAAACATGCTCCGTATAGACTGGACTCTCAAGAAAGGAGCCAAATATATTGGAATAAAACCCTTGTGGTTTTAGTATAAAAATCCCATTCCCACATTTGAGGGGAATGTTTACTCTTTTGTTGGCAGAGTTAGCACTAAATCTGTCTTGGTCATCCTTGGCTTTCTTGTAAGTTGCACTCTTTGTTTTTCCTTCCTCAGTAACTGACATTGTTCTCTTCCAGACATCAGTCTTTGCTTAGGGTCAGGTCCACAACATTGTTAATTGTACCATAAATGGGAAACGCTGAACCAGGACAAAACTTTATTTCAATTCAGTGAGTAGTTGAGGGTTCTTTCTGTATGTTAAGATCCAGTACTATATACTCAGATTCCAGAGTGAATTAGATGTCGTCCCTGTCTTTACAGTCGTAGAGCAAAATGTAAGTATATAAATTGAATATGAAGTGAATGTCATGCATGCTGGGATAGAGAAGAACACAATGTGCTATGAGAGCACAGAGGATAGTTAAACTGACTGGGGTAGGGTTTGAGCACCCTTCTCAAGAAATAAAGTGCCAATACTGGTTCAGAAAAATGAATGAACAAAATGTATTATCCATAGTTCTAGGCAAGCATGATCTGTCTCAATGCTATCTTGAATGGGAAAATCGTTAGTTAACATAATAACATATGGTTAGATGGTATTATTAAGGCCTCTTAAAAATACAATATAGTATAAAGTTCTAGCCTAGGTCCAATATTTTTTGAGTTCTGCTCTAGCTTTCCTGTGTCTATGCTCCTTTCCATGAGGTGAGGACTCTGTAGGACTGAGGTTCTTTGCAAGCCTAGAGAGTCATTTTCCTACCTCCACTTCTAGCATACTCAGGACTGGATTTGCTGTACAAAAATAAATGAACTTAAATTCAGGGAGAGTGTGAGATTTTTTCCTGTGCCTCTTGTTGGTGGATGGCACCACTGGTGTATCCACCCCTATGTTGAGTTGTGGGCAGGCATTGGGGTGCTGGACGTATCTTAAATATGTGTGAACATGGCGATTTTCTCAGGAAGATAAGGAAGAATGTAAAATAAGGAGAGTGTGATATCAAAGTGTATAGAACAAAAAGAGGATATTAAAGAAAGGGAGAAGGTGATAGAATGTAGACACAGAACCAGAAACTGACTGTCTTTGCTTCATGATGTTCTAGGATGGAATTCCAAACAATCAGAGGGTTATAAATCATTCTACACCTAACATAATCTATTACTTAGATTTTATTAACCTTTACTATCTCTCAATATCTCTTTTCATGATTAGTCTTTCTTGCTTAATGAAAAGATAAATTATAAATATCAATATCTTCTGTTGTAGAGAAGTACTGGTTTGTTTTCCCATGTCAGGTGAAGAGTATTTGAAATATTTCCAGTTCTTGGCAATGTTGAATTAATAAGCATTCACTTAATAAATATTCACTTAGAGTTTTCCTATGAATGTAAGTTTTAAATTTCTCTTGATTAAACATCTAAAAATAGGTGGCCAAGTTACATGGTATATGTGAGATTCAACTTTGTAAGAAACATGGTGTCTAACATGACTGAACCATTATAAATAACCCCTAGATCTGTACTGGCATTTCAGTTCCTGCAAAGTCTTAGGAGATTTGGTATTATCAGTGGTTAAAAAAGTATAGATAGCAGGTGTATAGATTTCTGTAGCTTTAATTGTGTTTTCCTAAAGGCACATGACAGTGAGCAACATTTCATGTGCTTATTTTTCATCTCTATATATTATTTGGTGAATAAAAGTGACTACCTTAGGGTCATAAACTGAGCTAAAAATGATCTCTCCTCTTCGATTTTCTTGGAGAATTGTGTGTGTGTGTGTTCACACACGTGTGTGAGTATGTGTGTGAGAGAGAGAGGTTGTGTTATGTGTAAGGGAAGGAAGGTTTGTTAACAATTTAATTTATTTAATATGTATAGGACAATTAAAGCTAAATGATTTTTTTTCTTTGCGATTTGTCCTCGATGTATTGGAATCTACTTTATATAATATATGGAATTTGCGTATTTAAATTATACCATTACCTTTTTATAGTTTTCAATCTATAGGTTCTTTGGCGATGTCTCTCATTACTGATGATGGGCATTTGTCTTTTACTCTTGTTGTATCTGACAGGAGATTTTTAAATTTCATTGATAATTTTAATTGCTTTTCTTTATCAAAATGCCATCAATTTTTGTATATAATTTAATAATAGCTGTCCTTTGTACATTCTACCTGATTTTGGATTCTTTTTTTTATTTTTTAGTCCTTGCTTAAGTAGTACTTCAAAATTTCTCATAAAGAGGGCCTACAGATGTTATTTTTTCTATTTTTTTTGTGTAGATGCACATGTCTTTACTTCCATTCCAAAATATACTTTGAGCTATATACAAAATTCTAAATTTTGGCTTTTTCTTGCAGGACTTTGGGTAAATTAACACATTATTTTATGCCTTCTATTACTCTATTAAATAATCTGTTTTAAGTCCTAATACTGAAATTTTGGATAGCCTATCTTTTTATATTCAGTCGATTTCATGGTATTTCCATTTATTCACTTTTTTAAGAGGAAGGGAGCACACAGGAATGAGGGCAAGTAGTGCAGTTGGCAGGAGAAAGGAGTGAAAAGCATTTATTTATTTAATTGGTTCAAGTTGGTTGTTCCCTATGACCCTGGGTTGCAAACCTTAGGATTTACATACACTATGCTGGATCCACAGACCCAACACCTGAGCCATTGGGGCATGCCGATATTTGTCTTTATCCTTAATTTTTATGAGATACCTTTGTCTGCACCTGTTTTATTCAGTAGTTGAAACGTGATGTTTGCCTGTGAACATATGTCTTATTCCAATTCTGGAAAATTTTAGTTTTTTGTTTCCTTACTCCACTATTCTCTTTATTTAACATACATGTTTGATTTTTTCCTAAGTCTATATTTTATATCTCCACTAATATTCCAGAGAAATATTCCACACTATTTTCCAATTCACTAATTCTTCCTTTGCTGGATCCAGTTTAAATACTGTTTTTCTCCTTCAGTGACTATTTTTTTCAGTTCTTCTTGTTCAGTTTTGGCCAAGGTATATTTTATATTTTCTTGCTCATTGTTGTAGAAATAATTCCTGACCTCTTGGACATTTCTATACAAAAATATTTTATCCTTTGTCTCAGAATATCCTGTAAAATTAACACCACTGACTGTGGTGTTAACACCACCACCACTGACTGTTTTCCATAGCAGAAGATTTATTTATGCATTTTAAAGTTTAGGCATAAATTAATTGAAAGTTTAGTTTCTTAATTTGCCCTTCTGAATGTATCCTACTTTTATACAGTTTGTAGATGCCGCTTCATAGATCTCCTAAACCTGCAGAACAGTCCCACATCTTCTAATGGCATTTACACATCCCTTCTCTATAGAAGCTTTGTGAAAACAGCAAAGGCTGTGGCTGAGTCAGCTGGTGAGTTGGCTCTGTTTCTGGGCCTGTGTTCTCTGGCACCCCTATTGCCCTGATCTCTTGGAAGCAGAAGTCTTAGGCAGACCGACAACAGCTGCTTTTGGCCCCTGTCATGGTTGAGAATGGTCCCTACAATACTGTACCTACTTTTAATCTCCTGGTTTGCATGGGGCAGTTTCATCCATCTTCCCACAAGAGAACTGGGTTTGCTGGCCGCCTGTGCTTTGGTTTGGATCTTGATCCAGAAGATGCACGACTTCGGTTCTGCTCACCGCTTTACCTTTCAGTCCTGTTTCAGTCCATGGTGATGTTTGTTCTGTTTATGAGCCCCACTCCAGATGTTTGGATTTCTCTTCTTAGATTTAACTCACTATTGCTATGTGTTCAAAAGAGAGCATTCAAGACAAGCTCTTAAAGGCACAGGGAGGCTCAAGAAGGTAAAGCGTCTTGTCTAAAACCTACAGTGAACTTAACAGAGGCTGAGCAGATACACAGGTCTCCTGACTTCAAGCTCTGGGACTTCTCACTGTCCCCAGGGGCTTAGAAACAGACCTGAAGGGCATGTCTCAGCAGAGAGCTGCTTCCTGCCTTCTTGCAGGAATGAACTAGAAGGCAGAGACAGCTGCTGAGGAGAATCACCTGATGTTTCCCGATAAGGTAGAGAAGATGATTAACAGATTTCATCACCACCAACTTCGTGTCTGACTCAGAAACCTTTCTTTCATCAAGCTGTCAGGAGGGGAATGAAGAGGCTCAGTCACAGTGTGGGGTGCCCCATGCAGTCGGAGACCTTTGCTCTTACCACAACTACCACCAAAGCTCTAGACACAAGACTTCCTTTGGGGGCAATGCCGTATGAAGAAGAGATAAAGGGAGAAAATGGATGGATTTTCAATTTGAATCTGGCAGACACTTAATTGTATGTTGTACCAATGAAAATTGTCAATTGGAAAATGCCACTCAGCTTAAGAAAGAAATTTCATGTCTATGTGTGGGAAAAATACTTTTTAAACTTGGTGACTGCTAACTTTCACCTGATCAGACAGCTGTTTCTCCTAATATTGCAGGGATATGAAATTAAGGGCTACAGGACTAAATAAACAATCATTACATAAAGGTCTATACAGATAACATTATACTGTAACTTTATCAATTGAAATAAATCAAGAGTTTCAGATGAGCAAGTGACAGTAGATAATTCTTCTCCTTTTGATTATGTGGAAAAAAAAGAAAAGAACTTAACCAAAAATATTTGGGGTTTCTCTAACCACAGCAAACACGCTGCATGCTGGAAGTAACGCTAAGATTTTCTTCCTGCTCTAGCGGAACCGCTTTTATGCACTGAGCCCTCATTTTCATGATGATTATTTTCTGCAACTCTGTGGCTTGTTCCAGGGCCACATGATCATTGTCTAATCTCTGCAACTCAAAATGTGAAATGAAACCTACAGCCCTGGAAAGCATCGTGTGCTCGCACAGCGAACCTGGGAAGATGGTCTGTGAGCTTGCAGGCACTGTTCCCTTAGCACCGCCACTGCCCAGCAGCGGTGTGAGTAGTGTGCAGTCGGCTGAGGGCTGGAAGGAGGGTGACCGTGGATAAAGGGCGGCCACAACCTCGGGAGGCTGTGGGTGCCAAATGCAGCTACAGGAAGGGGTAATTCCCTTGGTCTGTTGGAAGATTAGTGCGCTGCCCGTGACCGCTGTGAAAGGCCAAGCAGAAGGTGCTCAAAGGATCAAGTGAGTGTTTGTGCAATGCTTTGAAGATGAAGAGTGAATCCCTGTGATCGCAAATGAGCCTCTAATTGCTGCAATAAGCATCCTCATCCAACCTTAGAACAACAGTAGAGATAGTCAAGTGCATGGAGTTTCAGAAGGTGTGAGCCCTTCCTCAGCTTCATGGAGCTCACTCCAGCTGGCCTGCAGCTCCAACCCTCACAGACAGTGATGTCTGCTCCTCCGCCAGACATCGGATTGTGCTCCTTATCTTATACCTTGTAACTGAGTGACAATGGCACAGCAAAAGCACTGGCAGTGACTGAAGGGAGACTGGGGCGGGGAGAGCGAGATCTAGCTCCCAGGTTTTCTGTTTCCACAATGCCAAAGTGTGGACTCCAGTGAACCAGCTAAACTCTTTGTGCTAAATTGACAGGTTGTTTTGACATCATTAGACACAACCAAATGGAGAATGAAAACAAATTTTAGCCATGGTTCGCAGTTCGTGATTTGAGGCACACATCAATCAAACACACCTGCAAGAAATCCTGAAATGCAGGTTTTGATCACGGCCTGGTTCAAGGTCCCCACCAACCTTCCCCTCCTTCAGGTAGTCTTTCCAGGCGAAGTCCTACCCCTGTCCAGATAATTATGAGACTCACCTCCTATCCCGACCCTCAAATCAGGTGCTCAGTCACAGCTAGGATGCTCTGTCATGATCAGGCAGGTACACAAGAATGATGAGGGATTTCTAGACATAGAATATGCTAGAACTTAGGCCTGCACATAGGACAAGATGATCCAATAATCAGGAGACTTGATACGCTGCATCCCTCGAAGTTTCCACATCCTGCAGCTTAAAAACCTTGATATTTAAAAGCTAAAGAGCTTTGTGGAAGACAAAGAGCTATGATGAAGAATGTTGCGTTCTGATGTTACAGCTTTGAATCCAAAAGCCTTTAGAATCAACTGAGGCGATATGCTCATTATATGTCAAGAAGGAAGCTGTAGTGTTCAAGTATCCATCCTTAATCCGGTTGGGACCACTTGGCATCGCCATTAGAGAAAGAATTGATTGCTGGGAGGATGGTGATCTTGGTGACAGGTGTGTCTCTTCTTGGATGTGGTGGGGATTCAGGGCTGGCACATACGAGCCTGCCTTTCCTCCGCTTTCCCCATTGCTGGGGCGTTCTTCCTGGAAATGCTCCAAGAACTCCTCCTTCTACTCTTGGGCATAATTAAATAGTCAGCAAGTCATCAGTGAGTCGTCAGAATGAAAGGACTGACAGGGTCTTAAGAATGAGAGGAAAAGGGAAATAGTGAACTTTTCCACAGGACTCGAGTTTAGGTCAAGAGGCTTAGCATATAACCTCAATCTGTGTCACCTAGAGCAGCTGACATACTACATCTTCAAGAGCAAAATAGATATCTGAGCTAGCAGCAGGGTAAAATGTGATTATCTTTCTCTCGGTGTATTATAGAAAAATATCTGCTATGAATAAATAATAGAGTATGTTGTTAGAAGTTTACGATTTTTAACGAATTAATTAAAAATTAATTTTACTGAAGAAACAGCAGAACATTAATAGGTTTAAAGTGTAAATTAGCATCTGTCTATAATATACTATGTTCATTGACATAACAGCTTTTTTCACCATACGGTTGAGGCCCTTTACCCAACTTGCCTGCCTCCCTTCCCTTCTACTAATTTGATTTTATTGTTTTGTTTTGTTTTTAATTAGGTCATTCATTTGCTTGGTTTTGCTATATACCGCTTGTGAGTAAAATCATACAATGTCTGTTTTCTCTTTCTGGCTCATCTCACTAAGAATAATTTCATCTAGACCCATCCATGTTGTTGCAAATGGTAAGACTTCATCTTTTTTTATAAGTGAGTAATATTGCATAGTGTGTGCCTCATATCTTCATTATTCACTTTATTCACTTATCTGTTAATAGACATTTGTTTCCAGCTCTGAGCTGCTGTAAGTACTCATGTGATAAACATGGGGATACATCTATCTCTTCTGATTAGTCCTATATTTGGGGGGTAACTACCCAGCAGTGGGATAGCTGGGTCATGAACTTTGTATTCTCAGTGTTTTTGATGGATCTCCATGCTGTTTTCCATCATAGTTGGTTGGCACTATTGTACATTTCCATCAACCGTGTATGCAGTTCCCTTTCTCTGCATCTTTCCCAACACTTGTGCTTCCAGACTTTTCAATATTAGCCATTCTCACAGGATTCAAGTGATATCACATCAGTCTTCTGCCCAATTTTAATTGGATTATTTGTTTTTCTGTTGAGTTTTGTAAGTTCCTTAAATATTTTTGGTATTTTGGATAGCATATTGTTCTAATACCTTTCATGAAATATCTTTCCCTAGTGATTTATAATGAGATTTTTGTCATAAAGAAAGGCATAGTTAATGTGTAAATTTACTTTTGGGCCCTCTATTTGTTGTTAATCTCCTTTTATGCAAATATATCACTTTTATAATTACTCTCGCATTAAGGCCTTGATATCTGGTAGGGTAAATTAGTATTGCTTTTCCTTCTTTTCTTGGTCTGCCTTTTCACCCTTCTTTCTTCTCCTTAGATATGTAATCTTTTATACATTTAAAACTTTATTTGAAAGATGCCACTTCATAAAAATTCTGTTGGAATTTTAATATGGATCACTGTTTCACGGATTAATCTGAGGGATAGTTGGCACTTTTGCAAGATTGCATTTTCCCAAACAGAGCATTTCATGTTGTTTTCAATATCCTTTAGTAAAATCTTAAATACTTTTTGTGAATATTTTATACATTTTTGGTGGACAAATTTCCAGGATATTTAATAAAAATCACATTTTGATTTTTTACTGCTAATTGGTGGAAAGACTATCAGTTTATATTTGCTGAAACTGCATTCAATAAACTCGCTTGTATAAATCAGTATTTTGGCAAGAAACAGATGGAACACTCTGATTAGGATGCATTTGAGAAAAGTTTAGAAAGGGACTATTTACAGAGTTGTGAGCAGGGCATATTAAATCATCGGGGACAAATGCGTTGGCCCCTGGCTAGTCACAGCAGGGCTCCAGGAACAGCATTTAACCAGAAGGGTCAGAGGAAGGAGCAGTGCCTGGAGCTGGAGACCTGGGAGGTCCCAGTGGGAGGTCTGCCCGACAGGTGCAGGCTCTTCCTGCTGCTTTGCTGGTGCCCAGGCAGACGTGGGGAATGAAACCATGGCCTCACTTTCCTCTCATGGATTTGTTCCCCTGGTACCCCTCTCCAACTTGCCACTGAACAAATGCATCTGAAGCTCATAAAAGTTAGTCTTCAGGGCACAAAAGGAGTAGAAAATAGAGAGCATGGATGAGGAAGTGTGAATGGAAGCCATCCCTTAGACTGCTGACTTCTGTCCGTTTGAGTCCATTGTGTGCAGACTGCCTGTATTTTCTAGATAAACAGCCATGCCATCACCAGATAATTTTCTCTCTCAATCCCTAAACATATTCATTTGTCCTTGTTTTATGCACTAGGTCCCCATAGATGAGCCAAAGGTTGTAACTGTGCATCAGTTTGGCTTGTGCTTGACTTGACTGACACTATTGAAATTCCACCCTGATTTACATAGGATATTTGCTTTAGCGTGGCTTCTACACTTCTTATCAAGTGAAGTTAGCAACTTTCTGCTCCCAGGTAAGTATTTTCTTTGAAAAACATGAAGGGATTGTCATAGCTTAACAGGCACATTTTAATCCCATTCATTGAACATCTTTTTCACGTTTAATATGTTAATGTGGTGAATTCTGTTATTATTACTATGTGTGAAAAAAACTTGTGTTTTTGGAATAAATTCTACTCTGTCACGATGCATTTGAAAACATACTGCTGTTTTTGATTTGTTAATGTTTTGTTAATATTTCGCCTGTCTACTTGCCTTTATTCCTGCCTGTGTCTTTCCTTTAATCACATCTAAGTTTGTAAATGAGTTTGGGTATAACTTTCTCAATTATCCTCTTTTGAATTAAGCTTTGCTAGCCTAATGAAATAGGATGTGTATTTTTGAGTAAATTATTTTAAATTCTTAAAAATTTTGAGTAAAATCTGAACTAGCAGTTTCTTGAAGTTCTGATGGAACGCGACATGTTGACTTTTTTTGGAAAACTGCATGTGTTTCATGGCCTATACAATTTATTTAATAGTTGTTCCTGCTTTTAAAATGTAATATGTTAGGCTAATTAACGTTCTATATGTTTTAAGAGATTGACACAAAATGATTCTGATTATATGTTCATTTTGTCATTTTAATAGTTACAGCATAATTTATATTCCTATTACTTACATGTATCTGTTTTCATTCTTTTACTCTTTTTCCTGATTAACCTTGCCAGAGGTGCATTTGTTCTTTTGTTTTTCCTTTCTTTCTTTTCAATCTCTCTTTTTTTTTTTTTTTTTTTTTTTTTTTTTTTTTTTTTTTTTTTTTTTTTTTTTTTTTTTTTTTTTTTTTTTTTTTTTTTTTTTTGCTATTTCAATGGATTATTTCTTAGATTTGTTAATAATCTCTATAATTTTATGTTTTGTTTAATAAATGTATTTCTTACCTCTATTTTTTTCAAAGGGAAAGGTGCCGAGAGGAAATGAAGGTGAGCAGGCAGGCAGCCAGGAAGAGAGGGAAGGAAGAAGCATCTTCATTTTATTATTGAGTTGTTCACACTCACTGCTTCTCTTCCAGCCCTGGACTCGAACCCAGGGACACATGACTTACTTCTTTGGAGAAGATTGATCTAACCGCTGCTCCACCAGGTAACACCTTCTTACCTCGATTTTTGACTTCCTAATATTATTTGAATTTACTATCTTTAAACCTTAAAATTCTATAAGATACATTTTCAATATTAATTTTTAGTATATAAACAGAACATTTTGAATTCTTCTGAGCATGTCTTAGATGTCAGATGCCTAATAGAAATAGTTATATAATCATGTCTGCGGCTATAATGTAATGTATGGTATGTATGTGTATATATATATATATATGTATATATGTGTATATCTGAAACTATGATGTAATGTGTGGTATGTATGTATGTGTGTATAGTGCTTTCATTATAATGCAGTTCTAACTACTTACATTTCTGTTGTGACATTTGTAGCAACAGTGTGTGGTGCTTTCACTTTTTCCTTCTCTCTTGATTTTGTCAGTTTGTTTTCCTTTTTCCATTTCTTTTAGAAAGTTGAGCACTGGTGCGCCCTGGTGGAATAGCAATTAAACCTGCCGCCTCTGGCCAAGTGCAGTCCATACACATCCCAAGGAATTGCATTGTGTCCTGGGGTCAGTAGAAGGGAACTACCAAGATGAGCAACTAAATAAAAATCAATAAACATGTTTCTTCATTCTCTTCTTCCCACCTGCTTATTTGCCTACATTCCTGCCTGCACCTTTCTTAAAAACAAAAAAAAAAATTTGTTGGGCATTATTAATTCTGTGACCACTGAGTGGTAACTTGACACACAAGATAATGTCTCTTTGTCTTACATCTGCTCAGTGTCAAGCCTCAGAAATCCTGAGTAAGTTGGAACATGTCTGTCAGGATTATATTCCATTTGCAGATAAGCTATTGTGATAAATTTTAAGTCCCTCCCAGCATGGCGTCAAATCTCTGACTCATCTTAGCTTTTCTTTATTCATCCCATTGTGTCTGATATTGGAGAAATATGCACCCTCTTTCAGACCATGGCTCCCTAAGATAAAGACTAAATGCATTCATTTTGTATTTCTTAAAGAACATGGCGCAGCTTTATAGGCAAAAGGAATGCTTTTGTGACTGATCAGATGAACGAATGGACACATCCTTTGCAGCTCTGGTGCTGTGATCTAAGGATGATAGAAGGTGTGCTGTTAACATAGTTACTGCAGCGGGCTCCCAGCATCCCCTGCAACCTAGAAGGTATTTCTGAAGAAATCAGTCTTCTTATTCTCTCCATCCTTGGTAGGCTAAGTCGGGGAAAGGACTGATGGTAAATTTGCATCTTATGTTAATTGAGAAACAAATTATAGATAAAAGAACTCTCATTAGTTCTGTTCTGGGTGTCACATATCCCCTTATACTTTTGTGGGTTTATCCAGTAAACATGAAATGAATCTTTGTAATTCCTCAGATTGTGAATATTTATTCACCCCTGTATTTTATATCAGTAACACTCTTTTTCTTGCACATGCACCTACATTTCTGTGTGCTTGCTATCTGGGCAAAGTCCTTAACAGTTAAACAAAGGACTGGATGGGTATCCAGGCAGATATGGTATTAAAGGGAGAAAAGTAGGTGCCATTTACAGCTGGCACTTGTCCAGCAGACAGACACAATCATGCCAGTGACAAGAGGAAATGCAGTCTTCTCTGCTGTAAACTCTGAGTGCACACTGAAAAGGGGATTGCGAAGGGGCACTGCCAAGGGAGAGAACCAGATAAGGTGGCAGGACCGTTCCCAGTCCTGAGCCTGCCATACACCTCGTAAACTGATAACTCAGGGTAGAATTTCCCAACCAACCACTGCAAACCAAGTGGGTTTTACGGCAAATTGAAGCAGACTGACAGTTCCCAATAAACAGAGCACAGGTCTTCTCTGTAATCTGGGGAAAATGGCTGTGTGCCTCCCGTATCTCATCTTTAGCACAGATCCTCTGTGAGTGTGTCAGAAGTTGACCCAGACTGCATGGGAAATAATAACGATAAAATTAATGGATGGGCCGCATTTATTGAACACTTCCCAGACGTCAGCAACTGTGCTAAGTGCTTTATAAATATGATCTCATTTACTCTTCTGACAAAAGTCCATTATAATTATTTTGATTTCACAGATAATAATGCTAAAACTCACATGGTGCTAAGTAACTTTCCTAACAACTCACAGCCGAGTCAGGCCTGAGACTCAAGCTTAGTTGTGTCTAATGACAAAGCCGCTTTTCAGTCCTTTTTCTACCTCCCACTCTCAACTCCAAACCAGGCCCCTCCTTCAAGCCCACTGTACCTTCCACAGATGGCTCATTCGGCAATGTAGTACACTCACTCACTTCCCTAGGTGCTGGTACCCCGCTGGGCTATGTCTGGATTCACTGGAGACAGGAGTTGATCATCTCTGCAGTCCCAGAACCTCGCAAGGCATCTGGTGCAAGGCTAGAACACAAAGCAGTTTGATGAACGAACACACAGGTAAATGAAACGAACATTTGGGAAGGCCCTGATTTATTGTTGTATTGGTTCTCCTATTTCTACATTGAAAATCATGTGACATAATAGGATTTGACTTTAGTTTTAGATGTAGATGCCAAATCAGCTTTCTTGGTAAAACAATCAAGAAACACATCAGCAGAAGGAAATAAAAGGCTTCCTGTGGGAATAGGTGATGCCGAAGGAAGCTGAAAGTGAAGAGTAGGTAACAGGCTGCTAGGAGCAAACTAAACATGTTTGGAGTTTCCTCTGTTTCAGACACCGGAGTTCTTCAAAACAAACCAACAGCCATCTCTGAAGGGACAAGGCAGCTGCCAACTATCTGGGTGAGAGCTGCTTCCAAACCCAGGCCTCATTTTACCGACTACCAGACAGATCTGCTCTCCAAGTGTGTTCTTAGAAACCCACTCAGCCCTGCAGGTACACCGAGAAAAGCTGCATCCCTTTGGGATCAACAGAGCCCTTCTCAGCTTCCAAACACGGACCTCGGAGGAAGGAACAGCCAGCCAGCTCCAGGCTGATCCATGGACTCCAGCATCGACCTCACACAAGGGGATTCACACGCCCCTGGCCCCCCAGCCGCACTGCTTACAAGTTCTCGCCAGCTCCTGGGAGATGGGTCCCAAGGGTCTCAGCCCAAGCTGTACAGTTTATCTTCTGTCATCCACTGGATGCAGGGTGAACTCTCTCCATTCTCTTGCTAGAGTGTGAGCCTAATTTTTCTCCACCGAGTCTGGAATTCGGGAGCTAAATGTTTTTCCAGGTTGGACTGGATCAAGTCCATCAATTTACTGGAGAGGCAAAAACAGGTAGGCAGCCCTTCTTGGAGGGTGCTGCCCAGAAGGCTCTCATACTGCTTCCAGATTTGGATTATACAGAGCATTTTTTCGGGATCTCTAATAATCAGTATTCAAAGAACCTAAGGATTTTGTATAGAAAAAACAGGGACCGGGCAACAGAGAGAGGCAGACAAAGGTCTAACCCTCCCCAGGCAAGTCACGGATTTCTGAGGGCCTCTTCCTTGTCTGTCATGAGTGTATATTTCAGTGACTGCTCCCAGTTACTTGGGAGAGATTCCCTCTGTGTACCCTAGTGGCTTCTATACGTAGACTGCTGCACTTAATACTGACAAACAGAAAGCCCTGACTTGAATCACTTGTACGGGGGTGCATAGAACACACGAGTGGACAAGGCGACCTGGAAAGGCTCTTCTACCTCTGCTCTGTTTGCTGGCTGATGTCTGAAATCCCCTCAGAGCCCAGTGTCCAATCTGTCTTTACAAAGTTAATTTCCTTAAAGATGTGTAGTGATATTACAGGGGACCCGCCTTTCCTGCTATGGAATACTACGAAAGAGCAAATTTTGATGACAACAGGAGTCACTGACAGCCATAGATTGATTTCAGAGAAGGTCAGACAGGTTTCCATCAAATCTCTAAAAACTGTCTGACACAGAGGCAGCTAGGAGGGGAGCAAGATTCCCTGGGGTCCTGTGTCTGGGTGAGTAGATTTTGCAGCCCTGTCTCCATCCATGCCCCTCCACACGTCCTCTCTGCACTCACCTGCATGCACATGGCTGAGCACCCGGCCAGGCCTGGTGCAGACCTCAGTCCCCACGTCCAGGCGGAGGTCCCACAACTGGATCCAGAGCACCTGTGTGGCTCTGCTTTGTGTCTGTTGCACTCACTCACAGGCAGCCTGCTTACCATCTGCCTGGGGAAGACCCACCAGGCTGTGACCACCAGCCCAGCACCACAGGCCCACGGTCAACCTGGACATAATGCAGGCATCCTGCCACACCTGGGAGGGCCTGCTTGATGTCCCTGGTTTGTTCTCACAAAGAAACTGATTTACGCCACCCCTCTCTTTCTTAATATCTTTTTGTTTGTAAGTAGCTGAGTCATTCTGGGAACTGGAGGATGGAGCTGAGGAGGTCTCAAAAGTAAATAGCTCTATCACCAACTTCATTCCTTCACTCATTTACTCAAGAAGCTGCTGAGTGCTAGACCACAAACAAACCTGCACAGATTTCATCAGTGCACATGGGGTCTCATGTTCTAATGCAAGGGGCAAACCTGTAAACTTGTGATTGCAAACTCGTGTGACAAGAATTCTTAAATAAGCTCATAAGAAGGCTACTGTAGGCGCAAAAGTCAAAGTTACAAACTTTATCTGAAAATTTTGCAGTGGACATTGTATTCTGAGTTGGGCACCTAAGAATACACGAGTTTGCTGGTTGTAGAAGTAGAAAAAGGTATAAAGTTACCGGAAAACAATCACTTTTATTTTTAGAAATGACAGATTGGGGAATAAATTTCAAGAGTCAGTTATTCCAAGGTGGAATTAAATTAGAAATCATGAAAAGGTCACAAGAAAATTCCAACATATTTAGAAATTAAATAACAGATACATAAAACCACGAGAATCAAAAAAGCAATCAAAAGGGAAAAAATAATATGAACTGAATCAAAGTGGGTTTACAATATTTTACAATTTGTGGAAGGTAGTATAAGCAGTAATTTGGGAGAAAACTATAGCATTAGGTGCTTCTACCCCAAAAGAAGAAAAGTATCAAATGTATGACTCAATTTACATCCTAAAAAGCAGGGAAAATAGATTTAATCAAATGTGTTTAGAAAAAGAAAGACAGTAAAGATCAGAACAGAAGTTAACAAAATTAATTTCAGAGAAACAGTAGAGGAAGTCAGTAAGACCAGAACCTGACTCTTTGAGAAGATTATTGAAATCACTAAAACCTCTGCTCAGATTAATGAGGGGAAAAAAGGAAAACAGGCAAAGTACAAATATAGGAATAGACAAAGGTAGTACCATTAGATAGCCTACAGATGTTAAAATGATCAAGGAATAATATAAAAAGATTCCTGTCAAAAAGTTCAACAATTTCAATGTAATGAAAAAAATTTATGAAGATGACAATTACCAAAGTCCTCAGGAAAAATTAGATCATCCAGATATCTCTTTATTTATATTAAAATTGAATTTAGAGTTTAAAACCTGCCCGCAGAGAAAACTCCAAGTCAAGCTGGTTTCACTGGTGATTCCCACCAAAGAATTAGGAAGAGATATTGTCAAATCTGCATATACTTTTCCAGAAAGTTGCAAAGGCAAGAATATTGCGTGACTCACTTTATGAGACAACGGGACTCTGCTATCATAGAAGAAAACCATTGACCAGTGTTTTTCATAAACATCCTTGTAAAAACTGTGAACAAAATTTGGTAGGTCAATTTATGCAGAAGGGTAGGGTTGGCTTCACATTAAAAAATCAATTGTTATAATTCATTCTATTAATGTGTCTCCTCAAAATTAAGAGAGGGAAAATATATGATGTTATAAACAAAAATTGAAAAAGCATTAATAAAAACCCAACATTTATTTCCAATTAAAAAAAATCTTAGTAGGTAACAGAGGGAACTTCTTCAGTTTGACAAAGGGCATTCCTGAGAAAAAAAACAACAGTAGCCTGTAGCTAACATTATATCTTAACAAAAGACACCTTCTCTTTAAAATCAGCATGAAGACAAGGGTAACTGCTCTAATAAAACTTCTGTTCAGCTCTGTGCTGAATATTTGAGCCAGTGCAGTAGGCACAAATAAACAATAAAATTAAGAGTAGAAAGTGAAAAAAAACCAATTATTTCATTGTTAGACAATTTGACAATTTAGAAAACTGATGTAATATATGGTAATGTATTGAAAACATTAGTAAAACCAATTGAGTTTGCTATCTTGCAGGAGAAAAGATAATATGTAAAATTAAATTTAGTTCTATATACTAGCAACCGTCATATATTTAGTAAAGCAATATTATTTATAAGATCATGAAAATATTAAATGCATAGGAAAAATATCTTATTAAAGATGTTCAAGACATATATAGTTAAAACTACAAAACACTGCTCAGAGAAAGAAAAGATCTGAGTGCAGAGAAATATCTGTTCATGGGTCAGAAGAGTCACTATTGTTAAGATAGAAACTATCTATGAATTAATCTACTGTTCAATATAATCTCAATCGAAGTATCGGAAAGTATTTTTGTAGCAATTGACAGGTTGATTCAAAAATGGATATAATACAAAGGGCTTCAAATGGTCAAAACAGGTTTAAAAAATAACCGGAGAAAATTTTTTCATAGAAAACTTATAGAGACAATGTTGAAGTTCATAGACCATAGAGAATCAACTTAAAATCATTTAAAAATAAGGAATCAGCACAAAAATGTGCACACAGAGCTGTTTTATTCATTATTATTAAAACTTGAAAGCAACCAAGAGTCCTTCAGTAGGTGAGTGGATAAACAAATGGGAACCTCCATACAACAAAATACTATTTCAGGATAAAAAGAAATGAGCTCTTAAACCACTAAAATACGTGAAGGAAACTTAAATTCATACTTAGCAAATGAGAAAAACCAACCTGAAAAGATAACATTCTGTATGATTCCAACTATATGACATTGTGAAAAGGACAAACTTACAGAGATAATGAAAAGACTAGTGATTATTGCAGGTTTGGGAGCTGGAGGAAAGCAGAGATGAATGAATAGGTGGTACACAGAGATTATTGGAACAGTGAAACTATTCTCTATGATGCTGTAATGATGGATACATGACAGTATATATTTGCCAAAATCTATAGAACCATGGAACACAAGAGTAACCCTTGTATCCTAGGACTTCAGTCAATATTGATATTGGTTCATAATAATAACCAAGATACCACACCAGTGCAAGAACTTCATGGAGGAAACTGGGAGACAACTGGAGAGAGTATATGGAGATGACATTCACTCAATTTTATGTAACCTAAAACTGCCCTAATAATGAAGTCCATTAAAAAACAAAACAAAGAAGGATATCATGGTTTCCAGCAACTGAATTTATTTTAATCAGAGTGATGCTAAATTCCGATTTTGCCAATAGGGCTGGAAGAGGAGACGGAAAGCAAGCACATTGGTTGGGAGGTTATTGCCGTGGTCAAGGAGTAAAGCCATCAGCAGGGTGGTGGCAGCAGGAATGGAGAGAGCACTGGTGTGAGAAGGCTCTGAAGGAAGAATTAAGAGAACCCACTGATGGCTTCCGATGACAGTGAAGACAGAAGTCAACACATTTTGAGTTGGGAAGAACACTTGATTAGATTTGGGAGACTGCTCTAGTCTTGCCTCTAACCTGACATGTGTGAGATCTGGCAGGTAGTTCTGGACTCTGATTACTGCAGGGGGCCCAGCCGCATTACAGTCACGCACAGGTTCAAGATCAGACTGTCTTCACATGACAGGAGCAAGGGCACTTGCTCAGGCCTCTTTTGTAAGGGCACTCACTCCATGTTCGAAGGCTCTGCCCTCTGATCTCATCATCTCCCCTCCCCCAAAGCTCCACCGTCTCCTTAGGGGTTAGGATTTCAACATGTGAATTTAGGGGTGATACAAGTATTCAGACCAAAGCAGAATGAATAAATAGAAATGGAAACAATTCCACTTTAAATTAATAAATGGCTCTAGAAATTACAATGCTCCAAAGGAGTTGTGTCTCTGGCTATGTAAGAACAAAATGGGTGACTGAATTCTTAATGTCATTCCTGGATGAGACCAACCCACAGGCTATAGTGAGTCAGGAGTGCCCTAGGATCAGACTCACGACTCCAGAGTCTTCCCACAGCCTCCTGGTGGAGAGGGTCATACGCACTAAGATTCTACTATCCTGCCCTTTCTGCCAAGTTTTCTTTAGCCTGATGGATCTTCCCTAATCACTGACTTTTACCATCACAGAATATCAGTTGACACCATTAAGTAACAGGACACCTGATAACCCTGGTACTGCAAGTGTGATCTGAGGACTGGTGACCTCATGTCACCAGGAATCTCTGTCTTCACCCAAGAACTAACAAATCAGAATTCTAAGTTAACAAGATTCCCAGGTGATTTATGTGCACTTCACAATTCTTCTCTGTCAAATTATGTCCCCACAGGTGGCCATCAAAGAATTGTTGCTCCTTCTGTTTCCGTCTTAGAGATGGCTTTTCTGGTCCCTCGCTGACAAATGCTGCCTTATTCTCCAGGAATGAGACTTCCAAGGCTGTGTCCACTCGAAGAGAGAGGAAATGGACATAGTCTAAAGTTAATTGAACTTATTTGTCTATTCAGTCCACATATGATGTGTGTGGCTTGTGTGTATTTTTCCTAAATATATCAATTCCTAATTTCTTGAAGCTATAAGTTGTTGAACAGTGGTGCACCTGTCTTATTAAAATTGAACATGTTAACTGAAAGCTATCCTTTTGGTTTTTGATATTCAGAAAGTACTTTCCCAGTACTGTTCATGTGGGTATTTGTGATATTAGTCCTTCCACAAAACATTTTTGTGAGACTCTTAGTGTGCTCTTTACTAGGTGGATTTCCATAAGTCCAGAATGGAAAATGCCCTCCACTCCCAGTCCCCTGCACAGCCAAGCATATCACACTATATGCAGGGTGAGATGAGTTGGTACCTGCACTGGGAAAAACAGAAACGGGAATATGGTAAAAATGAACTCATTGGGCAATTAAGATTGTCTTAGTTGAGGATTTCAATTTATAATGAAAAATTTATTTTTACAGTAAATAGATGGGATGAAGAGGAGCTTGATTTGACCTTTCATAGTTTCCTAATGCTGGTGAAAGGCAATGTACATTCAGTTGTAAAGAGCTTGTGGCTTCTCAAACAGTCCAGTTTGCTGGTGTTTCTTTAAGTTGCTTATCTTATAATAAAAGAATGCAAAGTTCACATTGAGGCATAGCTAGATTCAAATGCCAGCTACAACTCTTACTAATCTTATGAGTGTGGGCAAATGTTTCCTCATCTGTAACACGGAACTTTATAATTATAATGTAGAATCATTGTGAACTTGAGAGAAAATGAATGCAAAGTACATGACAGTTAGGTCTCTACAGCTAGTAGCTTTTATTTCTAGCTTTGGGGTAATGCTTAACAGTAAGCACACAAGAAAGACTCCTTGAATTACCTCTCTGAATTCATCTTCATATATTGAGGGGAAGGTATAATCATCATAGAGGGAAAGGTCTTCTGTTGGCATATTGACTTCGAAGTTAGCTATATAGCAGTCCCATTGATCTGCCTAACCAACTCTGTCAAGAAGACTGATTTTAAAGTAACATTTTGGGAATACCATGATTCAAATAGATATCATGAATATTCTTGAAATCTAAGCTACAGTGCCTTATGAAATAGTAACCAGTTCTAACCTAGAAAGAAGAAAACTATCTTTATTCTCCTTTATGAATATAGTATCTCCTAGTTCAGGTCAAATTTCTTGCTTATCAGGGTTTTGAGAAAAGTATCTTGGGTCTTGGCATGGGAAGAGTCAGATATTCATGTACACAAGACACATTTTCAGTGCCCATTTTCTAGCGGGATGGTTGTGCTGCAGAAAAGCTGTCTGTGTGACACTTGGAACTTGGACATAGCATGCTGGCCTTGGCCATGAGAGATGACCTTGCATATAAACTTAATATTTAGATTATGAACATATATATTCTATTAATGAAACTCCTATAGTCTCTTTAAATAGTGTTCATAACTGAGATAGAGAACATTGACTGATATTACAAATCCTGACAAAATTCTTGCAGATTGCAATAAAAACAAGGCTTACAGTTGAACAAATATAATCTAAATTGACTGAGTAAACTCCATTTTTTCAGTCTACAATGATAAAATGGAAATGTTCAAACTCTTTATTTCCAGGAAACTATGTGTTAGATTTTTCTTTATTCACTTCTTTATAGTAGACATATTTTTCTCTATATAGGTAATTCTGCTCTTTGAAAAAAAGCATGACATTAGAGTATTGAGAAATATATTTTATCACCATTTTTATATAATCAATAAGTAATTTCTTCACCTTGAGGAAATATCTATAGATCTCATTACTTTCAGACTTTATATTCTAATTTGTCTTAGTTTGGTTTTAGAGAAGTCATTAGGGATCAAAATTTAATTATTTTTTATTTTCCTACCAAAGAACTCACCATTCCTCATGGACTAGAATATTGACAAAATATATGCCATGCAATCTTTCCGTCACATCTCCTTTCTCTGCCCAGTTAAGGTAACAACTATCCTTAATACTTGTGTAATTATACTTTTAAAAAAAAATTAAATCTGGCATTTAAAAAATTTATACAAAGAGGTTAGGAAATCAATCTTTAGGAACATATGATTCTTCGGAAATATTCAATGTCATGTAAAACAATACTCAGAGTGGAGATGTTAGTCCCTGTTTTCTATTTAAATATTAAAATTTAATGTTTGATAAGGAATGGCACGATTCAAATTGTAGGACACTCTAAAAGCAATTCTACAGGAAGAACTTACAAATATACATGAGGAGCCTGTTGTCAGGTAAGAACAATATGTCATTAGTTATTTAAAACTGGGGTAACTAGCCAATGTTAATTGAAAATATGTTTAGTAACAATTTATACCTGGACTGGTTTCTCCACTTCTGTTGCACACAGTGGAATGATGCCATTGGAGATACAGAACAGGAGGGCTTATTGTTTGTTCCTTATAATGAGTAATCACATCAGGAAACAATAATTGATATTTTACTGGTGAATAAATGTTTCTTGGTAAAGATCAAAACAACTTGATATGGGAAATCTATCAACCACTTTTCTGTTCTCATTCATATAACTCTTCAATGTTCGTTATCTAGTTAACTGATGACCTGGAATATAATGGCAATCTGACCAACTAGTTGACATATATATGTATATATATATATATATATATATATATATATATATATATATATATACATATATATTTTATCATTTTTTTTATCTCCTAAAAGACCATATTTTCATTCACCTTTTGGGTGAACTACCTGAGATTGAAAGGGAATAAATGGAAGAATTCCAAAATACACAGGTGAGAAAAGAAATGCACTATCATCAAGTATTGATTATTTCTGCTGTGTGAAAAATTAATATCTCAGAGTTTATAATCTTAGAGCAATATGCTTTCTCATTCTTAACTGTTCATTTCCAAAGGGTTTTAAGCTTCAGTAAACTCAGGATTGATTCATCACAGTGAGAGTGTTAGGTTGTACAGCTTTATGAAACTTCCATCCTGATAACCTTATGTCACTGAAGCTGTTTTCCAATACTAATGACACCACCACCATTCCACATAGGCTAAGCCTCAGGTGACAGAATATCATAAAAATGTGTTACATGCGCATATCATAGAAAATTCAGCAGCTCATTGAGAGGCATGTCCATGCAGAGAAGGTCACTGATGAGATTACTCTGCTCTGGTGCAGTGATGATAATAATGGCCATCATACAATGAATCATCAGCAGCTTGTCCACAACTTCGTTATTTTGCACATGCTTGGTTCACAGCATCTGAAGCAGCAAACAGGCTTAGGAAATTCAATGTACAATCAGTAACCTCTTGGTTCTGCAGACTTCCCACCTCACCTGGGTACTCCAATCACCTCCCAGCTCCTTATTGTTTCACTCACAAATTTCTTTAAAAAAAACAGGTTTTCATTTTGACTGCTGTAAATTTATAAATATACATCACAATCTACTTGATAGTTTGAGATTTACTTTCCAGTGACATGTGACTTATTCATATTAGTGCATATAAGCACAGTTTACTATTCTTAATAGCTGTATAATATTCCACTGTGCAAAGATACCACCGTTGATTTCTCCACCATACTATCAAAGAATCTCATTTCTTTTTTGATCTTATAAACAGTATTGAAAATGAACATGTTTATCTATGTCTCCTGACTTCAGGTTGTACTGTAGCAATTTTCATTCCATCAACAATGTGAAATGGATTCTAGTGATCATTCTTTCTCAGACACTTGACTTCTTGACATTTGTCTTTGAATGTTTCTGAAATGTCACCTTGTGATCTAGATTTACATTTCCCTCATCCCTTATGAAACCAAATGCTATTTTATACATTCGTAGAACATACATAGTACCTCTTCTATAGAATGCCTATTCATGCCTTTTTTTTATTTTTGTTTTGGACTTTTTTTGATTTATAGAAATTCTGCATTTTTTGGTATATAGAAGCTCTGTTCTTATCAGTAAGTGAGTCTGATAAAGAAGAAAACAGAGCACAGCTGTATAACTTGAAACAGCTAGAATGGAGAAAGTCTATGGAGATTTAAAAGATAGTTCATTTCCTTTTGTGGCTTAGAAGACATTGACACCAATGCCCAGTTCAAATCCGTGGTATGGTAGTATGGGGATCCAGCCACCATCACCATCTCCCCCGGAAGCCACACTGGTGGCTAATCTATATAAATATGATCTCATAGACATTCATACAAAGTGACATTCATATCAATATAGATCATTTCACACAAGGGACAAAGGGCAAAGCTTAGCCACAAATTGTGTGCCAAGAGGGTGGTTTTCAAAAAAAAAAAAAAATTCCCCAAGGTTTCTTTCTTTACCAAGGGCAAAGTGTTCAAATGCAAGATCTTGCCACATGTTTCCATTCGAGCAGATGGCAGAAAGGTTTGTCTGCAATGTGGAACTTGTTAAGGCGGGAAGGCTGTCCTGATAGAGATCAAGAAGGCTGCTTAAATTTACTTAGTGGTAGAATGGTTTGTAATCCATTCATGCTTGTGAGTATAATGCCTTTATAATTACTTGTAAGTAGATTGAGAGCCTGCAGAATCAATTCAAGGGAAAGACTGTTTATCTGATGCTTAGACTTCTGCTGAACACCCCAGATAATACATCCATTCCTTGTCTATGTTGTTGAATTACAATTTATATGCACATCCTCTTAACTTTGCTACTTTGACTTGAAAATATTATTTTGCCTGTGTATGGGAGAGAGGTTGAGACCCACGAAAGGGTTACATTTAGGAAATAGTTTGACAGTCTTTTTGGACACTAGTGTTAAGATTATTTCTATTTCACAGGGCTGCGGGCATCAAATAAATTTCAAAACTCTTTGAAACGTCCAAAATGCTAGACAGCGAAAGTAGTTTTACTGAAATGTAAGGACAGAACAGTTTCTATCTAGCAAAGAATCAGATAGCATAAAGATAGATCGGAGAACACACGGGTCTAGTTTTTCTGCAAGGAATCTATAGTGAGAACTGTTGTCCAGAACTCCTGAAGCCTTAGAGACCTCCCTACCTCATTTATCACCCAACTGACCTGCAGCCTGCCTCCTACTTATCGATCCAGACTGCTTCCTTTTGAAAGTAGATTACGTGTATTTTACTAACATTAGGCAAACATTTCTTAGCACAGAAAAAAAAGTCTTGATAAATTGAACTTAATTATAATTATAAATCTTTATTCTTCAAAATATGCTATTAAGAAAGATACTATTAAAATTAAATGATAAGCTACAGATTAGAATAAATGTTTACAAAATATATGTTTGAAGAAGGACTTGTAGTATATAAAGAACTTAGGCAAACCCCCTAAAAGAACAATCCAGTTCTTTAAAGGACAGAGAATTCAAACAGATACTTCAATAGCCAGTAACGATTGCATTACCATTGTTATCGAGATATAAAAATTAAAACTGCAATGAGATACACTGCTTACCTATTGTAATGGTTAATTAAAAACGATAACACCAAGTGTTGTTTGAGAAAATGGAGCAACTGGAACTCTCACACATTGCAGGTGGAAATGAGAAATAATATAGCCACCTTGGAAAATAGTTTATTATTTTCTTATATAGTTAACATGCACTTACCAGATAGCCCAATATGCCTACTCTTTGGAATCGATGCAAGAGAAATAAATATGTGTGTATGTACATAATATTGTGTAGGAATTTTAATAGCAGCTTTATTTAGACCAAATGGGAGATAATCCACCTATTGTCAAATGGTGTATCAGTTGAAAAATAAGTGTTGTATATTCACATATTGGAAAATTGCTGAGCAATGAAAAGGAATAAAATATTGATACATGTATATATGGTGAAACTCAAAAGCAATCAAGTAAATAAAAACAATAACATAGAAGACTACATATTTTATGAAATGTCAGAAAAGAATCTATAGTGGCATACACATATACTATTTGAGATATGTATTATATAATATATATATAATAACATATGTATATACACACACAAACTATTTGGATTCTTCTGCATGGAATATTTTTCTATTCCCCTCGTTTATTGATTTATTCATTCTATCATATTTTATCTTTTTGAACTCATGATTGGGTTATAGTAAATGACACTATTGTTTTATTACTCACATTTTCCCAACTTTGGCACAGAGAACTTTGAGTTGGCTCCTGTATTCCTTTGACAGTAACCCCATCATTTTGCTTTGTTTTGTAGTTCCTTACTTTTGACGCCATCATATGCTCCAAGCTCATGTTTCCTATTTCTTTTCTAGAAACATCTATTTCTCCAAGGATCCAGACTCCTTTTTACTACAGGAAGTCATTAGAAATGAAGACCTCAGTGTCAGGTGTGACCATGGATCTAAGGTAATTTCAGCTAACAGAGCAAAAAAATATATGTGAGCCTACTGACTCATGTATATAAACATATCTAGAAGTATTTCTATGTGGATTCATCTACTTCTTTATTAAGCTAAACATGAGTTTGTAGTGATCTTTGTGATTCTAATACATTATTTTATGAATCATTCCAACTTTCTAACCTTACTTCTCTGAAACCTGCTACTCCAACCATTTCCACTATTGCCACCCATTGCTTAGAGGATGGACTCCAGGATAGATGTAGAGTGGTTTCAGAATTGCTAACCCATCCTCCTACAGGGAACAAGTTTACCAACTAGGGTACAGTGCTTATGCTTTGGTCTCATAGATACCATTCATTCCCAAATTTATTGAGATCGGCTCCTTTTTCTTCTACTGTCTTCAGTGAGGTCAAGTTATATCTTTACATTCTGCCCTGGTTTTCCTCACACCCCTAGTGACAAACCCAATGTGTATTTAAATTTGCACACATCCAGACTCACTATTTGTGCTGTAAAGGTCCATGGATTTCAACAAATACTTCCTATTATGTATCCACCATTACTATTAAGATACAGGTTGGTTTTGAAAAAATCCTTTACTCTTCATCTATTAAATGCTTCTCCCCAAACACATGCAATCATTGATCCAGGTGTCTTCTAGATGACTTTGTCTTGTTCAGAATGTTGTTGGTTACCGATCCATGCAGTTGGTAATCTTTTCACATTGCTTTTTCATTTAACAACATGCATCTATGCTTTTGCATCACTTGATAGCTCATTCCTTTTCATTATTGAATAGTATTTCACTGTATGGATGTGTCGTAGACCTTATTTTTTGAAAGCTGTTTTGGTGACTTCTAGATTAAATAATTATGAGTACAGCTATTTGGAAGCATGCATGTGGATTTTTATGTGGGCATAAGTTTTAAATCAGTTTGATTAATTGATGGATTGTATTAAAAGACCATGCTTAACTTTGTGACAAACAATCAAACTGTTTCCCAAAGTTTCTTAGCATTTTCATTGCCACCAGCCATGAATGAAGAGAGTTCTTATTGCTTGGAATGCTCATCACATGCAGCATTGCCATTTTTTTGGATGATAGCTGTCTAATAGATGCGTGGCCTTATCTCATTGCTGTTTTAACTTGTATTTCTCTAGTGGCAAATTATTTTGAACCTTTTTTCATATGCATATTTACATGCACACATCTTCTTTATGTGTTGTTTGTTCAATTATTTTACTTATTTTTTAAAACTGAATTGTTCGTTTTTTAATAGTTGAGTTTTAAGAGTTAATTGTATATTTTTTATGTTAGTCTTTTTTATTAGATATGTGTTTTGTGAATATTCTTTTTCTGTGTGGGGCTTTTGATTCTTGTACCATTATTTTTTGTTTTGTAGTGGAAGGTTTTTATTTTAAGAACGTCAGACTATGCATTTTCTTATCATCATTCGTGCTTTTGATATTGTATCACATCACCAAACCCAAGTTCACATACATTTTCTTTTCCTTATTTTAGAATTTTTATATTTTTTGCATTTTTACATCTAAGTCTATAATCAATTTTGAGTTTTTTTTTGTATTATGTAAGATGTGTATCCAGGTTCCTTAATATATTTTTCATGATTTGCTCTGTAATTTAAAAATCATTATCCATCTGTTCATTTTTATTGTGTTGTTTTGTCTTTATATTCTAAAGTGAGAAAGATTTTGAAATATTTTCACTATCATTCCTTTATCAATGACATGTGTTGCAAATATTTTCTTCTAGTCTGTATTCTGTCTGTATTTTTGTTTTTATTGAACATATGCACTAACATAGTTGAATATATACACTTGCATAGTCCTCTTCATATACACAGCTTCAGACATTTTCACATGGTATTTTATTGATCATAGTAATTCTGCATACACAATTTTAAGTTTAATTTAGAGCTGATAATCTTTTTTGTTATGGTTAAACTATTTTTATAAAACTTTTTTGTTGAGAAAATATATGTATTCTATTACATTCTAAACTTAGATAAATTGAATTTACATTCAGAATATTATTACATGTGAAAGTCATTTTGAGATATGCAGTTTAATTCCCATATGGATAAGCATTTGCCCCCAAAACATTTATTTACTGTTTAGTCTCTGATTTTCTTATTGATTTATGCTATTACCTCTGAAATATATTAAATTACTTTTTGTGTGCTTGACTAAACTATCTGTTCTGTTGCTCTGATCTATTTTCTTATTCTTTCACCAACAACCAAACTTACATTTATATTTTGCATTCAAAAGTTTAAAACCTTAGTAGGCTGAGTTTCCAGTTATTACTCTGCTAATATGTCTTGGCTCTTCTTGGTTTTCGAAAAACAAAAGTCTTATTCCTTATTCTCTTTTGCTTTTAAAATTCCATAAAAAGCACATTGGAAGTTTTTATTTTAGAATTACATTGAATTTATAGATAAATTTGGATGAAATTGTTGTATATCGATATTGAATGCTTCTACCAATAAATATGGTCTATACTTCTGGAACGTCTTCAGATTAAAATCAAAATGAAAAATGAAACTACCATTTGATTCAAAAATTCCACTTCTAAGTATATAGCTGAAGAATGTAAAATGACTGATCCATAGGGTACAATATATGTATCTATGTTCATAGCAGCACAATTCACAATAGCTAAAGAATGGAATCAACCTCAGTGCCTGTAACTGGACTGAGAAACAAAATATGGTGTATATATATGTATGTATGTATATATATATATATATATATATGTATATATATATATATATATATCTCTGCTCTTAAAAAGATAAAATCTTACCTTTTGCAATAACTTGAATGTAACATTAGCTGTTTATGCTAAGTGAAATAAGTCAGAAAGCAAAAGAAAAATATAAGGTTTCAGTCATGTGTGTAATATAAAGAAACAAAACAAACAAACAAAAATGTAACAAAAATTTCTTGACTGAAATGGAGCGTGATTGCCGCCGGGAGGGGAGAGTGACAAGGGAATCTGGAGTAGAGGGGATGAGAAAGATCATGGTGCAGGCAGGAATGAAAGTGAGTAGAGGTTGGCAGGCAGGAAGAGAGAAGAGGAAGGAGCATTTTTTTTTATTTATTCATCTTGGTTGTTCAGCCCTCACTCATCCTGAGTCATGAATCCTGGGATGTATGTGGACTGTACTCTCGGCCAAAGGTAACTGAGCACTCGCTACTCCGCAGTGTATGATTAGAATGAATTGTTTTTAAATTTCGTTAGAGACACTTATCAAATTAAGGAAATTCTATTCTACTTCTATTTTCTAATAGATTTGTACTAAAACTCAGGTGTTAACTTTTCTGATACTTAGTTTTCTATAATAATCACAGGATATCTTCATTTGATAATATGATAGATTGCATTCAATCATTTTGTTGGATTTTTCATAAACATTTATTGGGTGCCTATGATGGTATTAGAGAAAAGTACTTGGAAAATAGTGCATGGTGGTTAGAGAATGGAATGCTTACTACTGATATCATATAGTGGTCGATATAGCGCTATATATTTGTGCATATATATCCTTACATCATCTGTATATCACACTGCACTCACTATCAGAGTTCTAGCGCCATTCACCGTATATATGTATATATACACATATATAGTGCTATAGTGATATATATGTATATATATAGTTATATATATACACACTCATGAGTATTTACATGTATAATGATAATGATAGAATGCAAGCTGAGGTGTGTAACCATGAGATTGAGTGCCTAGGACAAAATTACCTGAGAGTAGTCAAGAAATTGTGGATGTTAGATGAATCGGCTACATGCATTTTGAAATTACCAAGTATTAAGAAGATAGGCATAGTCATACAAGCAGTGAGTTAAATGTTGAGACATGAGAGGAAGCAGGTGGATGACAGCAATAAGCAATGGTAGCGATGCCATAATCTGAAGTCATGTGATTCAAAGCTAGAACTTTTAAAAAGGAAAATGGGAGAGTGATTTAGAAGTGGCAATGAGGGGGACAGAAAATACTTAACCCCTCCCTCCAATTAAGAGGCTACGTGGAAGCAACATCTCAGTGGAGAGTAAAGTTGCTGTAAACATAACAAGCTAAGGTATGGCTAGAGATGAGTTTGATTAAACAGGGAATTTTACTAAACATTTACAATGAATTCCAGAGATTATGGTAGAGGGAATATAAAATTGGGAGCATAGTTCAGATATGGGGATAAAAAAGCATCTTGATCAAGTCTTATGGAAGGTAGAGTGATGGCATGGCATTGAGGGAGTTCACGTTTTGCAGTGGCAGCTGGCATGAGTGCAGTGAAAATAGGCTCACAGACATAACAAGGATAAAAGGAATGAGGCTATATGTACTGATGGGGTAAAGAAGACTACATGTTGAGGTTCTGTTTTTTAAGGGTTAATTTTTAGAGCAATATAACGTGCACAGCAATATTGAAAAGAAGAAGCAGAGATTTAGCACACACTTCTGCCCTGAGGCATATATAGCTCTGCCGCCTCCAACATTTATCAACATCCCTCATCAGAGTGGCACACTTAGTACAATTGATAAATCCACATTGGGTAAGCTGATCATATTTTCTTGAGACAAAAACTACTCTGGGATGGCTAAAAAGGAAAGGGATTATCCTCTGACAACTAATGGGAGGGGAGGAGGTGGAGCAAGGTGAGCTGGAGCAGAGCAGCCAGGCCAGCAACAAGGAAGTACTATAGATGCCGATATGTGATCACATACTAAGGATATGTGGTCCAGTGGGACTTTATACAAATGGCCAGGACCATGCAAGGAATTTTGACACCTTAGGCAAAAACCAAATTTGTCAGTCTTAAAGCCCAGCTCTAGATGTCCTGCCTAAAACACATGCTGCTTTAACCATCCCAGTACCAGAAATATCCAATAATCCACACAGTGCTGGAGATAACCCCTACTTTGCCAGAGATAACCCCCATAGTACTCACCTGTGACTCATCCATGCTATAGTGTTCTGCTCCTTTTGAAGAAACGTGTGGGCAGACTGAGGGGGAGTCCTCTTCCTGAGCAGTCAGGAACAGCAGTAGTGCCCCGCCACCACGGTCAGTGCCAGCAAGGGCCATCTTCAGTGAAGGACAAAACGGGCAGCTGCTTTGGAGCCCCCTCAACAGACTGGTCCTGGAGTAACTCGACTTCCCCTTTTGCCCTGCATTAGAGATGGTCCTGGTTTATTAAAAATAGGACAAAATCAACATTTATATTAAAATGACAGAACAGTTGGAAAACATGAAAAATAAGGTACTATCCCGTTTAAAACGGTACTACATATGGTCACTCAATGTGAGTAATTTTCCAGTTTGTCATAATCACCCAAATGCCATAGTTTATATTGGTTCATGCGATATTGTATATTGTAAGGATTTGGATAGATAGCCTGATAGTCCCAATACTCCTGCCATGTCTGTTTCTGATCCCTGCTCTGCTTCAAGTTGTGTTTTTGGGGTGTCACGCTTTTTTTCCTTGATAGCAGACATGACATACTAGGTGAAAGGAACTTCTCTCAATAGGTCTTTAGTGATGTGTTGGTAAAATATGAAGGAGGGGAAATATTCCATAGTTGGGGGTTAGATTTAAATCTTTTAGTAATCTATATGTCTCTTGACTGTGACCTCCACAAATGTTTCTATTTCTCTGCCATTTTTCTGGGTGGGGATTGACTGGCTATAGTGGGCAGAAGTTGGCATTTCCGTTGTCCAAGATTAGTTAGGTTTTGACAACACCTCAACATGTTAAGCTTTGGCTAACTTGCTTCTCCCAAGAGCACGTTTAATTAAGAACAAAATGCTTTAGCATATTTAAAAATGTTTCTTTTCCTCTGACTTCTGCAGGAAACCAGGGGGGAGTTTTTCTCCGAAATTGATTGCAAAGTTCTGGTTAAGCTTCTGAAGGTAAATCTTACAAAATTGTGACGATTGCTTCTTTTTGGAGTTGTTAAGTCTCAGAGTTGTCTATATAGATTCCAGAAATCCACCAATTATAAATCTCATTTCCCTACACCAGCATTGGTTTCCTCGGCTGCAGTCTGCTCCCGAGTCTCTGTGCTGGTAAGCCATGTCCCTGCATGTCCCTGCATGTCTCAGTCTTGGGGGTGACATTCTGCCCCTGTGTTTCTCCTGTTACAGATCAAAGAAGGGTTGATTTCTCAAGTCTGTTCAATTTTTTTTGTATGTTATTAAGATAGAGTGATGTTGCTGTGTTCATTGCATGAAGAATCCCTGGGTGTTATGCTAAAAGAGGCCAGAAGTGTAGGGGGCATAGACTTAGTTTGGGGTGAAATCCTTCTTCAATCCTTCAGTCTCTCTTGATTCCTGATTATGAAGGAGGGGCTTGGAGACTTGGGGGTGGTGGGTGTGGCCATAGTTACAGTGAGGGGGACCCACTTTAGCTCTCTGGGGGAGAACAGCCAGTACCCCGCTACGTTCTTGACTCATGATAAACAATGGTCGAGGAAGGCTCATTTACATCTACTGTGAGAATCTCCTCTTGGTACAAATTCTGAGATGAAAAAGGTGAAAATATTTTATTTATTCTATGTGGAGGATATTAGCATCTGTGTTATTAAGTGAAATCTGTCTATAATTTTCCTCGGTTGTCATGTATTGGAATCAAGATCATCTGAGTCTCATAAAACAAGCCTGGGAGAATTCCTTCTTTTATTATTCTCTAGAACAGTTTGTGTAAGACAGGGCTTTTGTGTTCCTTGAAATTTTAGTAAAAGTTGGTTATAAAACTGTCTGAGCCTGGTGGTGTTATTGTTTGGGTTTGGGGAGGGCATGAAAGGTAGGGTAGGGAGATGGGATTTCTTAACTTTCGATTTCTTCAGTACATATTTAGTTTGTCTATTTTTCTTTGATCTGTACTGATCTTTTACCAATTTTGTCTAGAAAATTGTTTATCATGTTCTAATTTTCAAATGTAAAGTCATGAAATTAATCCTAACACTCTAAATATTGGAAAACATCTCCGCCTTAACCTGTAGCTATATTCCCTTTATAATTTTTTTCTTGACTTAGTTCTGTGATAAATTTGCCTATTTTATTAGTTTTTTAAATAAGTTTTCAATTGTTTTCTCGATTTTATTTTGCTTTGTTATATTATTTCCTTTTTCTAAGTTGTATATTAGCATTTAGGTTTCCATTATCTCTTATTTTCTTATGTATATGTTCTAGGATATGTATATATATATATATATATATATATATATATATATATATATATATATATATATATGTCTCTGTATGTACTATTTTAGTTGCCTCCCAATGTTTTATATGTGATTAATTCAGTCTCTATCTTTTATTTTTGACAGGAAGGCCTTCCTTCCCCCCCCCCTCCTCTTCCTCCTTTTCTTCTATTTCTTCTTCTTGTTAGTTCTGTTGTGTATGTATCTTAGGTACTTTTATATTATTGATATTTTATAAGTGGAAAAAAGGGCCCACTTTAGGTCAGTCTATCATGTTGCCATAATTGAAAGAAAAATTTACCTCTTAGAGTGGGTACAGCTTTTGTTTTTGTATTAAATGCAAAGAGTAAGTATTCGACCCCTGTTGAATTTCTGAAAAATAAAAGTAGAACTGTAAATCAAAGAATAGATGTAAATGAATTTGTAGGCGGGGATATTTCTAATTTTTTTTAATGATCATTCTCAATTATGAGTTAAGTTGGTGGCAGTATTTTGGTTTTTCATCTTATAAATTGGGCATGAAAAAGCCTATGACTTCATAATGGAAGGTTAAAGTGAGCAGGGTGGGTAAACACTTTACACACCAGTTCCGACATACGAAATTGCCAGTTTTCCTGTGTTTGGAATCTGACATAATGAGGTGCATGTTATTGTGTTCTGAGACCACATGCACATACATGCCACTAATGATTTTTTGTAAAAATCTATTTGTAGGAAAATCTATATAAACCCTTGGGGCTTTTATAGCCTAACCAGATTAGCACATCTAGGACATAGGCTGAAGAGTTCAATTGTTCCGTTAGGAGACACCAAGGGGTAAATGTTTGAGAATGCATTCACAAAGGAGAAGGGAAGAGTTTGCTGTTTGCAAGACATTTGTCCCCTCTCTGCAAGTATTGTTCAAGGCACCACCTTCCATAGTCCTCATGTATGTGCTTTCTCAGATTCTTTTTTTCTTTTTAACCATCATGTCAAATATTTTGTGGGGGAAATAGGCAGGGTATAAATGATTTGTTTTGATTGTTGATAAAATTCAGTAGACATATATGGAAAGATAGACTGCTAACATTCTGGGTATTTTAAGTAATTTCTAAACCATAGCTTTCTTTCACTCTTGAGCTCAAAATTTGAGTGATAGACATTGAAAGTGAATTCTTCCCCTTGGGCAATCCCAGTTATGATAGCTAATTAGTCCCCTTTGGTGATTAGAAATTGTTCTCTTCAGAGTCAGATTGTACTTATGATTTCTGAGGATTTTGAATAGTAGCAGTTTCTAAATAGTGATACACCAGTTCTCTGTATCTCTGACAGTAATTCCTAAATAACTCATACATAGAGTAAAATGAAACATCTTTCCAGTTATTTCACTCTCACCTACATGTGAGCCCAAGCTATGTAATGCTTTAGATTTTATTTTTCATGGGTTACACCTTTTATAAAAATGTATATGAAGTGCATCTTTATAATAATATCTCTCTAATAATTCATGAATTCATCTATTTACTAGTCAAGAGAAGATGTTTGAAGAATTGTTGTCCTAGTCTGTGTCTTCCATGTTCTGGTCGTCTCAGCTTAAAGAAGCAAAGAATTCTGGCCTGAGTCCCTGAAGTGTCTCCCTGGGCACTGAACCCACTTGCCTGATACCTTCTCTTGTGTTACCGGAGAAACTTCCATATGCCTGTGCTGCGGGCCGCCTGGACTTGTGTAAAGGAATCTTGAATATTTAAACTGATATCTCACTAAGAGACCTGAAATAGAAGTAAAGTGGTGAGTGTAAGCTCGCAGGGCCTCTCTACTCTCCCTGAGATTTAGACGTGATCGCCGTGAATCCCCTTCCTGCAAGGACTATAGCGCCATTCCTTATTGGTAAATGCCAAAGCCTTAGGCTTCTGCCAATAAGCTCTCACTCCAAGTACCTGTTTACACGGAGCTCTTTTATTCCACACTTGATTTTGTTTGTCCCTGTTTTGGCTTTGATCTCATCTTAATGTTGGAGGGAAATTAGGACAGGATGCTGCATATCTCCAATATCAACATCTCTGCAGATTTTTAAAATCAACATTGGACCAGATGGGCACAGAGGATGGAGAATCTCATGGCTCTGACAGAATGAAAATAAACAAAAGGGCATGGAATTACTTTTGGTGGCAGAGAAATGTGCCTCCTCCTATCTCACCTGGAGCCACCTGCAGTGATGGCCTGGTCTTTGATGACTAAAAGTGCTCCGTATCAATAGCCATTCTTTGGGCTACACAGGGATAGAAATTAAGTAGTCTCAAAGCAATCAGTGAAGTTCTCTTTGCCCAGAAGAACTCTATTTCATGCTATTTCTCCTGCCTTCTTTCTGTATTAAATCCATGACCTGCACTCCTTAATGCCACAAGGATTCTTTCTTGAATCGTGCCAGACCCAACTTGTCTCAGAGACCTTAATATTCCACCAAAACTGATTCTGTCTCTCTGATAACATCCCCTAAATCCTCCCTCCTTTCTGTTTCCTCCAACATCCTCTTCCCTGATGATGTGGGATCAGCATAGCTTAAAATGTATTCAGCAGGTACACAGAGAGATGTAGGAGTTGAAAAGTAGCTCACAGGCAAAACCTGTGACTGCTAAAAGCAAGAACCCCTCTTTGCAATGACCTCACCTTACCAGCTCTCATCAGAGCTCCAGACCCCTGGATATGCTCATGAAGGGAGAAGTCCACACCCCTCAGTTGTATATGAGAGTCCATTTTGCCTCGAAGAGGAGAAGTAGGTAGCACACACACAGCACGTGCACACACGTGTGTACACACACGCATATGCATGCACGCACGCACACACATGCACACAAGCTCACACACACGTGCATTCCCTTTTTAGTGTAAGTCTCCCAGCACTCAAGGGGTTTAACTTGCTGTTTCTGCTCTTACTCAACTTGCCATGTGATCCTGGCCAAAAGGCTCCACAAATTCTTTCTGGATGGACTCTGAATCTCTTAGAGGTGTCCCAGCTCGCTCACCCCCATAACCTAATATACACACCAAAAGATGCAATTTGAGTAATGAAATCATGATGAAACAGATTACGTTACAGTGTGGTTGATTAGATAATTCAACAAGCATATATTCCTGTTCCCCAACAGATTACCTTGGTCATTTCTGCCAAATAAACTTCAGCTTCCTTCTAATTTTTCTGTCCTTGTTCCACCCTTTGCCCAACATCACAGTATTCCAGTAGCTTCTCCACAGTAGTTTCACATTATCACACAGCATTCCCTAGTCCCAAAAGCTAGATTCAGTTCTGGTGGATCCATATTGATCCCAGACCACACTGGCATGTTCATTTAAACAATGGTGAGATGTCTACTTTTCTCCTTTCCCAACCAGTCTTCCATGGGCAGGAGCCAGAGCAGAGGGCTTGTGATTCTGTGTTATGGATCACTCCATCTCTCTTTCTGTGAAACATATTATGTCTCTAAAACTGGGAGATGGGGGAATAGTGGAGGTTCCTTCTGAAAAGTATCTGAAGATGGCCGGGATCATATATTTAGGAGAATTTTTGTGTCCTCATTCTCAGAAAAAAGTATTGACACATAAGAGAAAAGTAGGACTGAAGAAAGGAAGTGGCCCAAACTGTACTGAGCATGAGACATTCTAGAGTCATGACTGTGCCCTTCAGAGATGAGTTTCTTGGCTACTCCAGCAGCAAGGAAAACCTGATGAGCTTCATGAACAGAACAGAGGAAATACACTCATTCCTCAAGGGACACATATTTTCTGGCCTTTAATCACCAAAATAACTTGCAATCAGATACGGTTTTATTCTGTAGAAGTTTTACAAAATTCAGAGATATTTTCATTCAATGTGTGGCATGCTGACCTTCCCCTAAAAGTGAAAGGTGTACTACATCTTGGTGCCAGGCTTTTTGCGGTCACTGAGGCTATGGGTTCAAAAACCTTCTGGTTACATCAAAGATGCCTCTACCACTGAGACCCTCATCTCTGACAGAAACCTCGCTGTTCACCCAAACGGTCGCTGGACCCTGAAACAGGTCTAACTGGTAACTTGTTTCATAGCGTTTAACTACCTATGAACTTAAATACTCCAGCCCAACACATTCAGTTTGAGTATTTGAGGATTCTGCAGACAATGTAATATGGATGTGTCAGGGGCTTGGTTAGACGTTCCAAATGCCAGCCTTGTAGCACCTAGTGTGTACATTCAGTTACAACACGACTGAGACTTCCAACGTGGGTGTCCACTAGGGTTCCTGAACAAGACATTCAGAAGTGGAGGACGCTTAAATGCATGCACTAGGCAATACTCAGTTGGGGGAGTCAGCCCATCAGCCCTATCTGTGTGGCCTTCCCGTGGAGAAGCCCTGTATCTGTGCTAGGTCGGTGGGCTTGCTTGGAGCGTCAGAGGCTGGGAGTCCCTGATGGGAGCCTGCAGCCTCCAGGCTTACACAGCTGTAAGTCTCCTCGTGCTCTCGGGCTGGCCTATCACATGTGTGGCTTCAAAATACTCCAACCTCAGGCTTCAAATCATCTTTTGTTCCACTTTCCTGCTTTGTATGTTTGACTCAGTAGCTTCGTTTATTTTCTTTGAATATTTCCTTTGCGTTTGTGTTTCTTGGCATGCTCCAAGCTATGGTTTGGCAAAATAAAATCTTCTTCTGATCCCCTTGCCCTTCCTAATGCCACACCTCCAGAGCTTCTTCATGGCTGCTACTAGCCAGGCTTGCAAGGGCTCTCAGGACCATGGTGCCACTCTGCTCGCCTGAAGGGTGAGGACTCGTCAGACAAGGCTGTGTAAGGCTGGGTCTCTCACAGTTCGAAGGATGTACCTAAGCCAAAGAAATCCCATTGTCTTATCTTCCATCCAAAGTTCTTTTAACCATCAATATCAACAGGACTGATTTTCTAAATTTATGTATTTTAGGGCTTCTTCCACTGAGGCAGCCTTTAGAAGACGCCAGAAAGAAAGATCAGTTCTTCCCTGCAGCCTCAAGACAGTCCCAGGCTTTCTTTACAAGGATCTAGCAACTCTTTTTTTTTTCCTCCCCCCAGGAAAGACAGAAAGCCATTTCCCTAGAATTGTCAACATTCCAAAGCAACTAGTCCTGCGGGTTTCCTGTGAGCAAAATGGCCACTACCCTTCCCTTCCCTGAGCTCCAGGCTGGAAGCTCTTGGCTCCCTGAGCATCCCCTTCAAAGAGGAAAATACCAGCGCCTCCTGAACCAACAATGAGGCATGTTTGACTTGTGGTGATGAAATGTCTTCTATAAACACTCCCACCTTACCCACCACCTCTTTCCAGAACTGATTCACCACTGAAATATTTGTGTCACCCAAGTTCAAGCACTTGAAGCCAAACCCTTTAGTGTCGGCAGCTCTCAAGAGCCATAGAAAGCAGTATGAACTTTGTCAACTAGGGAGGTAATTAAATCAGCCAGAGCAAGCTGCTGAGCTCCTGCAGGCCTGCCAGAACGACAGTGAGAGCCGGGCCTGGGCCTTTCTGGGTCAGATCAATAGTGCGTGCTGAGAAGTCATGTTCCACATGAATCCCCGTGAGTTCCTGGCCGGGCCCAGCCAGATCACATATTTCAGCACAAGGGATGGGATTCTGCACCTACTGGGTTCAGCAGATGATGAATTCTCACTAATTCAGGACCCTTAGAGCTTGGGCCCTCACTCACGTTTACATTTATGCTCCTATGTGGGGACCAGGCTTTTACACACATCATCAGAATGAGAAAGACTGGGGGTGGAATTAGACTATTTCTTTGGGGAACAGAAGGAACAAATAATTTGAAACCATGAGAAGCAGCTGATGTCTCTGCGTATTGGAGAGAATATTTTCAGTCTCAGACATTCCAGTATAAAGCAATGCTTCCCTTCTTATGAATGATCATGGAGCCAAGATCTCTGTGGGCATCATCTCCAGGTGGAGTGCCTCGTCATTGGGGAGGAAGACACTATCTGTCACTGGAGTCAAGGTTACACCTCCAAAGATAGAAGCAAGAGGATTTATGGTCCCTTCCCACAGAAACTCAAATCGTCTTTCTGATGTGGGTGACGGTGAGTGAGACACACTGATGAGAAGCAGGCTCCATCCAGAAAGAATTTGTGGAGAGAGTCATTTGGTCAGGAGCACACAGCAAGTTTATTAAAAGTAGAAACAGCGAGTTTAAGTGCCCTGAGGACCGGGAGAGCTCCATCAAGGGAATGCACACATGTGTACGACCTGTGCTGCCTGCCTCTCACCCAGCAAGATGGATTCTTGTGTACATGTGAGGGGCGGGGCTTCTCCCTACCTGGGCGTGTGCAGGTTGCCTGGAGTATGCAGGGGCGTGTCCTAGATTCAAGTTACTAAGGTGGAGTCCTTGCTCTGGGGTCTTTGCTCTTAGAATTTTCAAATTTTACCAGTGAATTTCCCACTCATACATCTGCATAGTGCCCTAAAGATTTTAAGCTATGCTCTTCCCACATCATTTCCCCCTGAATTTCATATTAGATAAAATCATTACCTTCTCAGAACAGTCTATAAAAGTCCAAATTTTCATGATTTATGATATAGTCACTGTATACAATTGAACTTTCATGCCCTCAGGTTTCAGAAGTGTGATTCAACCAACTGCAGGCAAAGTAAGTGCTATTTAATTAGGCCTGTAATGGAGGCATCTGCCCTGAACATGCACACACTTATTTTATTGTTGTCATTCCTTAAACAAAATAGCATTATACTTATTTGCACACAATTTGCATTGTATTTGCATTGTGTCAGGCAGTATAAGCAATCTAGAGATGATTTAAAGTCTGCAGGAATATGTCTGTAGCTTGTATGAAAAAACTGCCCAGTCGTCTATATGGGACTCAAACCTTTGAAGATCTTGGTATCTGTGTCCTTCCTGGAACCCATGCCCTGAAGACACTGAAGGGCATCTGCATTGTTTTTATTATGAGAATACTGAATGAAAGCGAACCTGTTTCACTGGCCTCTTAATCTGCTGTGGGTGTTTTCAGCACATATATTATTGGGTAGAATAAGTGGCTTGGCCTGTTCCAGTTTAGTCTCTCACTGAATCCTATTCTCAGGATTTTAATCAGGATGATAGGAAACATTTCTTTTTAAAGGAAGGCAAGTAAGCAGGCAGGCAGGAAGACAGAGGAGGAAGTATTTTATTTTATTGTGTTTAGTTGTTCACACTGGTTGTTCCCCCCAGACCCAGGACTTGAACCCAAGGGTATGTGAGCTGAGTGACTTTGGAGGCAGTTGACCTAAATGCTACTCCCCTAGGGCATGCCCAAAGCACAATTTCTTATGTATGGAAACACATTTGGTATAAAGTTTAAAAGTTTATTTTAGGATCATTTTTGTTTTTAAGGATAACATTTTAATCACCTTTCTAATGTCTTCCTCGGTAGTTAATTGGTTTACTCAAACAATATCTTGGGTCGGTTTTTTGTTGTTGCTAATAAATTATCTATTTGCTATATTTTCAAACTGGTGACCACAGAGTTCTTCTAAAAATATCTTATTTTTTCCATATTATGGTAATATCTGATTTACACTCCTAATTTTATATTTTTGCCTCTTTTTCTTTGATCAGGCTGAACCTTAGACTCTTTAATTACTGAACATTAATTGTGGATCTCCCAGGGGGTGTTTAGTGTGCTGCGTTTTCCAGATTTATTCGACATCATAGTTTTTTCCTAGAACTATTACCGTCTCCTAAAGCACTAAGCTATGGAAGAGTTTGGGAGATTTTGGCTGATGCAGTGTTTCCTGAGCTATATACTAAGCAGATTCTGCCAGGGAAATTAGGACTAGCAGGTGCTAGAATAATATGAACAATCATGTTTTCATATTATTTCCCGTGATCATTAAGAACTTTTAAAACAATACCTGAAGAGAATTCAACTTTCTATGGACTTTCTAATGTCAGCAAACCAACAATCTGGCTACAGGACATGGTTTCTTGGGCTCAATGCTGTTTGAGTGTGACATTTGTCCTGTGATGCATTTTGGAATGAGAGATACTTCTGTAGCCAAACTGGGAGACTGTTCTTCTCATTACTGATACAAACTTATGTTTATAAGAAGATCTGCTCTGAATTTTAAAGTGCTACATTACAATTTCACCATTAGGAAGAAACGAAAGACTTATTGATAAGGTGGCAGCATGTTACTTCAAGTCCCTATGGAATAGATGTTTAAGCAGAAGTTCTCTCTTGCCAACTTTGAGCTCTGTCTCTACATCTCTGTGCTTTAATGTGATGATCCTGGCCCCAGAGCTGAGCTGGGAATACACCATGAAGAGAAAAACCTTTCTTCTGAAGCATTTCAGTCCCCTCTGCAGTTCTACGTACGTTTTATGTCACCGCTAAACTAACCAAACTTCTGGCAGCACTTTGCCACTCAGAACAAGGCAGCTTGTTTCTCGTTGAGTTAAGGGGCAGCCTCCAGGTTCTGTTTAATTGAATTGTTTTAATTCAGTGCAATCCGCCCACTAAATATTTTTCTTCAGCTGCATAAAAGTGAAAACCAACAAAGTAGTTCATAATCTATGTCTATAGTTAATATCTCATACTGACCAATGCGTGGCATTAGGTATGTTTTGCTTTTCCTGAGCAATTACTCCAGCTGCCAGAAGGAAATACAATTCGTGTGAAATTGATAGCAGAAGTGATAACTTACTTCATAACAGTTCTCCCATCCACAGAAGGTTTGATATGTGCTGATAACTCTTCATTGCCCTTATTTTACTTGGTAAGGTGGGAATTGTTATCCTCTCCCCATGAGCTAATTATTCCTTTCTCTTGCTACATGCCTTTCCTCAATTTCATTTGTCTGCACCTTTCAAAAAAAAAAAAAAGACCAGTGAAAAACCTGCTCCTGTTATAGTGACAAGAAAGCTGATTTCCTTCTTCCAATCTGTCAGTCAATTCAGAATGATCAACTCTTATGGTCCCCCCATCCCCAGATTTATTGGGATAAAATTGACATACAGCACTGCTTAAGTTTTAGTTATTCAGATAATCACTTGATTTCAATGTGTTGTGAAATGATTGCCATCAGAAGTTTAATGTACATTCATCTCATATAGATACCATAGAAAAAAATGTTTTCTTTTTATTCTTGTGATGAGAACTCTTAGGGCTGACTTTCTTACCAACTTCTAGATATACCATACAGTAGCTTTAGCCATCAGCACACTGAGTGGGGTGTGAGGGGTATATGTATGTGTGTGTGTGTGTTTGTGTATGTATGTGAGAGAGATATGGATGAGAGTAGCTGTATGTATGGGGAAAAGAAGGTGGAGGAGCAGGAAGGGTAAATAAAAATGTGTTAAACTTTTGCTTGTGAGGAGAACCAAAGAAAACAGTAAAATAAGAATTATAATTTATTTCATATACACATAAGATGATTCCTTCTCTAAAACATTTAGAAAAGTTAACCAAAGAGTATATGTATATGATGCATATAAATATATTTCAGTGTATATATTACATATAATATAACTAAATCTATTTTTAATTCATGGTTCAGAGGAATGATTTGAGGTCAGAAAGAACTGTTTGAATCTCGTCATGATCCTTACTAGCTCTCCGACCTTAACATGTCAGTTACCTTTCATGAACCTCAGATTACTGACCTATACGCCGAAATGTTAATATCTACTTTAGAGGGATATCGTGACAACCAAGTGAGGTGACACATGAAGTATATAGAACCTAGCACACAATTGTCATTCAAAATAGGCAGGAAGGACAAAAATATTTGAGTGTCTATTGCTGAATTTCTGTTAGACCACAAAATAATCCTTCAGTGTCAGTAGAAGAAACAGCTCAGAGACTTTTACATGACTACCAACAACTGGGTTTGAATTTGCATTGAGATCCAGTCACTGGCCTAATCAATGCTCTTTCAGTTATACATCCATGTCTTGTCTTGACCCCATTACACTGACAGCCGTGTTTAAGAATATTTCAAAAATCTTGAAAATAATCATTAAAAGAATTAAATACAGATGCATACCTATGAATGTATGGGGATTGATAAAAGCAAACCTCAAAGTTGAAAAACAAAAGAAGTATAAAATACGCATAACGAATACAAGGCAAAGAAAAAGACGACAGGAAAGTAACACTAATTGTGAAAAATAAAGGCAAATGAATTTGACATCCTTATTAAAAGACTCAGCCTTCTCTGGAAAACGAGAATAACATTAATAAAACAAGTGTCTACTCCTTGTAAGGGACACTCTTAAAACAAAATAATACAGAAAAGACCAGAATTGTAAGATGGGCCAAGATTTATCTCTTAAATACAAATAGAATGAGAGCAGAGATGGTGCTGTGTCTACTTGGCTATCCTAGAATGGTTTCCCAGAATCCTCTTCTATCTGTGTTTCAGGTTAGGGCAGGACAGAAAAGAAATTCACTTTATGTTTGTCAGAAACAACTGAACCCCTATTCTCAGAAGGTCATCACGATTGCATGGGAAGGCAAAGATTTGTAAAGGTCCTGGAAGTTCTCAGAGACTTCTCACCCGGCTCCTGTCGATCAGTGTTCCTGACTTCTGGTCCTATTAACCAATGGCTTCTCTAGACTCATCCCCGAAAGCTTGGTGAAAGAGGTAATTATGCAGAGGGTTGCATTTTCCATATTTCTTTTTCACCTGTGATCCTTCATGGATCCATTCCCCATGGGGCAACCCCATGTTCCTAGCCTCTCAGATTTCCCCACAGGCCTCAACCTTTCTACCCAAGTGAGTGCTTCTGGAGCTGCTTGGTATATATTTCTGTTTGTCTTTGTATCCTTCCAGACCCTTGTTTCCCAGGTTCTGCCATCATTATGCAGATTGACACACAATCAGTCCTTGATGTCATGATACTCTGAGCAGCTCTGTTTCCTGACTCAATCCTGAAAAATAGAAGGAGGAATATCAATTTCAGGTGAAAGATAATTGCAACAAGGGTATTGACGGATCAGATATGTGTTCTGTGCTCAGATTTTAATTTATGGGGGTGACTGAGTGAGAACTTGGAGAAGCCCTTCAGTCACCTTTATATCAAAGAAATGCTTTGTGTGACTCAGTTGCCTCCAGAAACACTGCAGGGCCACAAGACTAATGCCAGGTCACAGAGTAAGTGACAGGTTTAGGACAGAATGTTGTAGGAAAGTCAAGACGAGGAAAGGTGAACAGTCTAGGATTGGTTAGTTTGAGCAATTCTGGTGGTCTCTGGTTGCCTGGTACCTGGCTCCAGGATGACTAAAGTAAGGAAATATTGCTTCCTTGAGTAAACAGACCAGATTGGGAGGTAGGTTTTTGGATCGGTGAGTTTGCATATCATAAGAATGTTCCTGAAGAGATGTGAGGCACACTCACTTACACACACATCATGAGATTTCACGAGTCCTGAAAAAGAAGGAAATCCTGTCATTTGTCACAATACAGATGGAATATGAGGACATTACACTTTGTGAAATAAGCCAGACAAAGACAGACATTGTATGATTATCACTTATCTGTGGAATCTGAAAAAAGAAAAATTCAAAACCATAAAAACAGAGTAGAAAAATTGGTTTCCAGATGGAAGAAATAGGAGAAATCTGGTGAAAGGTTACGAGCTGAGCTATAAGAAGAATAACGTCTGAGGAATTAATGTAACACATACTAACCATAGTTGATAACACTGTATTCTGTAATTGAAAATAAGAAAAAGATCAATGTGCGAGGTTATGGACAGGTTCATTAATGAGATGATGCGACCCTTTTACAAAGTATTCATCTCAAACCATCAAGTGACACACTGATTATCTTGCCATTTTATGTTAGTTTTATCTCAAAAAGATGAAAGGTAAGAGGCATGTTCCTAGTTAAGTCCTTTCCAGTCTCTAGACAGGAAAGGTCAGTCTCTTCCCATCCAGAAAGGTTTTTAATAAGTGAAAATATATTAATTATCAAACCATATGCAGAAGATAAAAAATATCATCAATACAATATGAACTAAAGGTAAAAATCCGTAATATGTGTAGTGACAGTTGTTAATTTTCATTTGATATTATAATATTGACTATATGATGGAAAAACAACTATTAATACAAAGAAAATTGGGAATATCCAATGGACAATTCAGTAATCATGAATAAATTCTCAATAAGTTCCCAGACATACAGATCAAACTTTGCAGGGGTAATCTCAGACTGTCAATTAAAATTTGGATTATTTTTAGCTAATTATTTAATTAATTGAGGATTTAATTCTCAATGAAAACAAAAATAAAGCTTTTTAGATAATTATTTATTTCAAAATCAAGGTGGAAAATAAAGGATTTTAAAATATTACATACCAAATTCTATACTCAGAGACCTAAGCAGGTTAATATTTCATTATTAATATAAATAATAATAGCAATTAAAATATAATTTGGATAATTTTGAAATATAATAGAATAATTAAAAATCCAAGTTTATTAAGTTATTTTTAGATAACCAAAAAGAATGAGTGGGAAAAATGCAAATGAAATATAGAAAATTGAAAAAATATCAGGGAAAAATTTATATTCTTGTATTAAACAGCATATCTCTAGAATTTGCTTGGATTTAACTCTTTGTTTCTTTTCATTATATTCCACCAATGAGTGAAACCATGCTGCATTTCTCTTTTACTTTCTGACTACTTTATTTAATGTGATCCCCTCCAGTTCCATCCACATTGTTACAAAGGGCACAATTTCACTTTTTTTTAGTAGCTGCATCAAATTCCTTTGAGTATGTAGATCACAGCTTCCTTATCTAGTCATCTGTTGATGGACATTTAGGTTGTTTCCATGTCTTGGTTATTGTGAATGATGCTGCTATGAACATAGAGGTGCAGGTATTTTTCCAAATTAAAGATTTCGCGTCCTCTGGTTATATGCCTAGGAGTGGGATTGCTGGACCAAATGGTAGCTCCATCTTTATTTTTTTGAGGATTCTACATACAGTTTTCTAGAGAGGTTACATTAATTTGCATTCCCACCAGCAGTGAGAGATAGTTTCTTTTTCTCCACAAACCTTCCAACACTTGTTATATCTCAAATTTTGTATATAAGCCATTCCTGATGATGTGTGGTAGCAACACATTGTGGTTTTTATTTGTATGTCTCTGACGGTGATGAGGTAGAATACTTTTTCATCTTTCTGTAGGCCATCCGTGTATCTTCTCTGAGAAGTGTTAATTTCTGCCCATTTTTTGAGTGGGTCAGTTACTTTTATCTTGTTGCTGAGAAGGATGAACTCTATATTTTGGAAATTAAGCTATTATTCTATGTATAGTCTGTGAATATTTTTTCAAATTCATTGGTTACCTTTTTGTTCTAGTGATGTTTTCTTTCACTGTGCAAAAGATTTCAGTCTGATGTAGCCCCAGTTATTTATCTTTACTTTGGTTGCTTTTGAAGTAACTGTTCTTTGCCTAAACATCTCTTTGAGGTTGAGGCCATGGAGCATTTTCCCCATAATTTCTTCCAAGTATTGCATGGTTTTGTGTCTATGTCTAGGTCTTTGATCCATTTTGAGTTAACCTTTGTGTATGATGCAGATGTTTGTCCAGTTTTCCTAGCACCATTTATTGAACAAACTTTCCTTCTTCCATTGTATGTTCTTGAGTTCTTTGTCAAAGACTGACTGCCTTATAGGTGTAAATTTACTTCTGGACTCTCAGTGTTATTCCACTCACCTGTATGCTCTTTTTGTTCCAGTATCATACTGCTTTGATGATGATCACTTTGCAGTATAATTTGAAGTTAGGAAGTATGATTTCTCTGATGTTCTTTTTTCTCCCCTCATTTCACTATTTCTTGATCTGTAGTGTTTCTGCAGAGAAGTCTGATAAAAACCTGACAGGTATACCGTGGTAGGTAGTGTTTCTCTTTTCTCAAGCATCTTGAATAGTTTTTCTTTGTCTTTGACTTTTGCTAATTTAATGATGATGTGTCTAGGAGTAGGTATTTTCATGTGTAGAAATTTTGGTGTTCTATTTGATTCTTGGACCTCCATGGTTACTTCTGGTGACAGATGTGGGAAGTTCTCTGCTATTATTTATTTGAGTAGATTTTCTGTATCTTTTATTCTCTCTTTTCCTTTTGGGATACTAATGATCATTATGTCTTTTCTTCTCATGGTATTTGATATTTCTTATAGGATTCATTCATTTTTTTCCTCAGTCTTCTTTCTCTCCTCTTCCATGAGAGTTTTCTCTATATCTTGTCTTTAATTCTTAATATTCATCCCTCTGCATGATTGAATATGTCTATGGAGCTTTCCATGTTAACCTTCAATTCCTTGACTGTGTCTTTTATCTCTAGCATTTCTGCTAGCACTTTCTTCATGGTCTCAATCTCCTTTGTGACATATTCCCATTGGTCTGTCACTTATTTTTTGAGGTGTTCCAATTGCCTTTGGGTGGTTGTGTGTGACTCCTGCATCTCACTCAGTTTTTTATAACCAATTTTTTTTAATTAATTCTGTTAGGTTGTCCTATTCAATGTCAGTGGAGTTCAACTCTGGGCAGATTCTGACATCCTCATTTTGGTGGGCCATTCAGAGTTTTTTGGGAGACTACTTTCACAGTTCTCAATTTCTATGCAAACTTTTTTATGAAATGTTTTTAACCAAATTTTTATTAGAAAATGGAAAAATGCTTTTCCATGTATTAGAATAAATTTTCCCCACCCCCACAATAACCTTATTGAAGGGATTAAAGGAATTATGTTGCATTAGTAGATTAATTTATAGAGAATTGATACACATTGATTGAATTTTCTCATCCATGGACACAGTATAGTTTTGTTATTTATTTCTTAATTCTTAAAATTCTCAGTATGAGCTATCCTTTGACTTGTCAAAGTATTCAGGGACCATATTTTATTATTTTTGATTTTACTGAATTTTAATCAGAGATAGTGGTCTGTGTTTCAAATTATTTGATATCTGTTGACATTTCCCTATGTACTGGTGCTATATTCACTTTATTTTGCTGCATAACAAATCATTACACATTTTTAGTCTTAAAATGGCACCTGTTTTTTTAGGTAAAGGCTTAGTAGGTCAGATATCTGGCAGAGTGTAGGAGAGTTCTCTGCTCGGATTTCCATAAGGCAAAATCACATTTTCAGCTGAGATGCATTCTTGTCTGTAGGCACCGGGGAAGAATTTGTTTCTAAGCTCTTTCTAATTGTTGGTAGCGGTCAGTTCCTTATGGGTGTAGGACTGTGGCTCTTGTTTCTTTGTTGGCTATCAACTGGGTCACCTCTATTCTGTACCTCAGTTTTCAAAGTCAGCTGCAGAAAATTTATCTTGGATCTAATCCCCATCATGTTTTGAATCTTTGACTTCCTCTCTTTCTGCCGTCTGACTCAGATTCAAAGGAATCATGGAGTTAAGTCAAACTCACCAGGATACTTTTCGTATCTTAAGGTAACTGATTTTGATCTTTAATTACATCTGTAAAATCCTTTGAAAAATTGGTAGAAGGTCTGTGTATATCAGGTGCTGGACTCTTGGGACTCATTCTGACTCATTACACTAAGATGTGTAAATGTGTGCTTCAAAAGAAGTTACATTATTATTTGCTGTGTTTATTATTCTGCATATCTCTGTTCGATCAAACATACTGCTCTTTATATCCTCTATATATTTACTAATCATTCATGTTTCTATGCATCCAGATCAATGTTTATGTTAATATACTGACATTAGTACAGTTACTGTAATTAAAGTAGTGAAGATTAAATTTCAAGAATGTAGTATCATTTTAACACTTTATTATTCACAAGAGGGACTAATACAGCTTTTTATTTATTGATTTTTCCTTAACCAGTCTCTAAAGACTTAGTAAGAGTAAAATCCTTTCTATTCAACTATCATGCCAGGTGATACAAACTTCTTTGGTTTGTTAATTCTCTCCTCTTGACATGGAAAACTAATGTCTCATCAATTTTATCATCCACTTCAAATGCTCTAAAATATCATTTAAGATACTCCCTATTTATAGTATCATGTAATGCTTGACTCTCATAGCTCTTTCATTTCTTGTGATTAATATTTTATTTATTCATTATATCTTCCTATAATAAGCTCTTATGAAATGAAATAAAATGAAATAAAATGATTTTATATGGTATATTGTACATGTGTGGGCATGCCACATCTTCCATGTGTAAATATTTGCAATGATTATACATAAATATTTAATTATATCTGCCTTCTTCTCTATGTTGTACTATACTGCCCACCCATAGTTGCTTGTGAAGACACTGGCCAAGAGGAGGGTGGAAATGGGGAGAGAAGAAAGAGGGAACAAGGTGGGGAATGTGGTTTGAAATATACAAAGACTGAGGTCCAATTTCAATATAATAAAATGCACATAACAAAGTAAAACAAAAGAAATTATGACAGTATTATTAATAAAGAAAAATTGAGGAGGAATATGTATTTGCATAACTAGGACAGTTTCGATACAAAGTATTACTTAAATATTTACATTTAGAAAATATCTTATGAGATGAGGCTTTCATTAAGCAATAAAGTGGTAGTCTATTATCTCCATTTTTCCTGTTAATCTATAGACTCTCTCAGCTGGTGTCTCTGTGACATCACCTTCTCTTATCAGGTCTGTTGCACTGTCTCTCTAGTGCTTTTATTGCACACTAGTTCCACCTATCCATTCAGAATGAGCTCCTAGAAGAACAGATTATATCACTTACCATTATACTTAAAAGCTTTCTTTGATGAAAACTGAATTCTTTAATTTACAAAGGAACAGTTATAAATCTCAGTTTACATAAGTCAATTCTATTTATGCCTATTGTCCAGCATGAATATCAGGCCTATTGGCAAAATATCAATGCATGTTCTTGGAAAATATCTCCAGTACTTGAAGTCATCCAGAAATAGAGGCTTAAGATGGAAGCACTTGAACATTTCATATGTGCTGGTTACTACAATAAGTGAATTAGAGTTGTTTAGTTGCATGTCCTGAATTCCTTTCATAGTTCTTAATCCTTTAGGGTGGCTTGATCATTTCTCAATCTTATGTTTAAAAGCTTTTGCATCTGTGTAACTGAAAGATAGCAAGCTTATCAATTCTCTGAGCTTGCCATAGAATAGTCTTTGTTGATGCCAAAGGTGTACCTTGCTTAATGTGTTGGCACCACTAGGCTAAGCTCTGATAATGTGAAAATGTCTACTATGTGTCCCAAAAGTTTGTAATGTTATATTTGACACAATTCCTAAATATGTTGATCATTAAGACTGATAGTATGCATAGAACACTTAGTGTTAAGTGCAAATGCATTGCATATATTATTCTGTTTTATTCTCATTAACTGTGTATGCATTTTTCTCTGCTTACAAAGAGATTATGACACCAAATTTTCTTAGGTATACATTATTCAATGTCCAGTGTTTCCTGAATTTAAGGCTGGTATTTCGAAGGATAGTTACTTAAGATTAATATGACTAGTTATCTATAGGTAGGTCAACAGTTGTCAGAGAAAAAAAATGATTAATTTGGGTTGATTCTACAGGTGCATGGCATTAATTAATTTACTTTAGAAATAATTTATGAGCAAGGAAACTAGGCACTTGCCTTGGGCACTTGGGGTTTTCATATATGCATATATGAGAAAATGCCTGACTTTGTCAAAGAGACAATTTCCATAGGAAAACTACAATATTCCAGGAAAAGAGACTTGGATGGTGTTTGGCATATAGATGACATTAAAACATGTATTATTTGGATACATGAAATAAGGTCTACATGGGACTAACAGATGAAAGTGTAGAGATCAAGGAAAGCATAGAAGGAAGAAAGCACTTTCTGCTCTCAAAGCTGGCAAAAACATCACAGAGGTGATTTCATTGAAACTGGCCACTGGAGGGTATACTAGAGATTACTAAGTAGAGAAGGCTAGAATAGGTCATTCATGGCAGATGGGATAGCTTGAAAAATACATGGCGTGCTATTGAAATCAAGTGCATGCTCAGGAAGTGGATAGGGGTTTGGTGATCAGAGAAGGGTCTCAGAGTTACTTGGGTAGCATATCTGCAAAAGGAGAAATGAAAGCCTTACAGCACTGCTCATAAGCACTGGTCATGACTCAAGGTGGTTCATCTTGCTAAAGGTAGAGTCTTCACATCTCAGACCAATATGAGTGTGCTTGGGAGTTGGGAGTTGGAAGATAGTAGAGCTGAGATGGATTGATGTAATCTGATGTGATAAGCTTAATTTTTCTGAGACTTCCATGAGCTGTTGGGAATCCAAGTTACTTGTCTTGTTTTGAGAGCAGCCTTCTTCATGTATGCTCCAGCAATTCTTCATGTATGCTCCAGCAATTCTTCATGTATGCTCCAGCAATTCTTCATGTATGCTCCAGCAAACAATGGGAAAACTCAGACACTGGGGGCTGCTCTTCCCTGAAAACACTATTCACTCTAGTAACTAAAGATTTCTTAGAGGTATTTTAATGTGCTTGGCCTCATGAGCTGCAGCATTTCTATGACAGGGGAGATAAGGGGATGCAGAGCTGCAGCAAAATATCAAACAGGATGTGTCCTGGTGGCCTAGCGGTCTAGTTCACCTGGGTGTAGTCCACATAGATGCCAACGTCCCCAGTTCAAGACCTGGGAACCGGGGAAATCATCAAGATGAACAACTAAATACAATAAATCACGTGCTTCTTTTTTGTCTCTCTTCCTGTCTGCCTGCCTATATGCCTTCATTCCTGCCTCTACCTGAAAAAAGTTTCTAATGGAAAAATTTTCTTTGTGCTATGCTGTACAGGAGGGTTTGTTTCTGCTTAGGAGCCTTATGAAAGGACACACAGGCCAAACAGCCAGACAACAGACTTGAATCGACTTCCTGTCACGTTTTTCCCCAAAGACAAAGGTTGATTTTGAGAACATGAAGATATTATAATAAAATTTCCATCTCTATAATAGTGAGGGTGGGAAAAGTCTGTGTACGTGAGTGTGTGCACATGTGCGTGTGTGTGTGCGTGTGTGTGTGCGTGTGTGCATGTGTGTGTGCATGTGTGCGTGTGTGCGTGCGTGTGTGTGTGTGTGTGGTATCTGGCTACTGTACTTTAATAATAATTCCTCCTGACATTATACAAGGTCAGCAAGTCACCTCCAGACCACCCTGCTTGAGGATGTGTCCCCCACACAGGGCTGTTTGGACTCCTCAGCTGAGAAATGTCACCCAGCACCTTTCATATTTATGGTGACTCATAACATGGAAACCAGTCCTGTCTATGACATTATAACTTTTTCATATCTCAAATCCTTTTATGAAAATGAAGAAAAATAAAGCACCAAACGAAACAAAAGAACTTCGCTGCCTTATGCTTTCTGGGCCAAAATAAACATTGCCAAATTAGTAAGGCATACTGAACAAATTAAGCGCTAAATGCAAATTTATCGACTGAAATCCAATGGCAGAGTCACCAAAGACTTACAGTGGTGGAGCGCAGCCCTGTGAGGAGGTGTTTGTGTTGGCGAGTTTCTGCAGAGAAGCATGAGAACAGGAATATAAAAAGAGAATTTCTGTTACACCCAAGACGAACAGTTTGTTTTAGAAAGTGCATGTAAATAGTGTTGAACATATATTCACTGAATTCAAAATCTAAGTTGGCTACCAAGAGTGAGATTAAAAAAAATCAGCTGGCAATATTTCTTTTAAAAAATCTCCTTTTGGAAATGTGTGAGTCAGCCTTGCAAATCACTGGATGAGGTAGACACACCCTTCCTCATCTCCAAGCTGTGAAGAAGACTGCATAGTGCTTCGTGGACCCCTGCAAGACCTCTTTCCCTGACCGATATTCCAAATCTTACAAATGAAGAAAAATGATTCATCTTAATATTTTTTAAGGTTGCAACTGGATGCATGTGATGGATTCTTTTTAGTTCTGGGTGTCACTTTTGACGTCCAAGTTGTAAAGGTTGCCTCTATATCTCATTATTGCAATGCCTGACCTGGAAGTGGGTGGGGTAGAAAGGTTATATTCAGGACTGATTTAGTGTTTTCCTCCTGACCACAGACTCAATGACTTTTCTTCTTCCTGAACTTCCTTCTCTCATCCCCTTTAGTATGAAAAATCCTAAGAGACAGATCTCTGTTACTGCTTTAGTGAAGCGATCCCACAAGTTTCCTGGGACTTCACACAATATCTTGTCTCTTAACACCAGATAGTTGAAATAACCAGGACACAGCTGTTACCAAGTGGGAATAGAATGGGAATACCAGGACATGCCAGGCCTGGTAGACAGAAACCTTTATGGGAACAGGAAAAGTTAGAGGCCCAGAGAGAGGTTGTAACCTGCCTCAAGTCATAGAGTGAATCAGTGCCAGAGACATTATTAGATCAGATTTTCTTTATCTGCTGACTCTTAGCCAAAGTTCTTTCTACATACCACTCTCCCTCCCACACAGTTACTATTTAGAGGTCATTTCTATAGCTAATATTCTCTTCCCACACCATGGAACATGGAGAAATGGAGTTAAATATTCTTTGTCCCTGTCACTCCCACATTCAAGAAAATCCAGCGGTCTTTACTGCAGAGATCAAGTTAAAACTTCGTGAGCATTGTGGGTTTCGAGGCTGAGGGGAATTCTTTGCCTTGGTTGACTAAAACAAGTTGATTCTCAACTTGTGCCAGAATAATGGTGAGAAAAGGGAAAATCAGAAATAGACCCAGCTTTAATTGCTGGAGGAAGGAAAACATGCTGCTGATTAGTAGATAGAAAGGAAGTGACATACATTATCTTTACCTTTTGTCGGTCTCTAAGAAATCAGTCAGGGCTACAGATTTTTTTTAATTACCACCTCAAAAATAATTAAGAATCTACCTGATTTAATTCCTTGGCATAACACAAGCTCGGTGAACTAGAAACCAGCAGGCAATGACCCACAACCAGCTGGTGATGCTTTCATTTCAGAGACTCAGGCAGCACAAGCAGCATGCTAGGGTAGCTTAATTCTCCTGGAACATTCTGGATTCACCTGCGACTCCTTTCTAGGTCAAAGAGCATTCACTTACCTAACTCAGAAATATGTCCCTGAAATACAGGAAAAACTTGAATTGTTACAAAAAAAACTCTTTTAGACTAGTTTTAACCAATAGTGACATAAGTAAAAGTATAGCTATTCTGGAACATTGACATCAAATGCCTTGGTGAAAATTATGATGGTTTGCTTCTTAGTGATGACTCCCTGAGCTACTTTCTAGAATAGACCCTCCTTTGGTCTTGGTTCCTGGTGGAGGAATCCACCGCCACCAGCTAGATACGTTCTACCTGAGCAAGGCAGTTGAGAGAGCTAGTCTGCTCCAGGGATTCTACAACCCAGGGGTCGGGCGCTTCTGTGATTAGAGACAGAGTGTGTTAGCGTGTGTTGGCTCTTGGACAGCTAAGCACAGTAGATTCCTCCTATCAGAGAGATGTTTTTGGCAATTTAGATAGTGATTTTACTCCTTTCACATTGGTTGATTGGCCTGGGATACTCTTGGGCTGGTTACCTGCAAGGATTATGTTCGCCTTAATCAGACTGTGATGTGAAAGTGCGACACCAAGCTGCAAAAACTCTACTAATTGGAGGAGATATGGCAACCAGTATAAATACTAATGGAGTTACTGTGGCCAACTTAAAATCTGGGCTTACATTGAAAACTACCTCCCCTATGAAAACATATATCAAAAATATATAGTAGTGTTTGTGTTCTGATATGAATTTTTCTGAAGCAGCGGACTGGGTGTTGAATGGCTGGAATAGGATGACAGAATAACTATCTTGCCCACAAGGATGACTACCCGTCCCTGGGGGCCGACCTCATCTTTGATCTCTAACAGTTAAGGGGTAGGGGTTCTGGTAAAGTTCATAGTGGCCAGAGGGCTCTAAGATCTGATCATAAAAATCAGGTCCCCACACCCACTTTCTCTGTCAGTTCTTCTCTGGGTCTCCTTTCATCAGTTCTCTTTTCAGTGTTACCCTTTGTACAGTGAGGATAACCAAACACATCATGTAAATATGTGCAAATCACTTAATCCAGTATCTCACACATTGAATGCCATTATAAATATTTGCTGTTTATCTTGTACTATATCATTATTATCTCCATCATCCTCATCATTATGACTTATTTAATTCTTACGACATCCTTATCGGTTCCTTCAAAAGGGAAATCCAAAGGCCAACCTCACACTTATAACAGATAAATCATTTATAGTTTCCCTTACAAGACAAAGTCTAAATTGACTGTGAATGAAAAAGAACATCGATTACATTTCAGAGTTCACTCAACTTGTTGAAGATAATCCTTTATTCTTGCCTCCATAAATTTCTTAGTTTGGGACATCTTCAAGTGAGGCGATACCCACGTATCTGAACTTCACAGTCAGAACAGCAGCCTTGACTGGACTCCTTTCTGCTTGAGAGTGTTCTACCTTCGATGCATGTGCTCCTCATCTTTCATACCATGTGGTGACCTCTTTGAGGACATAAACCTCATCTTCACTGTCTTTTTGACCATTTTATAGTGTCTGACACAGGAGTTTGACATGGTTGGAGTCCATGAAAACCTCTGCACTGAGTGGCTGGGTCTGAGAGCTGCCATTTTGGGCAGGACCAGCAGTGTACCCATTGTGTCGAGTGTGAAGATGGGCTGATAATTATGCCCACAGTCAGACATCTCTATAAAACCTCATTTCTCACCCACAAGAACACACCTGACACTAGTAAGCATGCACATAGGCACCTGCGCACTCGCACCTGTGCAGGGGTGTGTATCCCGGTAATCAACGTGCCAACATTCGCCTCCTCTGCTCAACACTCACCAAATCTATGCTCATCTAGGCACGCTCTGCACTAGACACCTGGGAACCACTAAGACCAGCAACTGTACACACGTGAGCAGCATGCACACCTGTAAGCAGTCCAGGTGTCATTGAAGCTGGGATGACAGTTGGGGAGTACCCTGAATCTCAGCCTGTGAGACCCTCACAGTGGTGTAAAGTATCTCTCTGTCCCCTGTTGGAAAGCACAGGTCCCCTTAATGTTGTAAAGGACCCCCCAACACTGACTGTGTCTGACTTTGCTCTGGGCTAGTGCCTGAACAATACATCAATTGTCAGGCTCAATGAGAAGAGCACACTGTGTCCTGTAAGTGCCTTTAGGAAAAGTGTTTCAAGCTCCTGAGACAATATTACTATTGTCTCCAGAGCTCACGCCTGTTGTTTTATCTTTGAGGAAGTTTATTCCTAGATAGAGATCTTCATAACACTAGCTGAAAATGGAGGCCCTGACAGGCAGGGTCGCATTTATTGCTGCTGTCTCCAAGAACCATTTAAAAACTGGGTGAGTTCTCGCCTCAGCAAATACAGTCCCTCTCCTTGGTCAGGTCGTCTGTCTTTCTAGAAAACCCAGGTCTTAGGAATCAGTCCAGTTATTGGCAGGATTCACAGAGCTATAAAGGCCAACGGGAAGGGGAGAGAGTTTAAACTTTAACTTCTTCAGACATCATGGGACCATCACAAAAATGAATCAGAAACACCCACTAAGAGCATTTTTCACAGTCACCTTGAAGATGACAGAGGATAAGAAATGTTAGTAAAGGTAGAAAGTTGTACGCTGATAGCATCTTAGACCTCTGTGGATGGAGACATGGTTTCTCAGGAGTTTGCCAGAGTTCATATCCCTGCTTTCCTCTGACCTACAGACACAGAAACATTTTTTTTAAAAAAAAGACTCTGTGAAGAGATATAGCCCCTCCTCCCTGCTCCTGGTTCAGCCCAAATGACCTCGACCCAATGCATTTATTTATTACAGAAGAATCAAGAATATAAAAAGGGAGGCGCCAACTCAACGACCTTTTAACTGGGGGTCAAACGAGATCTTGTACCAAGTCTTGGACTTTCATTTTTGGGTTTTAATTGCTCTTTGACCCAGGCAGGTATTTCCTTCTGCTCATCTAACCCTCCCCTACCATGGCAAGTGGAAATGAAACATAATTCTGTTGAAAATTATTGCCGTTCCAGTTTCACTTCACACTTTGAGCTTTACTTTATTGTCACTTTTACTGTAATGATTTGTATAGGATTTTAATTAATGTTTAAATAAATGTGGTGGGGGAACAATTAACAATGGAATTTTGTTGTGATATAAAAAAGACCTTTCATCCAAGGGACTTGGAGACCTTTAGAATAGATTTTTTTAGGTAGTAATGGAAAATAATCTTTTTCACATCTTTAAATTAAGTAATTTATTAATTTATAGTTTAAAGTTTATTTTTGTTTTATTTCCTTCCTTAGTTTGCTCAGATTATCATGGAGCACCTGAATGGTCTTAGTGTTTGGTTTTCCGTTGACTTAGTTCACTGCGTAATACGCTCTATGTCCTTCCATGTTGCAAATAGCAGAATTTCATCCTTTTTATAATTAAGTTGCACTCTATGGTCTATAACACATTTTTTATCTCTCTTTCTGTCAGCAGTACTTAGATTGTTTTCAACTCTTTGTTATTGTAAATTTGCTGCAATAAACATGGGGGTGCATGTAACTCTACATACCAGTGGGTTGGGTATTTGGGCTTTTTTTTTTATTATTTTTCAGGTAAATACCCAGAAATGTGATAATTGAATCATATTTAATTTCTATTTTTTTAATTTTTGAGGAATTTTCATACTGTTTTTCATAATGGCTGCATTAATTTTCATGCCCACAATACTGTACTAGACTCTTTAAGAGAATCTTCTTCTGACTTTCTTTGTCCCAGGGGGGTAACAGTTTTCTACTGACTGGCTGAGCTGGCAAGGTTCTTAGAGACCATCAGCTGCAATCTTTTATAGGAGGAGAAATTTAGGGCCACAGATGGTATTGTAGGCAGACCAGCAGCCTTCTCAAGGATGTCCGTGTTTAACCCTGGAACCTGTGAGTGTGTTGCCTTACATGGCAGAAGGGACTTTGTAGATCTGATTAAACGAAAGAGCATGAGATGCAGAGATTATATTGGATTATCTGCATGGCTCAGTATAATAATAAGAGTCCTTAGGCCTGGAAAAGGGAAGCAGGAGAATGAGAGAGAAGTCGAAGTGACAAGGGAACAGAGGCCAGAGTAATTGCTGATTGTGGGACATGAGTGAAGGAATGTGGCTGCTCTAGAATCTGGAAAAGTCAAGGAAATGAATTCCCCCCTAAAGCCCCCAGAAGGAATGAAATCCTACTGACACTTTGATTCTAGCCCCGTGATGTTCAATTCAGACTTTATCTCTAAAACTTTAAAACAGTCATGCATTGTTATGCCACTCGATGTTGCTAATTTGTTGCAGTAGCAGTGGAAAGCAGACACGCAAGAACCAGAAATCTGGAGCAAGGCCATGCGTTCATCCTTCTTCCCTTCCTCTAGAAACTATGGCTCCTCACTTGGCCTGCATCTGTCATTCTTTTCTTTACTAAGGATACGTCGTCGTTCCAGAACTTCCCCTCAGACTTGGCTCAGAACGCTTCCTGCAGCTCCTGCAGCCCAGTGTCTCTTCAATGACATTCTTCACCACGCTGGACTGTGATGACTGATGTCATTATCCTTTCAGAGGACTGTGAACTCCTTGTGGGGTCTCGTTCATCCTCTGATCCCCAGAATCTAGTACAGGATAATCTTCAGTTATTGATTTTGAATACATACGTCAAAGAACAAATGAAAAGTCTTTTTTTCGGACACTCCGCCCTCGGAAGCCTTTTAGCAAGTATTACTGAAGAACTCTGTGTGTACTCTGGGGTGTTATTCTAGCTTTTTATGCTTTGTTTCTCCGCCAGCCAAGTCTGCTGAGGAAGTCTGTTATGAACGGCTTCAAGATTCTTGCCCTCCCTCATCTTCCACCCTGCGTCCTCCCCTCTCAGCTCTGAATGTGCTGTGGGACTCAGATCCCACGTCCCCTATCACACCCCCTCCAGACTTAGCACCCCAGTACCTTGGCACCTGTGTCTCCCCGAGATGGGAACGTGATTGCTTGCTCCAGACCTCAGAATCCCCCTTCCACGACTGCTTTGCAGAAAACTGTCCCCGACGCCAGGCGTCAGGACAACACTGCACCGGGCCCAGGAGGTGGGGCAGGAGCCCATTGGACCAACCGCTTCCTGGGCTGTGGTTTGAAGCCTGTTCAGTCACGAAGAATTGTATTGGCATTCCTGGGTTCCTGTAGGGAGCCCACAGCCAGCTGTTTATTGTTCTAGGAACTCTTGGTTGCTTCCTGCAGACACTGAGGTGGGGTGGGGAGGGGACAGCTTACTGGGCGAGCAGCTGCCACGTTCTGCCGGGAGCGACAATGCTGCCGTCTACACTCCACAGTGACCTCGGGGACAGGGCTACTGCATTCCAGAGCTCTACCCAGCACACGAATAGAAACTATCAGTTACTGAGACAAAGAGACTCCGGCAACTGTGTTCTTCCGGGTCATGTAATCTTGATGCGGGAAGACCCACTAAGAATTTGCCAGCAGGACACTCACAGCTGCGTCGGCCTGGGTCGGCATGCTCACATGGGACTTGGTAAACCACACGTTTGCCTCCCTTGACTTCCAAAAATTGTCCCTGCTGGGTGCCCCACACAGTAAGAATGTCTCTGTGTCCCACTGAAACATCTGTTATTGCCCAATCCAGTTCAGGGCGCCTTCCAGTCATGTTCCAAGAAGCCAGTGTTGAGTACTTTCAATAAAACAGAGCAATGTCCTCAAGCTGTAAATGCCTCCCAAAAGACAGAACTTCATTGTTTCAGGGAAGAAGGCACCTCACATAGTGGCTACACTGTGGTTACGGGAACCTCAATAATTAATCCAGGAGACAATGTGCAGGAGAGAGGCGCTGCCATCATTCCTGTAGAAGAAGATTCTTTACAGTTTCATGTCTCTGACTGAACTTGTTCAGGAGAAAGACAAGATTTCCATTGTGAAGCTTCCTTCGGCTGCCTTGTTCTTCCAGCTGTGAGTTGGCGTGAATGTATTTGCCTTTCTCTCTGCACAGGGCTTCTGTGTCCCTGAAACTTAAATTCTTCATACTTCACAATATATGTGGTGATGCTTATAATGATACTGCTGGAGGCTCATCTTTCTGTACTTTATACAGTCACTAAACTGCAGTGGGATAAGTGAAGTGGGTATAAGGGTGTAAGGGGTAGAATTGATTTGCTGGCGGTGAACTCAATGTATGATATACCGATGTTGATTTATAATGATGTACACCTTCAACCTACACAATATTAGGATGAAATATTTCTTCAGTGCATTTAAAAAAATTAAAAATGGGATATGAGCAACTGGCACATGGAGTTATTAACATATGCAGATATGGATCAATGTGTTTTTATTTGGCGTAAATAATTGAAATATTTTAGAACTCATTTTTCATAACCTCTGCACTAAGACCTTTTGAAGGAAATTCAGGGGATTCCAACAATAGCCACATACGTCCACCATGGCTTCTGTTCTTCACAGGATCATTGTGGTGGGAAGAGCTCTTGTGGAAAGGGTCTTGATAAGCAAACGCTATAAGAAATGGGCTGTGGCATGACAGCATGAAGGTGCTAATGGTCAAAAATCCACTGCTCTGCTACTTCCAGGAACCGAATCTGAGAATCCCTCTCTGCACTTATGTTCCCTTATCCAGTTGAGTTTTCTCTGAGGGATAAGTCATAAGCCATATATATATATATATATATATATATATATATATACACATATATATATGTGTATATATATATACATATACATATATATATATATATATATATATATATATATATGTTGTTCTTGCTCATCTACGTTAATGGAATAGCTTTACTTAGTCCAGGAAGGCCTTCTGATTTTGGATTGTTCTGAAAATTTTCCAGCTATGCGTTCAGTTGTTCTACCTCTTTGGTCCTTTCAGCATCGGGGTGGAGCTGGTGCCAGAAGTAGGGATTAGGTTATTGGATTGAGAGAGACGCGTCTCAGAGATTTCCTATTTCTGTGTTGGACAAGGGAGTCTTTAACCCCAATCTTTCACTCTGCAGATGAAATATCTTCTTGAGCCTTTGGGAAAACCCAGAGTGGAAAGCATTGCCTTCAGGTTTGTGTCCAGAAGCAAGACTTCCAGCAGGCAGAGCGGGATAAGCTATCATTTGTTTTCCTGAACTACTGTCACACAGGACAGGCCTTAAAGCTCAGAAGACAAAGCAAAAAAAGTTGTGCCCCTTTGTTTTGAGTTCAAGGCCTATTCATGCCTTCAAATATCTCCTTGTTCTCTGTTGTGCAACCTGGCAGGCAGCTCTGAATGGGACCTTTTATAAGGAAAATTCCACAGCTCCAGTTGCCCCTGACTCTCTTCCATGCCAAGTGACATCCTCACAAACTTTGAAGTTGCATGTTAGGAGGCTCAGTCCCACCCACACCCCTCACACCTCCCACCCCACGTGCCTGCGCCCAGTGTCAGTCCAGACTCAGAGAGCGGTGAGACCAGCTTCTGGCTGCCAAGTGGTAGGAGCCGAAGTCAGGAAGCCAGCACTGCCTCCCTCAGCCTTCCTTGTGCCTGACAAGGAGAGTGCTATCAGACGCCCCACTGGCCAAAAGGCATTGGGCTCATTGAAAAGTCTCCATCCAATCTTCTCCTCCTCCACCAACTCTCCTCCTGTTTCAAGAAAGGGTCTTCATGGGACAGACCATTCTTACCTGGTATAGACCCAAGCAGCACCAGTCACATCCTGCCTGAGTCTAATATGCATGGTGTCGCCTGGAGTAGCTCCTGCTCCTGACTTGTTTCGTGAACAGGTTTTTCTGAACAAATACCCATACTTAAAGAGCACGCGAACTGGTTGTACCTCCCAGAGCAGGGGTGGCTTTGTACCGAAGTGGGAGAGGAGAAAGGAGCTCTTGAGCAATATAATCTAACTGGCCCTTTGAGATTAGATTATTTTACTTGCAATACACACTATGAGGTTATCTCCATTCTATAGATGAGGGAGCTGAGAATCAGAGGCTTTGAGGATTTGCTCACATTTTTATAGATATAAGTAGGGAGCAAAGATCCATACTCACATTTACTTAACTACATTGGGTCTGTTCTTTTAGAAAATGCTTATTTACAGTTTCTTTTCCCATTGAAGTCTGTTATTAATAAATCTTTCCATTGATCAGCTCCTTGAGAAGTATGTCTTGGGCAGATGGATTCTCACTGAACTTTCCCTAGTGAACTGGTGTCCTTTCTAGTGGTGTTGATCCTTCCCTGACCTTCCACAGATACCCAGAGCCCACAGATGGTTTCTCCTTGTTTCTCCCTCTGCCCCAACTCTGAAATGCATCAAGATCCTTAATTCATGTCACAAAGGTATGAAAAACACTTAGAGATAGAAGTTCTGTGTGTACAGTGTCTCAACTCCGTAGCAATTTGAAACCAAAAGCCCTGAGGGGCCTGCTGTTGAGTAGGGATCTGACTGCTTTTGCAAACCTTGGAATCCAGCAGAGTGTTGAACTCATGCATGAGAAATGAATGAGTGGAGTTCTAAGATATTAGTCCACTGGTGGAAGAACATTTGAAGATATTAGGCATTTTTCCTTTCTTCTCTGAAATCATACCATGTTGGCAGATACCTCATAAGCTTGGGTATAATGTCATATCCCAATATATTAAATTAGTTTTATTAGGTATGATTTTATTCAGTGTTGACTGAGTACCAACTCTCTTGTTAGTTTATGCTAGGGTAGACAGAAAAATGAAGCATTTTAGGTCCTCTTCTCAAAGAATTCACAATCTTAGTGGGAGACAGACTGGATTTTAATATGAGGCAAGAGAGAAAGCAATGAACACTTATTTCATGCTGAGATTATATATAAGAAGACTGCCTGGATGGCATAACCTTGAATTTATACTTGAATGATGCAGTAGAAAGTGAAAAGGAAAAAGGAAAAAAGGAAAAGGAAAAAAAAAAAACTCTTTGATTCAATCTATATTTAAACTTATACTTCTGATGATATCTGCATGGGTTTTTCCAGATCAATCAATCCTCCACTTCTTAGCTGACACTGCTTAGGTGAGCTAAAAATTTAACTCAATTTTGAAATAACTTCCCAGGGTAGGTGCAGACTCAAAGGTGAAGGACTCAGTTCAGACCTCACTTCACTTCTGATGCCAATCGCAAGGCCCAGGTTGTCATCATACCTGAGTAGCTGTCAGTTTTAGTGCCAAAAACCCTCCTTGTACTGAACAATATGCAATATATATTAAGTCTTTGCTCACATCATAGAATTCAGAACCAGTTTATTTACTAGATTACCAGTTTGTTATAAGAGGGTACAACGCACCGTCAGATGGATGGGAGAGATGCTTAGGGTGAGGCGGGAACAATTGGAGTTGGCATGGTTGAGGTTCAGGGTGAGTTTGCATGTCCTCTCTGCTTACACCTTTCTCCCAGTACCTCAATGTATGCCCAAACCCAGAGGCTTCTGAACCCCATTAGGATTAAATGGGGGCTTCATTTCTTAGGCATTATTGATTGAGTCATTGGCCATTGGTGACTGAGTTCAATCTCCAACCTCTCTTCCCTCCCTAAAGATATTGGGGTATGTGGGGTGACAGTGATAGCCCTTAATCACATGGTCGGCTCCCCTGGAAACCAGCTCCCATCCTTAGGGGTCTTTCAAAAGTCACCTCATTAGTGTAAACTCAAGTGTGGTTGAAAGAGTTTTCATAATATCAGATGCTCCTCTTGCTTCTATCATAAAGGAAATTCCAAAAGTTTTGGCAGTTCTTCCAAGAAGTGGAAATGAACATCACATATATATTACATGTTTTATCACAATACTTCACGCTGAGGGAACAGAAACGTTAAAGTGGGGCATGTGTGACATAGCAAGTGGTTCTAGTGTGGCTCTCAGGAAGAACTGTGATGGAGGGCTGGCGTGAGCTTGAGCAGTCAGTAGCAACGTGGCAGTTAACAAGTTTGAAACTGCTTTGCTCTTCTGTGGAGGCATGGCTAATAACTGCACACGACAAATACAGAACGCCTCTGTGCTTTACATGCATGATCTCATTAAATCATCGCTACCATTCTGATGTAGGTGCTTTCATTATTCCTCTCTGCTACATGAAGAAATTGAAGTCCAAGACCACATTCTCCACATCTGCACTGGGATTCTAACATGGACAATCTCTGAGCCACTGTGCCTTCCTGCCTCCCAGAGTTCAGAGACTGGGGCTTTGTTCTCTGAGGACAAGTAGCTCAAGGAAGAAGAGGACAGATTATAATTTCAAGCCTAGGCTTGATTCTGGGACTCAATAATTCCAGCTCTAGAAGACTTTGCCAGGATAGCAAGCATCATTGCATTGGACTGAATGGCTCATCATATGGGTTGAGATTTGTGTGTTCAACACGTAAGAGACATTGAATCCACTGGAAAGAGAGACTATATGGAAAATGACCTCACTGACTCAGGGCTGAAGTTGAAATGCCTGGTTTGAATCTTGGCCTCCCCAGCCCTTTCCTCCTTTCGGACAGTTTCTGAGCCCATATGGCCCAACCCCAAAGCTGCTGCAGAGCCGCATTCTGTGCCCAGGATGGCAGCTCCTGGCAGCCCTGTGTGTATACTTTGCTCCATGAAGGAATTCACCAATTTCAGTAGCAATCTGCAAGATTGTCCAAGGAGACCAAGGTAGAGACATTTATAATGTGTGACCATGTTTCTCTTCTATGAAGAGAGCTGGAAGAAAATGCTGTGATTCATTGAAAACTTTCCCTGAAAGGCCCAACTAATCATACGGGTGTGGCATTTCTACATCAGTACAGTAATGCATATTTTTTTGAAGAAAACCCAAACCTTCTTTTTCAACCAGTCATGTGAAATAGGAAAATATTCCTTTTTTCTTTGCAAATAAGAGCTATGAGAGATATGAATAAGAGATGTTTCATAAGAGATATGAAACTCAGAAATTAAGAGGCAGAGCCAAGATTTACAACCCCCATCTCTTTTTCTATCTGTTCAGTATTTCTTATTTTCTTTGACGTGCCTCTTCTTGGTCCCTTGAATCCAAGTTGAGTGTTTTCCCTTCTACCCAGGATAATGCCATCTAATTTCTTTATAAGCAAGGATGGTATTATGATTATATGTACCATTTTGGTGCTTTGTTGTTAGAGGACAGCATCTTTCTGATTGGTCAGAGATTGTGCAACACAGTTTTTAAATATTTTGATTATTATTTCTGCTTGATATGAGTATAATTTTTTTCTATGACATTATTTCAAAGTGATACATAGTAGTTTAAAAAGCACTACAAATTAGTAAGACAACATGTATTAGAAGTTGGTAAAGAAGCAAAACTCATACAAAAGGAAAGAAAGATACATTTGGACAGGAAAGAACCCAATACCACCATCTAACTTGGAAGTGTAAAATACTTGCTAAAGATGGGTTGCTTGTCGGATTCTGAACCTCGCAGGAGCCAATGGCCAAAGAAGAGCTGACTGATTAGGGGATGTACTGTGTCTTTAAGCAAAACAGAACCAAACACATATCAGTAAAAATATCACCTTTCTAAGACCTTTCAAAAAAGGGGAGCTGTGATTTAATTAGTGTGGTTCCCATAGCCAATATCAGAAATAGTCAGGATATTGATGAGTTTAGAAGATGTCCTTCCATGGGCTGCTTGAATCAAGAGATATAATGCCAGTACTCTTTATTGCCCTGAGATGTCTGCTGACTTTCTGAGGACATTTGTCTTATTTTCCAAGTTAAATAGCAATTTCTTGAATTTGTGGCGCTGGGTGAAAACGTTCTCTGGAAAATTACCTAGAGTATGTGATTTCTAAAATCTAGAGAAATAAGTGGTGAACAACAGTTGCAGGGGTAGGAACACAAGGTCCTGCTCCAAGATCTTACTTTTCTTACCTGATTGTGCTCTCTTTTACCTATGCTTCTTTCTCCACAAGACAAGGACAGGCAGGTGTTTTTCCACTGCTCTCCATCTGATGGGTGAAACATCTTATGGGTGTTCCTGGACTTTTCAACTTCAGACAGGAAATAGTAGTTCAATTCTTAGGTCCATTCATTTTGTCACCGTCCATTCATCCTTTGATGAGAAATGTGTGCAATATCCCCATGAACCTGGCTCTGCAGACACAGAGATAGATAAGACATGGTACTATAAGAGCCTTTGGATCCAAGGAAGAGACCAAAATGCACACATTAATCCCAGTTCAGCATGGGGAGCACTGTCACAGAGGTATGTCCAACATGATTGGACAAGGAAAGCCAGAGCTATTATCACTGTCTGAGAGGCTAGGGTTGGATTCTCAGTGGAATTGATGGTTTATTTTAGTGCTGACATAAATTTTTCAAGTTGCTGAGAAAGGAAGGATATCATTGATGGAGAGAAGAACTATTAATTCTAGAGAAGTGAATGAGAGTGAATGATATGTTTAGGCAGAGGAGAAAATATGAGGGAGACAGAGAAACTGATTAGATCACCTCACGTGCAAACCAGCTCAGAATCCATGCTTCTGGTGCTGCATTTTAAAAGCAGATGCCCTTGTCACATGACATTTGCATTTTCAGAGGGTTTGAAGGGCTAAACCTTCCTCCATTTGCATTTATGTCAGGTATGACATGGGGAATAGAGGAGCTGGAATGCACCGGAAGCCCACTGCTGTATGCTGGGTAAAGCAGTACTATCTGATGATCATGCCTCAGAGGTCTGAACTAGTGACAACCATGCCCCTCAGACACAACACATTTTTTTTAACTCAAGCAACAGCATGTGAAGGTATGTCTTTCATGAGCTACTCCTTTCCTTCCTGGTAAGAAGTGTTGGACTTTGGCATCACATTTGGGTCTTTCATAAACTCCACTCTGTGTGATTAATATGCAGCTTACATGGCTGAGAAAGAATGTTCTGCCTCCAACTAAGTTGAATAGTCACTAATTCCAAGGTCACAAATTTGCCCAAAGAGTCTGATGTTAGTTTTTTGTTTTTACCAAAAAGATCACATTGCCAGGAGAATGAAGTCCCTTCAGTGTTGTCAAGTGCAAGGTTAAGGCTTTGCTTTGTGATTCTATTTTTGTGTTTGAGGTGAAAAATAAATAGTCCTACAGATATTAATAATTGATAATGGATGGTTGAGGCTGAATTAGAAAACATTAAATCCTCCTGGAAGTTCATAACATTTGAAAATTCCAGAGGCATCGTTCACCATTTTTAGTTTCCATGGCGCCATTGTGATCGTTTTCTGAGGGGATTTGCTGTACAAATGGTAACAGACACGAGAACTGATTAAGCCCAATTGAACGGCTTCTACATGTTCTATTAACACAAATAATTGGTCAGATACATAGATTTAATTCTCCTTTTAATGTTGAGCAAAGTCTTTTTCATTTTTATTAGAAAACATTTTTTAGGGAGAAAAGGAAAAGTAGAATCTTTGTCTTAACTTTGCAAGTGTTCTAGACTCAGATCAATACTCACATCTCTGTTGCGATTTGGAGTCATACAAGCCAAATGGGTCCCTGAAAGGCCTCTGCGACAGCTAGCACTCATTAGCCAGCTTCCTCACTGCAAGAGTAATTTTCTCTCATTCTATTTAAAGCAATTCACTCAATCCATGGTAAATGATTTTACACTGCACACATGTGCTGAAGCATTCACATTTTGGCGGCTCACAAACCACACAGGAATAGGGTTTTGCTCTCAAAGAATAGTCTGTGGCTGCCCTGGGTCTTCGTTGCTCACTTTCAACACTCCTTGCCAACTCAACATTCTCCGTGAAAGTGTAAATCCTGCCACGGGAAAGCAAGGTGTGGAATTTGTGCCTTGGTTGATGACATCACCTTCTGGGTAGGGCTGTAAACTGTGTGGGTCTCTGCATGCAGATACTGGCTCCTAAGGAGCTGGGTTTTTATAGCTGCATATTCTGAGCTTGAAAATTCATCACTTGAGGAATGGAGAACATCCCTCTGCCTCGCCGAGAGTCCTTCTAAGATCTTAAGGGAGTGCACTGGCCCAGAAGTCCAATGAATAGTAGGTTTTACACCTGAAATTGCTACTGATTTGGGCTAGATGCTTGTGATTGGTTTATTATAAGTCTCAGTGATCTAATTCTGATAAGCCAGCTAATGAATATATGGGCTACCTTATTTTGGGGAAGGGTCTCCTTAAATTAGTGACTTAAGGATCCTCAAGAAGACCATTAAGCTGATGAATGACAGATATTCTACCATTATAAGGCAGTCTCCATAGCTTATTGCGCTGCTCCATGCAGACAGTACTGCTGAAGTCCCTTTGGTGCAATGGTTGCAAACCTGGCATAATGATGTCCCAAAAGGGACATTTGTCAAAGTATCAAGGCAATTTTAGCTGTGATAACTAGAGAGAAGTCTACTGGCATCTAGTGAGTGCGGTCAGGGGTGCTGTTAAGCATTTTGCAGTCACAGGAGAGTCCTCCACAACCAAAAATGATCCAGGCCCAAACATTCATAATGCCAAGGTGGAGAAACCCTGTCTCAGAGGACATGTGAGGCTTCCTGAAGGCAGGAGACTGAAGCAATATGGAGAGTTAGCTCCTCATGTGGGAAACTTAGGAAACCATGACACAGAGAAAGGACAGAGAGTGGGAACCTTCTCATTTCACTGCAGGTTACCCTAAATCTATGCTAAAGAAGTGCAGTTTTCAGAATCTGATGTTGCTGTAAACTAAGAGATGGGACGAAGCAATGGGGCAGAACGTCCCCAGGCCATGCTGAGAACTGGTGGGGTCCAGTCTGAAGGAGGTGGTTTCCCTAGAGAATCCAGAATGTGAAACTCCTGTGGACAACAACCAGGCAGAGGCTCAGGCAGACTCCACAGAAAAAGGTGGATAGTTGACGCTGCTCCCAGAATTACTTGCATTTTCTGTCTTGGCACCAAACATAATTATCAGTACTGACTGGTCCATTGTACATGACATTCTGATATTCCAAACTTTCAGGAAGTAGTTGGGGCCGCTCCTTCCTGGTTTTGTGGATGATTGAGTTGGAATCTTCACATATCCCTGGACTGGCCACTCCAATAGGTAACAATGGGCAAAGCGATGCGGGCAGCCATGTCCCCAGGCAAATTGTCCCCAAGCAATGCATATACAATACTTTTTAACAAAGGCTGGACAGGACAGGTCCTCAGTGACCATGACAAAATGCAATTAGAAGAAGTTGTGGAAAATAAGACTGGAGTGTTGAAAACGAGGTACATTTATTTTGCTGACTTGAGTTTCCCACCAACCCACAGTCCCCTTCCAGACACGCTTTGTTGATATTTATATCTGTGTACCTCCCTACCGTCTCCACAATTTCTATCTGCATGTCATCCACAATATCTTCTTCAACTACACCATGCCATCGTGCTCTCATTTTTGCTTCCTGTTTGCTCGTAAAGAAATTGTCCAGACTTCTTTGGTTTTTGTTTTGTTCAGGTGTCAGTGAAATGAAGTCACATTGTACCCATAAGGAGACATTTTGCTTCTGCCACTGCCTAGTGTTAACAGAGCGCTAATGCTCCTTGGCCTGAATAAGGCGAGCCCTGTGGCCAAATTTCTGCGCGATGCAGGGGCCAAATGTCAGACTGCCAATTAAGCAGCAAGGTGGAAAATTTTTGCCTTTCTTTTGGCTCAAGAGAGTGGGTTGGGAGAAAAATTCAAACCAAACAGGGAAGAAGAAAGATTTCATTTTTTCAAATGAAGGAGCTGTGTGAAAAGCTGTGTTACCATTGCCGGCCCACTGATAACCTTCCCCGCATTCATCACACACATCACACACACACACACAGGGACGTACACACACGTGCAATGAAAGGACTCTAGAAACTGCCTCTAGTTTCAGGGCTGGAGTTCCTAGCCGGGTGAGCATGCATGCCTCAGGGGATGACCACTTTGCCCCTCAGGTTCACAGTTCATCGTCGGCCCACGTGCCTGGTAAAGTATTCGATCTATTTTCAAAACTCCAAATGAGTTTTAGCATATCTGTTATTAGCCATAATAGTAATCATATGTTTGTATAGTGCATGGTTACAGAGAATGTACTCGTGCACTAGCCCGTTGGATGCTGACAACCCTTCATCTTCTCATTCGTCAACGGCGGACTAGGTGTCGGGCACTAGGTTTAGGAGATTAACTGGGAAACGAGATTAAGTCACTTGACCAGGATCCTACCACTTCTAAGGAGAACAGTACAGACCTTAAATCAAGTCTTCTGATCTGCAGTCTGGCTTTTTCAGTGAGCTGCATGCTACACTTTCCATGCCCCTCAGTTGCTGGCATTTAGCTCCTGAGGGGTTTAATGACTTGCTAGTAATATATTTTTGTTTATAGCACTAAAATCCCTCTCCAGGGAAAGGTAGAATCAACCCGCCCAGGGCATATCTGGACTGTCTACAATTAGCAGTCCCTTATTTCCACGTGGGGCTCTTGTGAGTCTATGAGATTTCTTCATCATTTTTCCCAGTGAATAGCTTGTTCAGAGCTACTGCCTTGGTTCTCAACATTTCAAGGATATGAGAAAAGAGCGTGAGGGGTGTTTTTATTATGCTTCGCAGATGGTCAAATTGTGTCATAGGGACCAAAGTGACTTACTTAAAACCACATGCAACATGCCATAGCTTGACAGGCAGATTTTTGGGGACATATTCGTTACACATAGATTTTGCAAAAGGGAGTTTTCTTTCTTAAAGGAACATTGGATGCATCACAAAGATGTTGCAGGCGTTTCGGCTCCATGGCCCCTTGATTTGACTTGGACTTGCTAGTTTAAGGCCACTTGGCGCTAGGTTCTCCTTTGACACACACAGGCCCCTTTATCCGAGGAACTGAAGCGTTTCCTCTTACAGCAAACTGAAGGCCCACTGAATGGGGAACTTGACCCACATCCTGCACCTTCGAGTCCAACTTCCGGAGACAGCGATTAACATTTCTCTGTCTTTCTCTTGCTTCCTCCCTCCCGCCTTCTCTCATTCACTCACTCACTCACTCACACATTTATTCATTCATCTATTAACTTATTCCAGGAGTACCCTGAGGATTTATTGAGTCCACATTCTATTCCCAGACTGTATCAGTCACATAGGGATTCATCAATAAACAACAAACACATGCTTATATACTCGCGTGTGTGTCTGTCCGCACACACGTGGCATGTACAGACATGTCCATGAGCACATATGTGTGAAGGACATCACTTATTTGATTACAATAATTCATACACAAAAATTCCTTTTTAATGCCTCGTAGACCAAAGGTGTAAGAGAAAAAATTTTTCTAAGGTTATCTTAGCTTCCAAATCTCAGTATAAATTTTCCATAATCTCTCTTCTATGAAACTGAACCAGGGAGGGAGGCGACTTTTACTTTCAGGCTCATTTATTTTAATTTAGATGTGGCAATTGAGGCTATGCACACATATTTTGTTGCTAGAATCGCAAAGCAAATTAAACAGCTCACTCCTGTATTGTAAATGATAAAACCTCACATTTCCCTGTTGCCTCAACATCTCACTAATCAACTGTGAGCATCCGTCCAGGTGACCAGGCACACCAGTGCAGGAAGACTGGCCCCCGTTGCAAGCTCCCCTTGTCCCTTTCTCTTCCCTGACTGTGACCTACTGGCAATCAGAATCACCGGTGAAATCTCCTCATGCCTCTTCTGTGTACTCCACCTTGACCCCCAATAAAAGCACTGTTCACGGGATCCTCTCTCTCTCTCTCTCTCTCTCTCTCTCTCTCTCTCTCTCTCTCTCTCTCTCTCATTGGTTAATCTCCCTCCTTGGATACTCTTCCTCTGTGGCTCTCTCTTGCCACATGGAGACACTCTCTAGAACCCGTGAGCTTAATCAACAATAGGATAACTACATGTTTTTCCATAATATATATGAGCATATGTATTTATACCTATATGTAGATATAATTAATACTGGTTCTCATTTACCAATGGAATAGATTTACTATACATTACACTACTTAACTCTTATGAAAAATCATTAGACAAATATTGTTGTCCTGGTTTAAGAGACTCAGGATTTGGATAATTTTTTGTTATACCTGAGTAAGGACAGGATCCCACAGATCATCCCCTAGATTCACCTCATTTAGATCACACAAGATGGAGAAAATACAGATAATACTTTGCTCCTGCTTAAATTCTGTAACAGAAAGGAGTGGAAACTGTAATACGACTCTACCTTCGGTTTTGTTTTTTTCTTTTTTTTTTTTTTTTTTAACTGATCAGAAAAACATCGGTGGGAGGAGCTAGAGCGCATGGCAGGATGTCACTTATATAAGAAGCCTCTCAGTGGCTGGGGAAGGACCGAGTGCCCCTCCCACCTCCAAGTTGCAATGGCCCCCGCCGGTGGTCGGTCCATGGTGGGCAATGAACGGACACGCGCCAGGACAGGCACCAGCTCGGTGACTGTGGTGACACGCTCCTGCTATGTGGTTTCCTCCTGCTGCTTTCCCTCTCTCTGTGTCTGTTCCCTGATTGCTGAGTCCTTCCAGCTCCTTTGCTCAATCTCATTAAAAGCTATTCCTCTCATTTTCTGTACCAACATCTGAGTACTCACACGGCGAGCTGTAGGAATGTTTTCCTGGAAAGACTGCACGGATTTTCCATTCCCTGCTGCCCTCTCTCGCACTTGGGAAACTGCTCTTTTTTCTTCCTGGTTGCATTTGCCCCTTTACTCTATCAAAAAAAGGAATTAAGACTTTAGACAGCTGCTTACCACATAAAATATTCAAATAAAATATTCCTATTACATTTACGTAGGGAAAAAGTTCACTCGACTAGATTAGCAAAACGAGTGTAAATATGAAGTAATGCCAGTGGCTGCCTGCAGAAGGTGTTTTCAACTTTCCATTTTGACTTAAGGGCCCAGTGCATGGAGGTGTCTGTGACACTCTGCTCTGTGTCACATTTGTGAGTAGGATGGTGTGGTAATGCTCCTGTAATGGCTAATATTATGTTATGGAGAGTGATGCCAACATGGACTAATATATATTTAGGCAGGTGGGGGCATTCCTAGCTGGTAAGGTAACCTTTGTGGTTAACTAATTTACACATATAAATAGATCAAGGAGGAGTTGACCTCTTACATTGGACACTGTTTTTCTGCTCACATGTACACTTAATACTGTTCTCTAATACCTAAAGTCATTTCATTTTATACTCTAATATCTTAAGTCATTTCACTCTCGTGAAGAGAATACCAAAGTATACAACAAAATGCTTACAATTCCAGAGTAGTCTGTCAGAAGGTCTTAATGGGGCGCAAGGTGAGCTAAGTTTCCTTGATTGTTCCTCGGAGGGCGTGTCAGTCACCTCTCTGTGATGAGGTCTTCTTAGTTTCAGCCAGTGATAGTCACAAACAGGGGAAGCCATCGGATTACTAGGAAAATCCAGAAGGTTGAACTGCCTTCCCTCCTTCACCTGTATAAGTAAAATAAAAAAGTTCAAGGGGTCAGAAATAACCAACTTCTCTTTAGTAAGAACTCCCTATTCATCTTGGGAGAAATCATGTAACTTGTAACTTCTCATTTCTCTCATCTACCAAGAAGCTCAGGATCCCCTGATATTGCTTCCTCTGAGTAATACAAATAAAAAGATACAGCGAAGATGCATGGAAACTACAGAACACTCTGAAAAATGATGGGATTCTATCAATGACTACCCAGTGGACAATCAGAGCTTTGCAGAGCATTCTCTGACTCCAGGACAGATATCAAGATCCCTGCCCCCTGGTCAGTAGGCCTTCCTTTGGAGTTGGGATCACCTCTGCTGCCGTAGCCTCACCCTCAGCTCCTCTCCCAGGCATCCATGACAAGTCTGACACGTTTATGGAGCAGATACCTCTTTTCAGGAATGCTCTCAAACTGTTATGGGAACATAAGTTCAAATAACAGAAAACAATCTAATGATCTTTATAGTCAATAAACAACATAAGAAAGTAGAAATGTTCCAGACGCACCAAGATGCCAGACTCTGGAACCAATACGGTGTCAGTCTCCTTGGGGAGGTTTTCCCTCTTCCTGTGTGGCATGTGTTTCCTCCTGCTCATCAAGGCATCTATCTTCCAAAGCCTCACAAGTGGGTGCCATCTCTAGAACTTCTGGGATTCAGAGGCCATGTTTATATTTAGTGCCATGGAGACTGCAGACTTTTTGTTTCCTCAGACTCTGCCTTTCACAGCTAGGTGACTTGAGAGAAGCTGGTTAAACCAGCTCTGCCCTGTGCCACCCTTATGGGAAGTCAGGAAGAGGGGATTTTATAATGTGGAGAATAAAGGAGGATATGGAAACCAGCTACAAATTCTGCACATAGTTGAAGGTAATTTGACCAAGACAGTCCATACATCCAGGGAAAGAATCTGGAGGATTTGTGTCTGAGTCACCAAGAACTGACTGACTCTACTTTCCACTTTAAGTTCATGCCCATATAAGTGAGAGTGTCCAAGAAAAGAGATACAGTAGGACAAAGCCAAGAAAGAAGTTTTATTTTGGTGGGTAGAAGAACTTGCAACAAAGAGAACTCTGTGGAATATTACTGGCTATAAGAAAAGCACAGATGACTTCCATCTTGGAAGAGTTCCGACAGAACTACCTATGACCAGATAGCAGATGTGTTGTAGATTACATTTTCACTAGGGTTGAGATTGGCGGAGTAGAGTTTGAAACAGACATTTTAGAAAATTGTTTTCAACTTATCCACTAAGTCTGTAGCCAGTGAAGTAGTTCTCCCTCGGGAGAAAACACACACACACGCACACACACACGCACACATGCACGTATGCACACACGCATGCTTGCCAACGCAATAATCTCACTCAGACACATTTATATGTCTTCTGAAACTAAGTCCCATGGAGGTTGGGTTTATGCCCAGGAGAGTGCAGATAATGGAAGGTGACTGGGAGAATTTTGCTTCCATGTTATATAACGGACTTTTTGTTAGTAGATTAGTAACTACTGGAGGAAAGGTGACATCTCAGCAGTAGGAGAAGGAACAGGAATGAAGATAGGAGAAAGAAACCAGAGGCAAATCTTACCTTTTGGCCTCATTAAAATATTGTGCAGTGGGCCCGTGGAATCTAGTTCTGGAGCCAGTCCATAAAGTAAGTCTTCAAAAAGTTTGCACAAAAGATTCTTAAGTAAGCTCATAAATATGACACCAAGCAAATGTTGGCGACATTCAGCCAAGTCATAAAAGGAGTTTCTGGGACTATGCAGCAACATTACCTGTGCTGGCAAAAGCTTAAGGGCAGGGTTTCCCTACTCCTAATTAGGAATCAGGTAAGTGACAGAGATTTCAAGTTTTATTTACATTTGGTCCTGGGCCAGTTCTTTCTGGTCTCTGGACTCTTGTCATAAAAGGGAACCAATATAAAGTAGGACAAGACCAAAGAAAACATGTGAACTTTTTATTGTAGAAATGTGAAATTTTTATAGTTGAATCAACCTCGATGGGGCCACATCCTCCGTGGATGGGGAAATTGAGCACTGGGAAAACATTCTAAATCATGGACTTCTCTTTAACTTAGCCTGATTGTGTTCTTCCCTCCATTATTTTGTTTTTCATTGAATCACTAAAATCTGTTCAGGCACTGATCAGAAATGTTCCCTGTTGTGCAAAACTGATTTGGAGGAATCCCTAGATTGAAAAATCGTATAACTCACCTCCTCATTTCCCAGGGCTGCTATAGCAAGTGACACCGCAAACTGAATGTCCCCAGGCAATAGCAGTGTATCATCTCCCAAGTCTGCTTGCTGGAAGTCTCAGATAATGATGCTGGCTCCTTGTCAAACTCTGACGGACAACCTGTCCTCACTCAGCTTTGGTGTTTTGCTGGCATCTTCTGGCATTCCCTGATGTCTGACTTCACTTTTTCAAGGCTTTCTCCCTTTGTGTGTCAGTGTCTAAATGTCTCCTCCTTGTAAGGGATATTGTCATATTGAAGCAAACTTCATCCTAATGCCTTGTTTTAGTTTGCTTATCTCTATAAAAATCTCTAAATAAGCACATTTTGACGTCATGCTCTTAGGTATAGAAACAAAATTTGTGTGGGGGATACAATTCAATCAATAACAACCTGAATTCTATACCAGGAAGGAAGGTAACTATTATCAATTCAATTTTCTTTAATAATCCAAGAAAATAGAATCTCCCAAGCCCTGATAGGAACTGTGATTCTAGTTTTTCAGGGATACCATTTTAAACAATCTACTTATGCATGTTTTGATATGTTTTTTGCTCCTTGCCCCTTGTATTCAAACTTACAAAGAAGTGTGGATTGTAGGTAAGTGCCAAGAAGAATATAGGTCTGCTTTCTTCTTTTCGATAATAGCAATCTCAAGAATCATCATGTTTCGCTTTCAACTGGAGTTGCCAGAAATGTCAGCACTAAATAAGATGCTCAGTCTTGGGTCCCTCCCTTATTTACTCCATTCTTTGGTCCTGGTTTTATGTCTGTGTCTTCACATTGATGACAGGGTCTTCAAGTGCCTTGAACCCGCTCTCTCACGGCCTTTCAAAGATGGTCTCCCAAGACCTCTGTTTTTCCTGCCCCACCTCCCAATGTCACCACCCATCAATATGTCAGTGGCATTGGCCCAAACATTCCTAGGTCATCTCTTCACACTCACCTCCCACCTTTCACCTCACTGCTTGACAGAGCTTCTGAAAACAGGGCAACTCTGCTTATAGGAGGGAGCTGTCCCTCCCTTGTGTAGGACTTTCATTGAAAAGGAAATTCAGCCTTAACAATCCAATTGCATGAAATATCAACACATCTCCTTTGTATGACAGGTAATAAAGAAGTGACCCAAAGTTTGTGTCTGTGCTTAAACAATCTGCAGAAAAAACAGCTGTCATGTCTCTGACATAGTAGGAATCCAAGTTAGGCCGCCCCTCAAACCCCGCCACAAATCCCTATCACCACCCGTTAGCCACTGCTGACTCCTACTTCAATGTCCATTCTTTCCTTCGCTTCACTCGAGAAATTTTAGAATGAACTGTTTCATTTGTGAATTCCTCACTTAGTATTTGAAGTTGGGGTACACCTCAAAACTTTGACTAGGGGTTTGACATCCTTTGATTCACAGCATGGGGTTGTGAGTTTTCCTCACATTTGCTACAGCTTTGCAGGTGACGACAGAATGAGGAGAACTGGGTCAGGGTCTTCCCTCTCCAGTGTGTGTTCTGTGCTTTTCATTCTTACACTGGAGTGTTCCATTAGGTATTCAGTTATGTCTGTACCATTTTCAGTTTATCTAAGACATTTTCTAAATTGTGCATTATTTTTTCAATTCCAGAAAGCCTTTCAGTGATCTCTGAATGAGTTCCTTTTATAATATTCTTTATTGTGAAGTTCTCTTCAAGGGCTCCTTTATCTCTTCATTACCACCAGAAGCTGTCGCTCCAGAGGGAGAGCCTTCTCTCCACACACCCTTAGTGTACTGCTGAAGCTCTTCTGCCTGAATATGCTTTTCTGTAGCTTCAGCCCTGGTGTCTGTGGGACAGAGGGGCACCAGAAGGAGATGGAAGGCACAGCAGGGTTTCGTCCGTGGGCCAGCTCTGGGTGTGCCAGCCAACCTGCCCGCTGCTGGGGCCTGAAATGAGGGCCCCTCCCCAGCCGGTCTCAGCCCAGCCGTCACTCCTGAAGAGAGGGTTCCATCAAGTTAACTCCATCCCATGGGGACAGGCAATCTGGAACTTCTGTTATCTTTCCACCACCCAGAGAGGGAGGTGGGAGAGAGGGACTCAGGGAAGCGAGGTGTTGTCATTTTAATCTCTGCTCACATCTTGATGCATTTCAGGAAGAAAAAGACAAGGGTCCATGAAAGGCATTTTATAGCAGGTCACAGACGAGTTCACCTAAAACTTGTATGGATAGTTCAACATCAAGATGCCTGGCAGTATAATGCCTTGTAACAAAGAAACAAAAGAGAAAATCCGCATGGTTATGGTGCAGAAAAAGTATTCGATGAAATTTAGGAATGGTAATTCCTAATAAGAACTACAAGTAGGAAAAAAGGATAAAAAATTAGTTATAAACAATGTTTTATACATGTATAAATATGTCCATATATATACACAGTTAGGTATAAAACTTCAAATAATAAAATATTAAAGTCTTTTTCCATAAAATTAAGAACAAAGCAGAGATGCCAGCTATGTCCACTGTAAGAAAACATATGTGCAAAGCAAAACTTGCACATGAATATTCGCAATAGGACTTCTCATAAAAGCCAAGAGCAAAGACACCCCAAATTTCATTACATGATTTAATAGACACACAACATATAGGCTATCCACACATTTGAAATATTATTCAGGCTTAAAAGGGAATAAAGTACCGTTATAAATTGCAGTACAAAGAAGCTGGAAAACACTGTTTAGTGAGAGAATTCCTTTGCAAAAGGTCATATATTGTATGAGTCCATTTCTATGAAATGTCTAGAAGAGACAAATGTACAGATATGGTAATTATGTTAGTGTTCAAGAGGGGAGGGGGTAAGTTTTCTGACTAGTAATTTGCATTAGTTTCCTTTTGGGGTGATGGAACTGTTCTGAAATTAATATTGATGGTTTATAACATAGTCACTATACTGAAAACCACCAAGTTATTTCTACATCTTAAAGTGGTATATGTCATGCTGAATGAATTACATTTCGATTTAAATATATTAATTTTTCACATACTCCGAAATAAAATACATATACAAATATTTTTTCTATGAAGTCAATAGCTAATGAGGATTTACTAGAAGCTGTTCTTCTGTTTAGCAAATAAATTGCTTTAATTTTTTATAAAGTGATCTGCTAGCCATTATTTAAAAAATCACGTTTTTGATAGCAATCCTACTTTGACACTCTCTTCTATAAAACAGAAGGACCATAGCAAAAAATGTTAATTGCAAAATTGTTTTCAGTAAGGAAATTTTGGAAATGATATGAATACCCATCAGTAACGCTTGCCCAAACTCTGTGAAGTCCATCACATACATACAGACACACATATATACATGTGGGTTATATGTGTACATATATGCATATATATAATATATACTTTTATATATACACACACACATGTATTTGAAGGAAAGGTGATGGCAGGAATGAAGGCAAGTAGGCAGGGAGAGGAGAAGTAAGAGACACTTTATTTTATTGAGTTGTTCATCCTGGTTGTTCCCTCTGGTCCTGGACCTTGAACCCAGGTCCTTGGGATGTATGTGGACCACATCTGGTAGCCTTATCTGCCACGCCACCAGGTATGCCCACTTAGAATATTATGTAGCTATCCAAAAGAATGATTACTCCCATAGTCCTGGAGGAATGCCCATAATCAATCACTAAATTAAATAAGTGAGTGCCCAGTTTTGCAAATACTTTTTAAAAATAACACACACCACTCCAAATCCTTTTATAGGTGAAAGAATGGTCTAGATTGTTGCTCTTGGCCACAGGAGAGGATGAGGATTACACCTACCAGGTGATTAACAGTGGTCACTCTGCATTCATAAGAAAGATAAAAGGAGGAAGTTGTGTTGTAGTGCGAAGAAAAAAAGGAGAATCTAATAGAGCAATATATATGGTCTTCCAGGTAACTTTTTGTCAACTACCAGTTTATTTATGCACTTATTCTCATCTCTACTTCTTACTGGGTTTAGATGTATTTTCAATATAAAGCAGAGATAAATGTAAATCTAACAAAAATGCCAACTAGAAATCTAGATTTTGCTTTGAATGATCATCTGGTAAAACTTCTATTATTTCCCTCCTGTTGGAACAGAATTTCTCTGAACCAATATTATATTGTGTGGAAGAATGGGAAAGATGCTTTCTGAGGTGGGCTATCCTGGCAATACTGAGAGTATGGGGTCACACTAGGAAAAGACTTTCCAAAGAAAAAGCAAAATTAATGCTGAAAAAGGGAGATTCTGTGTTTTCTAAACCTACTTGGAAAAGGAAAGAAGTCCTCTAACCCGGCTGCTGGTCATGGCTTCTTTTCTGTCTGCAAGAAATGCAAACATTTCCCCCCAAGTGAGGACCTCAGGATCCCTTGAAGTATTAAGTATGACAGAGGGAAAATATTATTTTAGAATAACGCCTTGGAGCGTGTTGTTGGAACAGCCTATGTAGCATGAGAAGTGCTCTTTCTTTCTAAATATGTGAAATGCTTTTCCAATGAAACCACTTGAGCTTAGAGTTTGCTGTTTGTTTGTATGCTTCGATTTCATTTAAGGTTGTTTTGTTTTTTTTAACTGGGTTATTTTCTATTTAGGTTTTCTATTCCAAGTTGAGCTCATCTTGACATGAAGAAGGTTTTTAGTTCATTTCACCAGGATTTCATATATACTAAAATAGATGTATATACGGTCTTCATTATTAATATTAATTATTACAATGCTTAACATTATTGATATCCTAATCTTTTGCTTTCTCAGTTCTAGTTTTGCCATGTTTCCAAATTTTCTAATATTGTTATATTTTGTAGTTTATTTAATGTATTATTATTTTCAAATAACATCTATTGGGTTGTTCTTTGTTTCTAGTTAGTACATTTTAGCTTTGTTATTTTCTTCATCCTACTATCCTTAGTAGAATAGTTTTCCATTGTACCCAACTAAACAAATGTATTTATTTTAGATAATGCATTCAATGCCGTGCATTGGCCATGCATATATTTCTATCTACATAGGATAAAGAGAATCATTTTCTGATTTTTTCTTACTTTTACTTCTAATGTTTCATTGCTTCTTTGGAGCTCAATTAGCCTTTTGCTAAAATACAAACTCTTCTAGTTTGTTCTCAGCCATGTTCTAGGGGAAACTTTGAAAATGTCTTTATTTTGCTGTCATTCTTGAATGGTGGATTAGCTGGTTTAGAGTTCTAGACTGAATTAGTTTTGATCAGCATGTTAAGGTAAACTGTCATTGTCCTTCAGTAATCATTGCTGCTGATGTGAAGTCTGCCACTAGTAGGCTGCCATCCACTTTTAAGTCATCTATTCCCATTCCATTTACGGTGTCACTGCTGTTTAATCTGTGGCATTTGCAATTTGGACATATTCTTTACCCATGCTGGTGTTTATTCTATGAACAACTGATTTCTTTCCTGAAATTTAAGAATAGAAACCAAAAGAATAAGAATAAGAACACAATGTTTTTCTCATGAATAACAACCAAATGTGGCAAAATTGGTAATTAAAATGATAAACTGATGTTTCAAAACAACACGTCTTAAAGTTGAAAAAATCACTTGTACTAAAGCATAATCATAAAGGACATTATTTGGAAAAGCTAAATAACAATGGAAACAGTTGCTAAAATTACATATAAGTTGTTTATTTTATTATATTATTTTTTGCTTTATCTCATTTTTTTTCTTTTGTCTTTCCTGATCACTTATTAGATGAGACTGATGTTTGCTTTATCCAATCTCCCCTCTTCCTCCATTTTAGTCTCCTTTGTGAATCTCTCTGCTTCGTTCTGGGACATTTCCTCAGCTACAGATTCCATTTTAAAAATTCAAGTTTCAAATTCTAACACAGTGTCACATTCCCTTTTTCAAGTTTATTAGCACACCTGTCAGTTGATTTTTTAAAAATATTCTGTTTCTGATTAGTATAATTTTTAAATGTATAGTTTATAGTAGTTTATTTTCAGGTCTTCCCATTATTCCCTCTCACCCCTAAACATCCAGTATTTCTTTCAGAATTCTATTTCTTGTTTTATGTGTTCTAGTATTCTACACATCATTTATTCCGTCTCTTTCTTACCTCTTGGTTGTATAAAGATTGCGGATGTGAATTGTTCCATTCGTCTGCAGAGCTCCTCTCAGGACTCAAGAAGGACCATAAAACTGGCCTGAAGGAAATCCCGAGTCCCCAGTTTAGTGGTCAGATGGGCATGATGAGTCAGTTTCCCCACGTGTGCCTCAGTTTCCTAATTTGTAAAGTGGAGACGATAATATCTTTTCCTCAAGATGCTTTCATGATGAAAAAGTTAACATATATGTCACTTTTTCACATGTTTTGAATATGATAGATTATATTTATTTTCCATTACATGGGAATGAAAATTAGAGTAGGCACAGATTTGGGGTCTCATAGCTTTTCTACTCTCTGTCTCTCTTTGCCTTTTCCTTATTTGCTGTCAACTTTCCCAAAAGGCTTATTTTATTCTTTGATAGAGAATATGATTTTCTTTGACTCCTGATGTTTTTTCTGTGGTTATAGAGTAGTTTCATCATCCTGCAAAAAGGATATGTCTAACTATTGCTCTTCATAAATTTTCTTACTAACTCCTTCCGTTGTCTTACCTTCTGTCCTTTTCAAATAAGGAACACTTCTTTTTGCTGCTCATTTGATTATGGCTTCTGCCTGCTATGGTCTGAGTGTTTGTCCTCCTTCCTAACTTCATCTATTGTTGTGGTACCAGAGATGGAAGTCGTTAAATTCTAGATGGTGGCATCATTATGAATGGGGAAAATGCTTTATAAGAAGAGACAATAGAGGGAGGATCTTCCTTCTTTCTGCTCTCTGCCTGTGCGTTTACAGGAATACAGGCTCCCAGTCTCCAGAAACCTTGCATAGCAGGACTCGAGGACTGTCCTTCTCGGCTGTCTGTGGGCCTTCTCAGCTGTGGCGTGCAGAAGCTCATAGGAAGCCATTTTTTAAAAGTCCTCTTTGATGCCTTTTTTGTACCAGGAAGGGGTTAAGTTCCATGACACGGCACATACCTGGCTTGCCTGGCCATGAGGCACCTCACCCGACTCTTGGGAATGCAGTGCGGTACCCGCATGGGACATGTCAGTAACACACAGTGATTAAGTCTGTGGGTTCCAGGGGGCTAATAGCCCACTACTAAGAAAATGATTAAACATTCATTGGGAACCAGTCTCTGTGTGAGGCACTTACATAGCTGCTAACCCGTTTAGCCATCACAGGTGTCCTGTCAGACAAGTATTGTTTTTCCTCTTTTATAAATTACTGAACTCAAAGGACAATGGTAGTGCCAGCTAAGATACCTGCAAGTGGGCCACCAGGCAGCTCCTCTTCCTCGACCTGCTGCTTCAGGCCTGAGGGGCCTTAGGAAACTGGTTTACTCTTTGTCATCATGGCGAACTTGGTCCTGAAGAGACTGAAGTCCCTTCCAGCTCTGACGCCCGTGGCTCTAGTTGCTGCCACTGCTGGCTGGTACTGTCCACACTGGCCAGAGCCGTTTTTGGCAGACATGGAGTTTTCCTTCACACTGATGTGATTGCCATGTAACAAATAGACTCGTTCTTTGTGCGCACCGACTGCTCTCTGCAGAACACACAAGAGCCCAGTACCCCACCAGAAGCTGGCTTGCAAAGCACTCCAGGGGCTGATCACACTGGCCTGGAAGCCCGTTCTCGGAAATGAGCCAGAGAAAGATGCCAGTTTCTCTGCAGGGGAGCAACTGCCTCATCTAGACGGGGACACAGACATCCTGTGCTACCCTTTCTGTGGAACCAAACATCATTATCTGCGTGCCATTTCTGGTGCCAGCCACAGGCACTGGCACTCCCACTCACGGATACGGTGAATGCAGCCTTCAGAGGGACTCACGGCAGCCAGTTCAGCCCCAAGTGCTGGCTCTGCAGCTCAGGCAGCAGGACACGCCCCATTCTCTGGAGGCAGGGACCCTCCCTTCACAGAGGCCCAGGCAGCTTCCCTGGCTGCCTTCTTCTTATTCACATACGACAATTTATCTCATTCACCAACAGAATGAAGTTTCTCAGACATCCGTCTTAGCAACTGGCAGCTCTCTGAGGACTGTCATGCAATTTGTGAGCCTGTCTCTAGATGGGCACTTTCAATGCAAATATACTCAGATGCACACTCTTGTAGAGGACACTTTGGTGGGACAGGTCCGATGAGACTTATACATTCTGATGAGGTGATATATTTACTTACTTGAATAAATAGACTTAGAAGGGTTTCAATAAACGCAAATGCCATCATTGCTTAGAGTTTATCTCAGGGTAGAAAATGAGAGGGCTAATCAGGCTTTCTCACACGATTACTCTTAAAAATATTTTTAAAGGAAAGGTGCAGACAGAAAGGAAGCCATGTAGGCAGGCAGGAAGAGAGAGGTGAGGAAGAAGCATTTTATTTTATTTTTATTTAGTTGTTCACATTGGTTGTTTCCCCCGGACCTGGAGCATGAGCACAGGTCCTTGGGGTGTGTAGGGACTGTCATCCATTGGAGGCAGCTGAGCTAACCACAACTCCACCAGGGCGTGATTCAGTTACTCTTATGTGGTAGAATTTGTGAGCACTTTTCTCTAAACAATCATGTAAGAACCATGTGCTCTCCATGCTGACAGCATGGCTTCAGATGGGCACTTTGTAGGCATTTGCTAGAGGACTAGAATAAGAGCGGCCACACATGGCTTGGAGTCCGATCATCTTAGAAAATCAGATGTCCACTCACAATCAAGCAAGGGATAGTTATTAACATTTCAAGTACAAAACATTCGTAACTCCATGAAAATCATATCTTAATGGTACCTTCTCTTTATGCTACAGAAAGTTGTTCAGGGTACTAGATGCTACCGAGCAAGGAGCCTGATGAATTCCCCAAGTGAAAAATCAACAACCAATAAATCAATTATCTCTTTAGTGGAAGAGTGGAAGCAATCGTTCCGGTGAAATAGTGAAATGAGGGTAAAGGCATTGACCAAAGCCCAGTTGAAGTACTAGTCAAGATGGAGTTTACCCTGAGTCTTGTGCGCGCGCGTGCGTGTGCGTGTGTGTGCGCGTGTGTGTGTGCGTGCATGTGTGAGTACGTGTGCATGTGTGTGTGCATGTGCATGTGTGTGCGTGTGTGTGTGTGTCTGTGAAAAATAAGCATGGACAGACTGTGTTGTCTTTGTAACTTAATATCCACTTCAGTTCAAACGTATGGCAGAAAGAACTATAAAGTTGCAAATAAAAAGCGTTCAAAAACAAAATATATCCAAATCCATATCCCTCTATAAAAGTCCGGAATTCTCATCAGGCATTCTTCAGAAATGCAATCTAGACTTTAAAGAGTCCTTTCAATCCTCTTGGTGAATGCTCAGCCAGTCTTCAGGATGCCCTCGTTTCCGATGTGACAGGAAACCCTCAGCTCCATCTTGACAGGAAGGTGGCTTCACTGCCAGGTCCTTTATCCTCCTGCACCTCGGCTGGACTTTCCTCCTCAGATGGAAAGACTTAGTTGCATTTTAGAGGAATAGTCAGAGCCTGTGGCTGCGACTTTTAAAATTTCATTTATCAATCTCCCTATCAAAATTCTCTTCTCTACCTCTCTGTGTTGAATTGGACTTCCTGTTACCATTTCAGTAATAAAGTCAATGACTCCGAGGCAACATTACATCATAGTATCTGCAATCATGAACGGATTAAAGAGGAAAGCCCTTTCTATGTTCCAGAGGAGAAAGGTAAAGTTGGCCTTTCAGAATATGGATGAATACAGGGGAGAAGAAAAGATCACTAAAATGAAAGATCACAGCTTTCCTGCCCAAGTAGTCATTGTGTGAAATCCTTGTAAAAGTTGTGAGACTTTGGAAAGATGAAGTTCTTGAGATGCTGGCTTCTCATAGGTAAAGTAAGTCAAAGTATTTCTTACATTGTAGGGATTTAGTGAGGATTAGAGATTATAAATAACAGCTGCCTCACTCACTGTAGGTGCTGCTCTTAGTCACAGTCATAGTACTTGCGGTGCTGGAGTTTTGTTTGGAGATTGGGGTGTTGTTGTAAATGGTGTTGTTGGCAGCAGTGCAACTGGTGGAGGTAGTGGTGGTTGGCGATGGAGGCATTGTTGGTGGTGGAGTCAGTGGTCTCGACATGGTGGAGGTCTTGGTGATGGAGAGGTCATAGTGGTAGAGACAGAAGTGGTGAAGATGGAGGAGGTGCTGGTGGTGGTGCCGATGGAGGCAATGCTGGGGTGGAGTCGATGGTCTTGACGTGGTGGAGGTCTTGGTGATGCTGAAAGTGGTAAAAGTGATTGTGTTATCATTGCAGTAAAGGTTATGAGGTCCCTTAGATACATGTTTAGGAATTCCAGATTTCCAGGGAGAGTCTGACAACAGGCTTCAGTTAGTGTGGATTAGGGGAAAACTTAGTTCCCTTAATTTTCTAGGTAAGTAAGGCTTGAACAGTGGTGCAATGTTAACATACAAAGTGAAATTGATTTGGGATGCATGAGATTTCAGTGTGCACATAATCATGTGACATTAGGCAAATTGAAAGAAAATGAGATTTTCAAGGATGAAAAAACTAAACCATCTGTTTGAATGCTAAATACACATAACTTGATAATGTCAGAGACACATGCCAAAGAATCCAAGAGACATACATACTTTCTCTCTCTCAATCTCACACAAACACACACACATACAACACACACACTCACACAAACATAACACACACACACACCTCCTTTTGTTCATTTAACAGTTTTAGGATCTTGAGAAAGCAGTATTAGTATTTCCATGTTAAAGGCAAGAAAAGTGAATCTCCATAGGAAGGAGGAGCTCCATCAGGAGGAGCGATGTTGCACTAATCCTACATCTTTCATACACTAGCTGTGTGACTGTAACACAACCTCTTCAAACAGTAATTTCCTCCTTCATCTTTAGCAGCATTGCTACCGGCTATCTTGAGAAATTTCTGTTAGGAATATGCAAGGTATGTTTTTTCATCTAAAACAATGGTAATTGTTATATAAAAATTTAGCATAGTGCTTATTATATAGAAAACATCTAATAAACATACCCACCTTCCATTCATTCATTATTCTTTTTAATTCATTCTTCCATCTACCACGAATTTATCCAATTAATCCAGCTAGACAGAATGGCAAGTCTAGTCTCAGTCCATGCTAAACCTCCAAGGGTTGTAATTGTTGGAAATTTTCAGTATACAAGGAGAATCTATTGCTTATGTAACTGCAATGTCCAGCTCTAGGCTTGAGTGAGCTAAGGCTTGGCTGATGTCACTGTGCTTCTGTTTCTTTCACCTCCACTCTGCAAAGATCCCTCTGAGATGGTTCCTTTCTTCATCAGTCTCCTCTCCTCTAGTGATTGGAATAGCAGTAGCTTCTAAATATATGTGGTCTCACTTTAAAGTCTGGCACAAGAAAAACATTTCTCTCCAAATTCTAGGGACTGACTTCCAGGCAGGAAGTTTCAGTCCAGAACCACCACTTTTCCAGGTAAGACTGGTACTATGTTTAGTTTCAACCAGTTGATAGCAGTCCCTAGAGTATTTGTGGCAGTTTACCAAATAATGGTGTAGTGGAAAGGGAAAAAGCTAATTCCTCAAAGAAAACGCAAGTTATGGGAAGACTGAATGGACTCTGGTTATCACTACATGAACTAACATAGTTATTACCAAAACTGGTGCCATTTTTTTCTTTTGATGTTCCCTCCCCACCAGTTGTCCTTTCACAAGTCCGAACCTCGAGTCATTTTTGACACCTCCTTTGCCATTCCTACCTCCCATGGCTTACTCATGGTCAGTTTTTGTCACCTGTATCTTTTCTCTTTGCATTTACCAGATTCTACTGTTCTGTAAATTCAGATGAAAGGGTAATTGCTTTGCCCTTTTTTCTAGTGTCAGGTATTATCTTAGATGTCATGTCTTCAGGGAACACTTTCCTGATCCTCTGCTATAGGTTTTCAAATCCCTAAACACAGTCTGTAAGTAGCCATGAAAATTGGAAATTGAAGGCCATATAGCCATGGTCATTTTTGCTCCTCACCATTGTGCCCTAGTGGTAATCACAATGCTTGCACAGATGCATCAATGCATTCTGAATGAGAGACTGCATCTAAGTGTGTCTTGCCCTGTATCATGTAGGTACCGCTTACCATTCCTACCAGATTAGGACCAGGTCTTCTGGCCACATGTCTAGTGTCCCTTCCTCTTCCTTGGAGGAAGCTTAGACATTGGCGGACATTGTTAGAGTTGCTCTGTTAGAGATGTCTGAGGTGATGCGAAGGGACCAGAGGAGTAGTTGGAGAAGGTGGGAAAGGGTGGGTCTGAAATGTTCCACTGTAGAGCAGAGTTTAACACCCCGGAAACACCAGCGATCCTGTGTGTGGGACTTAAAGTCATGGAGCTCTAAGAAGTAAAAGACAATAAAATGTGAAACAGGGCCAGAGAGCAGCCTTCATGATTGAAACCATTCTCCCTGGCTGTGACTAAATCTCTGTGAAACTGCTCATCATAGGCTGACTGGGATTGGTCACCGAGGGGTATGGGACTCCCGATATATTCAGGCCTGGGCCCATTAGAATGGCTCTGCTTGCTCAAAGTTAAATGTAGAATGCTCTCTGAGTGCAGGACCCCAGCAAGCTTCCCATTCACTCTGAGGCCTACTGGAGTCACGGTTCGCATCAGCCTCATATTGGAGTGTTTCAGAGAAACCAAACCAACAGGATGTGGTGGTGGGGTGTGTACTCATTCTCTCTCTCTCCATATATATATTTTATATATGTATATTATATATAGTATGTTACATATAAAATGTATGTAATTTTTAAGGGACTGGCTCATGTAAATATAAAGACTGAAGTTTAATATCCACAGGACATCTGGCTGGAGATCTGGGAAAGGGTTCATGCTGTAGGTCATCTCTGAAGCCTGTCCTATCTGCTGGAAGAGCTCTTGCTCAGAGAAAGTCAGTACGTTACAGCCCGGTCTTCAATTGATTAGGTGCAGTCCACCCACATCACAGAGGGTTATTGTTATACATGAAAGTCACCGATTTCAATGCAATCTCCTTAAAAAACACCCTCACAGAAATAATGACAATGTTTGCCTAAATATATGGGCCCCATAGGCCTGCAAAGGTAGTGAAATGAACCATCATATTTTCCTAATCCTTTGATCTTGGTCAAAGTTAAAAAAAAAAAAAAAAGAAAAAAAAAGGTTTAGGAAAGAGTGTTTGCCTCTGTGGCAAAAATAATGGGCATTACCACAATCTCTTATCAAGCATTGTTTTCCTGACTACCAGCCACATTGCCCAAAATTTCACCATTTGGGATTCATTTCTAGGGATGTGGGAAGCGTTTTTATGTGCAAGAACCTCAGTTAAGTTTGAATTTTGCATGTGGGTTCTATCTTTATCTTACTGCACTATGTTAGTAAAATGTATCAGTTGTCTATAATGAAACAGGAAAATGCTAAGAAAGGAAGGTAGTTGGAAGGACTAACGAAGATTGACATTTAATTCTGTTTCTTCACATTGTTAGCACTCAATTAAGTTACACGATTTGCCAGAATCTTGTTCAATACATTTTACCATTTTACCATACATTTCACGATAACTGGTGAAAACTTAGAGGTTCAGTAATCCTCAGGGTCACAAATCTGTTGGAGTTTGCTCCCAGTCTGTGTGGACTCCAGAACCTTGCTCTTTTGCTGTCTTAAGATTCTGATCTCCGGGCTGCCCAGGCAGACATCACTCCCAGGAAGAAGGGCTAGTCTGACTCTCCTGTTGTTGCCAGCACCTGCTACACAGCCAGCCACATGGCAAGTGACCTCTAGAGCTCATGGCACAACCATGTGAGAGGCGCTGATGTCATGGATGCATCAACTGGGCCAGGCCCTGGATGACCGAGAGCGACACAGGGCTTTAGCTGACCTGTTTGCACAGGAGACAAAGTGCTAGAGTAACCACACTCACATGAGGACACCACGGCTGTCCCGCAGAGCCGCTCAGCTTTCTGGGCCCCCAAAGGTCAGCCCATGAGCCCAGCCAGCAGTGGCAGCGCCAGGAGAGGTGAGGCCCTTTCCCTGCGGCCCTGAGGGAAGCCCTGACTCTGGCCCCTGCTGGAGGGCCGGGCCAGCAAGCTTGGGTCAAGCTGAAATGCATGCCGCCCATCTGATGGTGGGGAGCAGGAAGGGCTTTGGTCAGTGCGGGTGCCAGGCCATTTCAAGGCAGTTAAGCTGCAGTAACCTGAGTAGGCAGGGCCTGAATCACCCCAAACTCAGGAGCTCTGCTTGGGCAGACACTGACACCTGAACCACCTGTGGCTTTGCCCTGGCTGCCCTGCCAGGCCTGCCTTGTCCAGCATGGCTTAGTGCAGCCAGGCCGGGCCCCACTGGGTCCCAGTCCAAAGGGACTGAACCCAAATGGCAAAGCCAGGAGCTCTGAGCAAGACAGTGATGTCAGTGAGGGTGGGGTAAGGGGTGTGTTGTGTGCACAGGTGGGAAGCATCTGCTCCTGCCCCCTGGGTGTCTCCCTGTGACAGCTGAGTGGACATTTGGGCATCTGTGTGTAGGTCCTTGCTAATGCCTGTGTGTTGGTGGCTTATTTTGGGTGTCTTTTCTCTGGAAAACATAGTTGACTTTGTTGTAAAATTTGACTTATCAGCATGCTGCCGTCCTTAAGGGGTTTAAAGAATTTTCCACAGCTGAGGTCGGCGCTCAGGGCTGGGGGGACTTAGGGCACTGAAATGCGGCAGCCCATTGACCCAGGCAGTGGACCAGCGGCCTGCGCTGTATACTGTCCTGTGAGAACTCTGTGGCTCCGGGGTGCTTGTGCAAGGCCTGGGACACAACGGGCAGTGGTCACTGCTGGCTGGTGGCCTGACATGTGGACCTGAGAAGGTTGGGAGTCAGCGCGGCATGCGGCATAATTTTGCCACTTCCTTCAAGTATTAATCACTTTGATATGTCTTTCTTTTATGATATCATCATTTTCAAAATGTTTTTTAAATGTGTCAAAGTGGTAAGGACAGCTTGCCATGTTTCTTTTCCCCTCTAAAGCCATCCGGGTTCCTAACACAGGGTCTTAGACCGGTGCACGTGGTCATCAGGAATATGATGGGGCCGCTCCACCCCACGTGGTGATGCTCGTTGGTGTCTGAGCCTAGTGCTCAGACAAAGAATACATGGGAGTCAGACAGAAGAGCGTGGAGGGCGTCATCCCCTGGGCCTGAAGCATCACTGCTCTGAAAAAGGGAGCTCAGTGAAGACGAAGCAAAGCTGCAGTGAATAAAAAGTTCTTGAGTCAGGGATGGAGGTTTCTGAGGATTTCACAGGGGATTAGAGGACACGTGAGATATTTGTGAGGGCTCCTTGAAAGGGAGGAGACACTGGGAGAAAGGGAGGGAAGGAAGAGTGAGTGAGGGAGAACAAATGACACCAGGTAACATTTTGATGACGAATCTGGACAATGCTTGGTGCCTCTTCACACATTCCAAGTAGTTCCGTAGGCTCTTTCACAACCCAGTTCACACAGTCCATGGGGTCTCATCTCTCTGTACTAACACAACCCAGGGAAGGAGAGGCGACAAAGGAGGGACCCTTGTCTTCACCCCAGTGCATTCTCTGTTGTCCTCTGAGAAACACAAGGACAGGCAAATTCCTATGTAGTTTAGCAGCCACTACAAGAGATTCTGGACATAGCCTCTAGGTCTACTGTTTCGTGTTTGATGTCATTTCACCTCCACAACTGAGGAACTTCTGGAGAGGCGTTTTTCAAGGGATCTCCACAGAACCAGACACATTGGAAATGGAAATTCACGTTGAATCTGCTCAACAAATATTTGACGAATACATGGTTGCTGGTCATTCCACATAAGAAATGTTCATGCCAGCCTGAAAATTCTTGCAGGTTAAATGTGAGTGCCCGAATTGCACTCATAAACTCCTGCCATGAGGCTGACTCTGGCTCCAAGGAGTTCATCGGCCATTTTTCCACCCCCACTAGTGTGTCTGGTGTGAGCCCTAGGGTGAGCCTTTAAGGAATGGGCACCTGAAGAGACAGAAAGACTGCTCATCCTTTTCCCCATTATTGTCATCAACAATTTCACAGGGACCATTCTGCTTGATTCCTTGTTTAGCCAAGCAAGTACAAAAGCTATACAACTAGGCATATGGTTCTCATGAGAGTTCTCACGAGAATGCCCAATGCCACCTTGGGTTTGGTGTGGGAAGGCCATAACAGACTTCAGGAGGGTTGAATCAACTGTGGGCTCCATTTGGTGAGAGAAGTTCTCTCATTTTTTACTAAAATGGCTTTATGACACTATAGAAAATTCAGGGAACACCTCTCATTCTTGTGGTCAGCTGCAGAGCATGGAAGTCAACTTTCTTGACCAAAGAAGGTAGCCTTCCTATCATCTGTCTACCATGCTTCAAGTGAGGAACCACCCTGTGAATCTGGACCAAACCCCCGGACATCTGATAGAATAAGATGGTGTCAAGAATTTAGCAAAGACAGACAGCCCATAGAGGCCCGGCTTCTTCCAAAGTCAAATGGTCCTTCTCCATCAGTCACCATACATGGCCTGCCGGAATTGCTGGTGTCTTTAGTCTGTGCCATAATATTTCATCCAGCTTCCCATTTGTTACACACATCCTGAAAGCAAATAATGTGAATGTAAATAGTTTGGGAAGCATTGTTCCATCTGTTGAAAATGTGCAGTAGTTACTTTACCCCTTGTCTAAACTGGGGCGGCTACTCTCAAGCAAGTTTGGGAGGTAAATGAACTGTCTGGATGCTTTTCTTGGCAGTCTCACTTATTAGTGGGAGGTGGCAGTAACGAGAACATGAGGAAGACGGAAAGTGTTTACTTAAAGTCGTGGCCAAATGGCGAGGGAGAGTTAAGATAAATCATAAGCTGTCAATGATGACAACTTCAGACTGCTACTAGTTCACTTCTGTTTATGGAACTTCGGACACTACATTTAGAACGAAGTGTTATTGGGAGAAGTTGCTGATTGTTTAGACATCAGTGTTTGGAGCAAGAGGTAGTAAGTACCCAGAGTGGGAACTGTGAAAGCAGGAAGCCCTTATCCAGTCACTCTGGGTGAATCTCACCCAATGACCCAATGAATGGGTACCATGGACTCATATTCTGTTCAAGATGCAGACCATGGATCCAGGGAAGCATGCTGCACTTTGTCATGTGACAAACTTTGTAGTGAAGGATCTCAGGCCTAGAATAGCTGGGGTGTCCGTTTTTCTTGTTTGAGGTACCTTACTTGGGTGTTTCCTTCTGACACGACTTAGAGCTGGACTTCTGTGCACAGAAGGCCAGGATCTTTTGAGTTTGGTCAATGTAATGAACAGTTTCCCACAATCTCTTCTCTCTATGCATATCCATTTAAAATGAGCTCTTCTGAGTCTTCAGTGTTTATTTAACTCAGCTGCAATACCTTCCTCTGTCCAGTTCTCACTCATACGAAGACCGAATACATCAGTATCAAGTTGCAGAAAAACAATATATTTCATAGCTGCAAACAAGGGTTTTGAAGAACCACAGAAAAATCTTCTGTGAGTTATATATCTCTTTTCTATCCAAATCTCTGTAGCTTTTATGAAATGGCAGTCAGAGTTCAGAAACTTGCCATTGTTGGTAAGGATGTCAAGTGATACCATTGGAGGTGTGGTCTAATCAGAAGGACTGTTAATGGCAAAAACAAAAAAGTCAGTATGCCTAGTGAGGAGAGGCCAGGTCCACCGCCTCTGGCCTGTTGTCATCCATGTACATCTCAAGGAATCGAGCTTGTGTGTTATGATCAGGGGAAACGCGAAGATAAGCTCAATAAAAATAAAATAAAGTGCTTCTTCCTCCTGACTCTTCCTGCCTGCTTGCCTGCTCACTTTCATTCCTGCCTGTGGCTCTCCTTTAAAAAATTTACAGTGAAAAGTGGCCAAGTAATGATGATAGAATCTTGTCTAAATCATTGAGAATGGTCAAGTTAGGTAGTGTTCCAATCCCTGAGGAAGGTGGAGAAGATGGCACTTAATCCAGATCGGGGATGCTGGGTGAGAGTTTTCCAGTTGAAGAAGTGAATCCAGTGCCTCCAGTCAGGATACAACAGCTAAAATGATAACCATGACAGACCTGGTTGGAAAATTCCTCTGCGTGGGGTTGGCTTGTAATTTACAAGGGGTGGTGACAGAAGGTGAGTAGGGTAAGTGACTGTAAGTTTTATAAGGATGGAGTAGTTGGTAAAAGGAAAAAGCAAAGCAGAAACATGCCACATGTCTGATTCTTTTATCTAGGTATTAGCACTACTTTGACCATTTTTGAAAGATAAAAATATCACCCAGAATTTCTAATGGTAAAGTTGTACTGAATGTCTGATTCCTTTTTCATAGAAAAAATAAGTTTATCTAGAGTGTTTTACCAACAGGACTAAAATTCTGGATTTTGAAATAGGCAAGATGGAATTTGAGAAGGAAAAAGTATGTCTCAGATAGGAGCAGTAGCCTAAGAAATTAACTTGAGAAACTGCATGAGTGATGGAATGAGAGAGTGCCTTCATTCCCCTTCTTTCTCCTACCCCACCCCTTATAGGTTAAATTGTATCCCTTCAAAGATATTATAGGCCTAACCTCCAGAACCTGTGAATGTGCATCTATTTGGAAACAATCTTTGCAGAGGATCAAATTAAGATGAGGTCATCAGATTGGGCCCTAATCCAATGTGAATGTCTCCTAAAAGGGGAAAATTTAGAAATGGAGATATATGCACAAGGAAAGTATCATGGGAGAGAGGCATAGACTGGGATAATATATCTACAAATCAAGGAATGTCAAAGATTGTCTGCACACCCTAGAGGATAGGAATGAGGCAGGAAACAGATTCTTCTTCAGAGTTCTCAGAAGGAACCAAACCTATGACACCTTAATTTCAGACTTTTAAAATCCAGAACTGCTTCAAAAAAGGAGAAACAATTATTCACTTTTTTCTAAAAGTTTGGTAGTTATCATGTGTTAACACTGAGCTACTGTAGGATAGATTTACATAGAAGAACTTATTATAATCCATAGAGCAACCATATCACAGGATGTGTATATGAATTGAGGTACTGTTTCCTCAATACCTATGTTTTCTAGCATGAACTTGACTGTTCCATCTCTCAGAAGTTTCCTCCTCCTTTTCAAATATCCTCAGGAGTTTCTCAGACTTACTTTCTCTTAAAGACAGGAAACAAAAAGTGTCAGTGAGGTTGTGTGAAGGAATGTTCATGCTCCGTTGGCAGGAGTTCAGGTTGGTGCAGCCAACCACTTTGGAAGACAGTCTGAAGAGTCTTCAAAATATTAAAGTAGAACTTTCATATGATAAAACAATCTCATTTCTATGTATCTATTTGAAGAATACAAAAGCATTAACTCAAAAGGATGTGCTGCTATGTTTATTGCACACTATTTGCAATTACCAAGACATGGAGTCAACCTAGGTGCACATCAATGGATAAATGGATAAGGAAAACTGTTTGACTGTAGGGACATGTTTCCCACAGGAGAAATCCTATTCCCTATGCACTAGTGATTGTCTGATCCCAATGGAATAGACATTGTGGTAAGACTGTATAACTGCGTATTAGGCATGATTCTTTCATTCAGCAAATATTTATTGGATACTGACAATAGTCAACAAGATAGGCTGACTTTCTGCTCTTGAAAACCTTGTGTTCTAGTGGAGGAATCAAAACCAGGAGAAAGCAAGGGATGTCTTTAGGAAATATGACAGTGCTATCAAGAAAATATAAGGTTGATATGTAAAGGTATGGAGTTTCAGCAAGAAGAGCAGGGGAAGATGAATAATGTTTTCTGGATGAACAAGAAGATATTACAGAGTAAAACAGCAAGTAACAAGTAAGGTGCCGATGGGAAATAAACAAGGAATACTTGCTGCCCAATGTGTTTTTTTCATGGAATTTGAGGCTGAATTCCGCACATTTGTTCTCATTTGTCTTCTCAGTCTCTCACAAGACTGTATGCTTGTTTAATGGAAGTTATTGTGTCCCGTGAGTCAGGATTCGTGAATACAATGCTGCCTTAAAAAGTAAAGCTTCTCAAATTCATGTGTTTTTTAACATCAAAAACTTGCAACGGAGGGAAATTACTATGAAAACCAGACACTCTAAACTTCCATTTTGCGTTAATCCTTTATGGCCCATTTCAATATTCTAAAAAAACAGTGGAGGCAAAAAGTATAGAGGCTCATCCATAGAAGTTGTCCCTGTGTGAAATGTTTCCTCACAAAGATTCGTGGAAAATCAGTGAGCCTCATATGAGGTTCAATGGACACTAACTTGAACAGGTCATTAAACAATCAATTTTGCCACTAACGATAATATTTGGATAGTGCTGCTTAAACTCTGTGTTTAGTTTCCTCAAGTGTAAAATGAATTGAATTTTACAATTTTTATGAGAAATGCATAGGATGTGGGAAAATGATGAGGCAGCTTCTGATGATACTGGATGTTGACAAAATTATTTGTTTATTTTCCCAGGAGCTTGGTTTATTGAATTAATAACCAAAATATACACCCATCTAGAATTCTAAGACCAGAATGGAAGATGACTTAGCATCTGCACTCCATTTCAAATTAAACATCACTGAACAGTCAGGTTTTTCACCTCCTATAGGACTGAAATAAGGGAGTTGTTTCATCAGAGACATTTATGAATCCAGCTACACATCTCTCAGTGCAGATGATGCTGTGGTAAGACCAGTTTCTACTGCACAAAAGTAAATGGAATCCAGGCACCTGAGCAGATGTCCAAGGAAGGCCATCAGATGATATTATAAAGCAAGAAGAGTTTTTACACATAATCTGAAATAGCTCGGAGGTCCGAATGACCCTGGAGTGGATTCTAACATATAATTGTGTTCACTTTAAGAGGACAGTCTCCATCTTTAAGTAAAAAGCCACCTTCTCTATACAATAAATGGTGAGTAAATATGTATAAAATGAATGGATAATGGAGTTCTTGGAAGATTTTAGGATTCAGCTCTCTTGGGTAAAGGATGTTTCAGCTTAGATCGGAACTTCCTGGTTTTATAAACAGCAATATCCCTTAGATCTACTGTATTTTGGCAGCTTCAAAATCATCAGTAGTGACCAGTGGCTGCTTCTTACTTTCCCTTTCAAATAGTCCCAACATCCATATCACATCTCAGTTAGTTTCTTTTGATGGATTTACCTCTCTTGGCATTAGATCATTTTCCCTAAACTTTTTTTTTTTTAAAGCTAAACATTTTGTGTTAGGATGGTAGAGACCAAGATAAACCATTTTTTTTTTAATATTCAGGAATGAACATACATTTTGGTCTGCTGTGTTTTTACTGTGGGAGTTGGAGTTAATTTAGTCAAGACTATAGCTTGTCACTCTGTCACTCTCAGAGCACCACAATTTCAGATTCCTGTCATGTTTTGACTCTCCGTGTTTCTGACTCTCCTTCAACTGTACTTCTGGGTCCTGAACGTGTCTCTGGACCTGTCCAAGCAGGCGACATTTCCTTCTAATTTATGTTTCCCAGATCAGATGTAATGAGTGCCCTAAGGGTGACAGTACTCGTGTCTTGTCTGCACTTCCTCCTCCCTAGATTCAAGATTGTGTTCCTTTGTCATCAAGAAGAAAGAAGGAATGAGGTCTGCACCAGCAGGGACACTTCTTCAAGATGTTGTTCAGTCATTTTTGCCTATACTCAGTGGAGTCTGTGGATCCAGACGGTGCAAACTCCCCTACATCTGCAGGCCTAAGAAGTCCCTTAGTCTCTTGCTAGCTCATACTTGCTGCCTCCAACCCCTTGACTATATTGTCACATTTCCTGCTGTGGTCTGACTGTCTGGCCCCAGGTAAGCCAAGTCTCCCATTCTATCTCTCCCTGCAACCTCAGTTTGCTGATGTATTCAAGAAAAGCTATGAATTTGTAGTTGTTAGCGGGGGAGTAACACTCATTTTAGTTCTTTGCATCTCAGGCAGACACTAGAAATCTATTTGTTTCTCAATAGCAAATAATAATAATATCCACATAGTATAGAATGTTTGCACAGGTACATGCTCACATATGTACATATGCATATTTAGAGAAAAATATTATGTACAAGCTAAAAATCCCACTAGATGCATTTACGCATAAATTAGAAAACTCTCATTTCTCTGAAACCTATGAATTAGGTTAGTCATGTCTTCTTTGATAGGAAGTAAATTCATATTTTGTGCTAGTTATTTGTATATATTGTCTCAGTTGAATAATTGTTTCAGCTCTAATACTTAGCTACTTAGGGTGACTAAGCTTATGAATAAAGGTGATTATGAAAACTTATAAGAAAGAATGTTTTCTTTGGATGGATGTAGACGTTCTCAGCGTGAAGAGGCTTCTGTTCTTGACAGTAACAAGATTCCTTTTTTAGAGAATGCTCCATAGGGTATAGCAAACAATGCCTACTTGTGTTACTTGTGCATAGAGAATATACTAACTCAGTTTTAATATGAATATTTACACAAAGGCCAAAACACAACGACTAATGCAGAATTCAAGTGATTCCCCAAACCTGTTATGATTAATATGGCCAGGGTGGTATAATACCTCAGATTTTTGAAAATGACAATCATGTAGCCTCTGGATTCAGATAACTGAAGATTGCAGCAGAAGACTATGAGGTTTTAGTCACATTACCTTTCAGAGGCTCACATTCCTGATGCACAAAATGAGAATTGGAATGTCTAGCTCAACAGGTCATTGCGATGTTTGCAGGAGGCCCTACATTGATGCCCTGCAAAGTGCAAGAGGCTCACAGTGTGGAGGCCTGGACCGGGACAGCAAAGAATTCCCTCAAAAGAAAAAACAGCCTTTCTTTCCTTCCCAGCCAAACCCTGACCTGTACAGTCTTTCTCCTCTTGTCCATTTCTCACTTCTTCCTAAGAGAACCAGGTACTAAACTAATTGTGCTCGATGCCCTGTCGCTGTTCAGACCAGATTCACTAGTAGGAAATTCGTTATCTACTAAAATTTTCTTTCTCCTCCTACCCTAAGGCTAGATCAGTGAGAAGATCTGAAGTCAAAATCTCTTCTTTTCTTATTTTTGGGGTTGATTCTAGAGGATAATCCGTCTAGTCGATCACTTAGGTCTTCAGTCTAGGAGCCCTATCTGTCTGGGGATGAAGTTGCTTTTGTATTAGAACTATTTCTCCTATGGTTGAGTACTTTTTGTTTGTTTGTTGTTTTGCTTAATAAAAGATTCTGTCTCTGAAACTTCTCCAGGTTAATTTTATTTCTTTTTCCATGCAGCACTTTTCTTCTTTATTGCTCGTGTCTCCTGTCCCATGTGAGTCGCCCGAGGATGTTAAGATTCCAAGATAAGATTTAATTTAGAGTTTGGGGGCCTGGATTGGGATCTGAGAGCAGGCCATGTTTTCTAGACACACTAGCAGAAAGTTCTGCATTTGTTTATTTGGCATTGGCCAGGTTAATAATTGAGTATACTTTAATTTTCCATTTGTTGTTGTCTCTTGTTTTTTAATTCCTTTAGGGACTTTATAGGATGGAGCTGTGAGATTAGGATGGATTCAAATATCCCTGGCCCCCTACCTCGGGAGGAACCCATTTAACATTACCAAAATGTCATCCTTTTTCTAAAGCATTGCCTTTGAAGGTACGGTCATCTGAAGGTTCTGCATATTTGGAGGATATACATGTCTTTTCTGAATCTTTTCTTCACTGACTTTCTAATACAGAGGAAGGTTGAATGATAAGGACATAAAGATACAGTTAGGGAGTTCTTACTTGTAGTGTGAGATTCTAGGACAAACCAAACAAAAGTGACATGGGTAGCAGGCTTTCTGGGTGGTGACGGGGTCAGGGGTGTGTTTCTTGTGGTCAAAGCAGGACTTCTGGCTTGAATTCATGAGGAAAGTTCATCTCCATTAGATGGAAAGGGGAAAAGACATTCCAGGAAATGTGGAGAGGGAGCACTGTGGGCAAATTGCTGCTCTTTGTTCAGAGTCTCACGGTGAATGTGGCTCCTCTTGTCCTTGATTGAATCCCTCGGTGACACAGCACAGAGCACATGTAACTGACTGTCATTAGATGCTGAGCTCTCAAGGGGAAGTCCCTGTTCCTCTTTATGGCACACATGTTCTCCTGGCTCAGGGAGGCAAACTGAGACGTCAGGCAGCAGCAGTCTGGAGCTTCTGAGACTTGAAATTCCAATTTCCTCCAGGTCTGAAAGAATACTTCTAATTCAGTGCAGTGAACCAAGAGATGTCCAACAAGTGTGTCGATTTTTTTATCACTTTTTATTGCGGCTCTTGGCTTTTTCCCTTTTCTCTTTGATAACTTTGGTCAGTTTTACTCATCCAAGAATTTTGTTTGAAGCTAGAGGCAAAGAATTTGCGAAAGTTTAGGACTGATTCATTTTAAATCTTAGCAATCGAAAAGGAAAAGAGGGAAAAAATGTATAGACATTATTGAAATATGAGACTCTGAAAGTTTGTCACTTAATCCCCCTCAGCAGAGGACTATGTAGAAAACAGCTCTTTTGCTAACAGGGTATTGGGAAGCTGATCTTTCTCCTGATGGTCCAGAAGCATTTTGAGAGAAGTGACCGCTGTATACGGTATACTATGTACTCTCTATATATGCATGCGTGTGTGTGTGTGTGTGTGTGTGTATATATATATATTTCTTTATATATCTTTGGAATCTGTCCTATGATCTAAGGTCTAATACGTGATCAACCATTAACAGATACTTTTTGAAAGAATACATGAATAAAATGATTGATGGCAGACTGACTTTGAATTTTTCATCTTTTATTATTCATTTAAAAAATATTTGGAACTCCAGCACAGGGAATGGGTTGCCAATTTATCACAGGTGTGTCCATGGTCTCCTTTTAATTAATTACATCTTAATATTTCCTCCTTCACCCTCCATCCTTTCATTTTTAGCTATATATACCCATCTGCAGCTACCTTATATAGAACAACTATGTAAGTTAGGGCATCTCTGTTTTTACAGAAAATCTGAAATGTCAGTAGCTTACAAAATAGAGATTTGTTTCTTGTGTGTGTATGTGCATTCACAGAACCAGGAGAAGGAGACCTGTGTAGTGGAGCAGGTTTTGTGGGCCAGGTTTAAAATCCAATTACATCATTTTGCTTGTGTTCATTGGCCAAAACTCAGCCCTTAGTGTAAGGCAGTATGGGAAAAGTGTTTAATGAACATTCAGCTAATTTCAACTTAGAATCTTTCCCAAACCGTCTCTCTATATTTTTCACAATATGTGTGAAAAAGCTGAAAAAATATTTCATGCTATTGATTAGGGGTGGTAACACCATATATGTGTCTGTAAGTGTGCTCAGGTAGTAATTTGTAATAAACATTGGGCTCTACATCTTATCTTATATTTTTCTCTTCCCACTTAACATTTTTTTTTCTGCTATGATAGTATCTTATACTTGCACAGAACTTATTAGATATTTTATGTACTGTCCCAAACCCTCTACATGGATTTATTTAATCCTCATAAAAACTCAGTAAGGTCATTATTATTACCTAGTAATAAAGATAATCACTTATTGTGTTATATTCTTAAAAGTTTATAGCATTACTATATCCCAATTTTATGGATGAGAAAGTTGATACGTAGGTTATCTGGTTCAATCAGATTATGAAAGTAGGTAACAAATCTCCAAATAATTCTCTCTATCATCCTATAGCATTTTATAAAGGACTCGTCTGTATTTACCCCCTTTTATTTAGACTTTATGTTTAATTTTATTAGTTTATTTATTTAGTCCATTTTACTGGAACTTGTCTATTTGATTATTCCTTCACAGAAGTAGCTTTAAGTTTGATTAATTATACTCCTTTTCTATTCTTGCCATGGATTAATTTTTTCTCTGCTATGTTCTTCGATCTTATGTAGTTGGATTTACTTTCTGCTCTTTGCTTTTGAATTTGTTTTTATCACATTTCTTTCCATTTATCTGCTACTATCTGATAACTAAATTCAAAGTTAAAAATTGCCCCCTAGCTTTGTTTTATTTGTATCTCTGAAATTGTGACTTGGTGCTTTCCTCATGACTCATCTCAGCACTAACGATTTCCTTTATAGTGTCTGCCTTAAGCCAATGTTTTTAAATCAATAGTTTGGAATTATTATATCACTGCTTATAATTAGTAAAAGTCAATTATTTTATTATTCACTTATAATTTCATCACATTATTATTTTCTGTTGGCTGTCATTTTATCATAGGATTTCACTGTGGACCAATATTTTATTAATTTTTAAATGTTCAGTATACTCACTAAAAGAAAGTAGATTGATCATGTTGTTTACAATTTGTATAGTTAAATCCGTAAATTAGTCTTGTACTACAAAAGTAGTACAAAAGTTCCTTGCTTTGCTATTATTTGTTTTGTTCATCAATCAATTTCTGATAGGATTTTGTTAAAATCTTTAACTGTTATTGTTGATAATATATTCATAGTCCCATAAATTGGCATATCTTGTGATTTATTTATTGTGTTAATATACAGTTCTGAATATACAGCTTCCCAAATTTTTTTTATCAAGATGAAAAACCCTTTTCCTTTGTTTTCAAATTATATACAATTTTTTGCTTCAAATTTTATTTTGTTTAGGTGGCAAGACAATTCATTGAAAGCAAATGGTAGGAGACAACTGGACCTATATACACAAAAGAATGAAGATGGGCACCTATGTCATGCTATGTTTAAAAACAGAAAACTCAAAAGAGACTTTATGTTTAACTACAAGAGATAAACTTCTAAAATTACAGAAAAAAATATAAAAGTAAATCTTCACCGTCTTGGAGAACTCAGTGGTCTTTTAGATATGACAAAAACATAAGCAACGAAGGAAAAACAAATTGAATTTCATCAAAATTAAACCCTTTTATGCTTCAAAGAACATTATTAAGAAATTTAAAATATGACCTACAGGGTATGAGAAAATACTGTAAACCATGTATCTAATAAAGGGCTTATTTCTAATATTTATAAGAATTCTAAATTGATATGGGTAAACTTTAATTTTCATATCATGTCAGGCTAGATCAGGGTTTGCTAAATTATTGCTCTTGGGTGAAATCTGACTCATCACCTGGTCACCTGTTTATATAAATAAAGTTTATTGAGAAGCAACCATGCTTATTTGTTCATATTTTCTAAGATTTTTTTTTTTTTTTTTTTGCTACAGTGGCAGAATTGAGTAGACCAGATTGAAATCACAGGGACCATGAAATACAGACTGCTGCATGATCTTTCACGGAAGTCTGCTGACCCCTCGTGTAAACACTAGCGATCTTCACGAAAGTCACTCAGCCTTTCTTCACTTAGGTTTTTGTTCTTTCTGAATCAGTTTCTATTCTTGTTTGAATATTTTTGCTAAAAGTTCCTTCGAGGGGGTTCTATCTATGATAAATATCCTAAAATTTTAGGTGACCGAATTCATTTTTATCTAACTCTCAGAATTAACTAAAATGTTATCTAATTTCAGGATCAAATGTCTTTGAAAAACACGATTTTATAGTCTTCTTCATCTGGTTATCTTTTGAGAAATCTGATGACAATGATTCTTTTTTCTTTGTAGATGATTCACTTTTGTTTCCCTTTGAGGACTTTCCATTTGCTCAATCTAAAATTTCAGAATAACATCTCTAATTTACTTTTTACTCTGTGACTTAACACATTAAAACAGTGAGGTCTTCCAATATTCTTGGATATTTTTCTGATGCATTTATAGATGAACTCATATTTCCATCTCCTATGTCACTTATTGTTTTTTTTCTCAATCTCTTCACCTTTTCTTACCTTTTGGTAAAAAATTTGATCAACAATTTATGCTTTGCTTTTTATTCTACCCATTAGCACATTTATTTCAACAATCATATTTTTATACCTAGACTGCCCAAGATGTTCATCTACAAAACGACTTAGATTTGGTTTATATTTTCAATATCTTTATTAGCTCCTAAAGATTTTATTGTGTTTACTTTGAATTCTTATCCTCTTGTGCCTTCTATACTGCTTCCTGCTGGTAGAAGTTGTTCTGTCCTGTCTTTCATTTTGTTTGACCTCATGTATCTCAGGAATATTACATTTTTCATTTAAGATGTCCTGTCTAATAATATCTAGCTGAAATAAAAGAATAAGTAAGATGTGTTCATTTTTAGTAGGAAAGGCATCTAGGAGAAGTAAATCCAAAAAAAAAAAAAAAAAAAGCATGATTCTTTTTAAAAGGAAATGCTGTTATGCACATGCAGGAATAAAAATGAGTCCCTCTCTCTGAAAAATAACTAGTTTTAATGTAGAACATATAAGATTGCCTGAAGGTCAAATGGCAATTTGGATTATATGTAGTAACCTATTTGGATCTTCAGCAGATGTTTAGCAACACTTTACTATGAATCTCTAATGAAAAGAAGTTTTGCTAGAATCCAGAGCACATAGGAGGAGATGATGGACTAGCAGAAAAACAGAGCCCAGAAGATTGTCCTTAATTGTGTGTTGTGAGATTTACTGGGCCCCAGCAGGGTCAGACTGGAGGTTCTCTCTGTTCGTATAAAAAATTATATAGACTAGCTAATTCAGTTGACAACCAGAGCTGAGGGAGGTATAACAACAAAAAGTCAGCACAATTCAAAAGTGTTGGGTCCATTCCCTTGTCCCGAACATTCTCGGAGATTAGTCAATGTCAGTTCATCCACATTTAACATTTGGGAGAAAATGTATGACCTAGAAAGTAAGTGTAGAAGACCCAATCAAAAGTTGTTTTTGGCACAGAGAGGAAGATTACATTAGTGTAAGTTGGATTCCTGGATTGCTTTGGACAATGCCAAGATCTGGGACTCAGCTGCAGATAAGACAAGTTTCCCAGCCTCCTGTCTTCATCATGTCAGAAAGAAAGTGCAGCAGTCTGGAATTTTGCACACACATTTCTAGTGGGACACAGCACTTCACCTTTGGTTTGCCTTCAGTGGACTGGTGATGGAGCAGGTACTGTGTAGACTAGTCACTGGCACTCTGGTAAAAAGAAATCATGACATATGAAGATTCCAGTTTTTTCTCCTCTTGCAAGTATTTGTAGGCTCACATAAATACTGTTTCTTTTGAAGAAAAATTGAAATGCATCCAATTTATGTGATATTAAATACCGAGTTTGTTTCCTTAATATAGAGAAGGGAGTCATTTCCTAAAACAAAGAAAGACAACCAGCCTTATTTTTTCCATTGTTCTCGCCACTATTTTTATAATAAAACAAAGCGTTTTATTTGGGGTGTTTGTTTCCATCTTCATGAGTTAGATATACCTCCTGAATTTGCAAGATCATATTCCTGATTAAACTCTATTGTTAGGCTGTTTGAACAAGGTTAGAAGGGTGGGGCTCCAAAAGTGATATTTTGGTGGGGTCAGGACTCTAAGAGATGAAGAGTTCAGGGTCTGGCTTGTAATCTTTAGGTGAACAGCCTGAAACCATTCAAATAAGCAAGATTTTAGGATAACGGTTGATTACATCACCACTGCATTTTTAGAATTTGAGGCAGAGAGCAAGACATTCAGCCAAGGTTACAAAGGGCTGTTAAATATGAAGAAATGACCGACATAGTTGTTGGCAGATGACAAACAGAGGCGAGGTGAGCAATGACATTAACTGAGATTCACAAAAGGAGGGTATTCTCTGGTAGGGTAGGAGAGCAATATTCTAGAAATGGCTGTATACAATTTGCAAGTCTATACACATGTATCTGTGCCTCCTAGAACCAGCATCTAGGGTTCAATGAACATACATGGCAATGCCACCAGAGGTCTTCAGGATTTTAGGGATGTGAGTCCTAGAAGGAGCATCCTGGAATTTAAAAACTTGGGAGGAAACAGTTTCAAATGGCATGTCTTTCATGAGAATACCTGGAAAGTACTGGGAGCAGATGAGTGAAAGAATGAGGCTAAAGGATTCAGGAAAAGGCCAAGTTTTGTGCAGATATCACATCAGAAGAGACTACTAGATGGTGCTAGAAAACACCAGAAATTAGAGAAACAGAACCACTTGAGCTGAAGGGAAACAATGGCGCTTAGAAACAGACAACATTTTTAGATGATTTCATCTCTTAGTGCCTACAAACCTGAAAAGTGGGATTTCAAATTCTGGTGAAGAGGTAGAACCCTAAATATGCCCTCATTTAGATAATACATTTTTAGATGAACTGGTCTTAGTATTTGAGCTTTTTTTTCCTCTCAAAGCAAAGCTCTGGAAGTTTGTTCCATGACTGGAACGTAAGCCTTAAGTGCTTGAGGAGATGTGTACCATTTTGTAAAAATACTTCTCCTTTTCAAGCCTTTTTGAGTTCTGACAACATGCTAGGACGACAGCAAGGATGTTGTAGCACTGGAAGGCCCCAGAAGAAGGGAAAGGAGTGGACTCCAAGAGTAAAAGGTTGAATGATTGTTAGGCGGGGGGCCAAGGAAAAGGGGAGTAATTCTGCCAATTCTCCACTCCCCCTCCAAGTGTTCCAACTTCCTATCCTCCGCCAAGACACATTTTATTTTTCTGACATGAAATATGTATATAATTCTAGCCTGATTTTTTTTTAAAACACAAGAGGGTTGATTCTGTTTATACCTCCCCCTAACTCCCACCCAGTACAAACATTGGCTTGTAGCCTGGTGGTGACGACAGGATCTAACAAAACAGAATCTGAGAGCCAGGAAGTAGATGGCTAAGTAAATATGCCCCAAACAGACATTTCAAACAGGGTGGGTACAGTGGTAGAGGGGGTTACAGGCAAGATAGCTGGGTTGGAAAATGCAGCCGACGCTTAATGGCTGACTTTTTGCTTGGAGGCTAATTCTGTTTGTCTCGTCTCATCATTAGGACTTCAGACACCATTTCTGGATTTCATTCCTGGTAGTTGAAGAAGAGACTATGCGTAGCCTCACTGAAATGGGATTTGTTTCGGAATGTTTTATGTGTGTACCCAAAATACATACTGCAGTATTTTCCTGGATAAATGTCATTCACGTAAGAAAGGGGGGCTTAGTGTAAATTAAAATAATTGGGTAATTAAAAATATGTGAGTCCAAGAATTAATGGACTCACATAATTGAGTATATGTGGTGTACCAAGGCATATATATTTGATAACAGGAAGCATAGTGATTCGTGTACAAGTCTACACAAGTTTATCTGCACGTCCTAGAGCCATGCAACTCTTATTCTGTGAGATCGTTGTATGACTGCATGTCAGCTGTAGAAAGAATATTCAAAAATATCATGTCAGTTACAGTTAGAAAGGATCTATAGTATCAAGATCTTGTGTCATTTCTCACTTATTAATGTTCCCCCAAAGTCGTTCATTTTCATCCTTTATTTCAATAATTTCATCTTTTGTTTCAATACCTCTGTAAGCAGTATGGCTCTATTTTCTAATGTTCTGTTCATTCCCAGTAACTAGCTCATAATTTAGGCACTTTCTTCCATGTGTTTTTCAATGAACCAGTGATAATGAATAAAGGGCTTATTCTGTCTATAGCTTGATTCTGAAAAAACCTACCAGAAGAATGCATCAATTCAACTCAATTTCTGATAATTGTTTTATGGGCTCAAAGAACAGTAGGACATGTGTTTACTTAGAACAAAAGCAAGACCTTCCTTTCTATAACTGACTGCTTCTCCATGTTACTCCTTTAATCCAGGGTTCTGGAATGCAAAGATATGGGACATTTTTGTTGCTGTGGCTAGTAGCCTTAGAATAGGACATAACAGCTACCCTTCTGTTAACCTAGCATAGAACTTCTCTAAAGAGATGCAACATTTCTGGATCTATCAAGGCTAAAGTGTATGGATGTGAGTCAAATTGACTCTAATTCCAACTTTAAAGTCACTGAACTTTTCTATTTGATTATTTCTTCTAAAACATTATATATATACATGTATGTATTTGTAAAAAAACCCTTTAAGATTTTTTTCTGAAACTCTTTTTCTCCCGTTGTCTCTCTCTATCCATAACTTTATTAATGTCTTTGCCTGTCTTGGAAGAAAGACCTCAAATATATGTCACCAGGACTTTGTTCAAGGTAAATTGGAAATATGAAAAATACCTTCTTTTCAAGTTATAAATCAAAAGACTTTCAGTTTTTATAAGAATCAATACTGAAGGGCATACATATGTGGAGCTATTTCTTTAACTCCAGTTTCTTTCAGTTAAAAAATGTTGTTCTTAATAAAAGTTGGCTGGATTAATTTTGAGCATTTTTAATTCTTGGCTTTTGTCACCATGCCTACAGGATATGATGCTTTTCCACTGGATCGCTCTCTGTGTAATCTCCTCCTCGATTTCTGGCATCTCTTCTATCTGTGTTTAGATGCCCAAGCTCATCACTCTACTCTCTTTTCTCTAATTGTTGTTGGGTTCTTTCCCGTGTCCTCACTGCAAGCTGGACAGTTATCAATAGGGTACTCACCACATTAAGATGGCATCATAAATGAAAAAGAGATCATCTAAGCCAGAACATAAGCCAGAATTTTCTCTTCTTATTACCCAACACAGGAGATTTCCAGATAGAATAACCAAATGTGAGAGGAATTCTTGTTTGGGCTGAATGTTCCAACCCTATCTTCCTTTAATTATAATGTGCTTTTTTGAAATACATGTTTTCTTGTATAGCACCAATTGTAACACAGACATTTTCATATTCTATAAATTTTGGGGTGAGGCACTTATTTTGATTACAGTGAGAATGATGTTCCCTTGAAGGTTATAGTTCATATAGCCCAACAATCATTCATGTGATGCTTATATTCCTAGATTCATTGTATATTAGCATCCAAAGGGAGAATATAAATAATTGACTCCTGCTTCCACCTTTCCCAGTGATGCACTAAAGGCCACTATGGACAGTCTATTTTCACACAGCTATTTCTTTATCAACTGGGTATATGTGTGTATGTATAGATGTCACAATTCCTCACTGCTATCTACATTTCATGTTAATAACACTAGATAAGTGATAGATTTTATTTAATAATATAAATTATTTCAGTGTTTCTGTTTTATAAAGGTATAAGGCCTACTCTGACCAATAGAAAAATCTGCATAATTCAAAAATCAATGATAGTTGAAGTAAAATCAAAATTGTATTCTAAAATTCCTTGCATGAAAAAATAAAGTGCTCTTCTTAAGGATTAGGGATTAGCCTAAAACATGAAAGTTTAGGCTTTTAAAAGAAACCTTAAAAGAACCTTCATAATATATATATATATATATATATATATATGTGTATATATATTTTTTACCAAGTACCCAACTTTGAGCCCAACCTACTTTTCAGTTGTTGTTTACTATCTAGCATATGGTTTATATCCCACTGCTAGTTTCTCTATTAAAAGAGTACCCTGTGCTAGTAAGACAAGATCTGCAGGCTGGGAAGAAGAAGGCAGGTAACCCATCTGAGTTCTTCTTGAGGCACTTTGACCCAGCATTTCTATTTCTTTCTCTGTTTCTTGACTTACAGGGTTGTGAAAAGAGATTAGACTAGATAATCCCTAGGGATCTGATCATATTTAATATTTTACAATACATTTTCTTGAAATTAGGTAAAAGAAAGAGGCATATAAATGTGGTAATAATACAGCAGTCACTGAGGAATAAAGGAAATGTAGTGAAGAATGTTTAATTTTTAGACTAGCTGCCTGTATTTCCTTTTAATGGGAACATTTTGATGTACTCCTCATAAATACTATAGGAATATCTCCTCATAACCTACTAGATTGACACACAGTGAAGTGTCTTGGTTCTACCTACCACCCTTCTCCCGTGTTATAACTCTTGGAACTTCTTAGCCTTGAAGCAGCTTGTTGGATCTGACTGGGTCTTTGTTTACTTGGTGTTTCCATCATCTGGGAATTCTCATTCAGAACTCTCTGTTCTGTGTTTGACTCCCCCTCCCTGTGCACCTCCGCCTCATTGATTATTCACTTGCACGATTTCCCTTCATGCCTCATCTTCTTCATTTGTTTCATGCTGTCCATGTCAGTCTATTTTAACTCAGGCCTGTTTTTTCTGGATCCTTTCTAATGCAGCTCTGTTTATTTTTTCTCTTCTCCTTTCTCTTTTTATTAGATCATCTGTTCCTCTCCTGTAGTTTTATTCCAGCAACAATTTCAGAACATCTATCAATGCAGCTCAGTTTTTCCATGTGTTTACTGGAAACTCACCTCTCCTTCAGGTTTTCTTATTCTCAGAAGGTGCCATCTTCTCTGTTATCTCTTGGTTTCCAAATGTGCATTGTCAACTGGAATAATACGTGCTGCAGCAAGGTAGACAGAATTTCTCAAGTGACCTTCTCTTTCCCCAGAGGTCCTGACCTACTTCTACAGACTTGTGGATGTGATGCTCTATCACTCTTGGGACATTGTATAATGCCACATGGCACAGTTGCCCATTAAATAGGGAGAGTATCCAGGTGGGCTTGATAGACTCACACAAGTTCTTCGAAGCAAAAGGGAGATGAAGTGTGAGAACTAGAGCTGCTCTGCAATGGAAGGGACAGGGATAGTATGAGGAGGAAAGTGTGTGGCCTCAGGACCTGAAAGCAACCTCTGACTAACAGCCAACAAGGAATTGGGGACCTTTGTCCAACTGCCAACAACCACAAGCTACTAAATTTGGCCAACAACATAAATGAGTTTAGAAGCGGATACTTTCCAGAGCCTGAAATTGAGAATCCAATGGTCCTGTCTTGACTTTATCCTGTGAGGCACTTAGCAGAAAGCCCACTCACACCATTCCCAGATCACTGACCCACAGAAATGTCGATGCAATAGATTCCTGTTGTCTTAAGTTGTAAATGTGTGGTAATTTCTTACATAACCACAGAGAACTAATATTTCTGACTATTGTGCTATTTTGATGCTTATGTCTACCTGCTTATGAATCTGATACCTATAGAATCTATACATTCTGTACATGTATATGCACAAAGATACGGAGATTTGGGATTTATTGAATTTAAGTCCTTTCAATCAATAAAATCTCCAAAACCCTGCATTTAGAGGAAACTTCCAATTAATATCTTAAATAATTCTAATTTAGTATTACAATATTGGTTTATTTGAAGAAACTAAGAACAGTCTAACATAGTTTACTCAAGTTACTGGTTGTTATAATCTCCAAATTTTGTGATGAAATCACTTGATAATACAATAGGGAGACAGGGAATGTGGAATGTAGTTGTGAATAATGTTGGAATGTTAGTGTGAAAAATAAATCTCTCTTAATCCAATTTTATAAGTAAAGAGAACAGTTTTGCAAAGGTAAAAATAAACATCAACTGGAACAAAGTAAGAAAGATTGTAAATAGCTTGATAGATAAACTCTGAGAATTTGGTTCAAACTCCCTATAGACTAGACATTGCCTTCAGAAGTAAAGAAATTAGGTTGAAGAGAACAAAATCTAATTTTTAGGCAGATTCCAGATATCATTCTATGTCATGTGTTTTCTTTCTGTTTTATTACAAAGTGAGGAATAAGCTAGGAAACTGAGGTAAATATTATTATTATTCTGAAGATTTAAATATGTGAAGAGTAAACACAAGTTAACAAAGAAATATGATTAAAGGTCAAAGAACATTTTGAGAAACTTTCGCATCAAATTGCCCTTAAGTCAATAAAATATAGGATCGAATGCCTTGCTTATGGATAAAGTTGGAGGCAATTAATTTAAGAAACAGACTTACTAAAAATGCAGATGCAAAAATGTTAGAAATCAAGGCTTACATTGACCAACTCAGAGATTTTTCCCTAACTGTTCATTTCTACAGTTTTGTCTTGAGATTTTATATCACTTACATATTAAACATTTGCATATTATGAAAACAAACTTGTTTTTTAAGAAAAAAAAAACTAATAATAAGTCATACCAGAACATTTTTGGCCCATGTCTAAGAAGGAAGAGGAAGAGTAGAAGTTATCTATGAAATACATGCCCATCTCAGACTGTGAGAGATATTAATGAGTTTGTGCTGAAACTTACCAAATGCCCCTGCTATTGGACAAAATCAAGTTGTGACTGGTCCTACGAGAACACTAAATCAAACCTCTGGTTGTGTGTCCCCAGGCGGCCGGGGACTGGGAGATGGCGTGAGTGGACTGACTGGGACTGAAATAACAGTACTAGTGAGTTAGGTGAGTGGGGGAAGTGGGGAGGAGGAGAACATTCTTAGGAGAGAGAACAGAGAGGGAATGTGGACAGCTCACATTACTTCCTTCTGGAATGATGGTGCTGCCAACTACAATGAACATGACACCTGGTATTTTCACACATTTCATAATTAAAATGTCCATATCTCTTCTCTTAAGGATCTTCACAACAATGTGTGGAGCTACTCAAGGTAGGAATTTATGCCCCAGTTTGAGGAAGAAATTGAGGTCCTGAGGGAGTCATGTGTCTCTCCCATAGTCAATCACAACTGACAATCTGACACCAGCTGCAGCCAGAAACGCTCCTATGAAAGATGGCAATTGTCACTTACATGCATTTTAAAATTTGTTACATGTTTTTTTACATGTTGACTTAGTTCACTGACATGATTAGGAATTATCATAACATGATCTCCATTGAGAAGTAAAGAAAATAAATGTCAGAGAGTTTACATAATTTATCCAAAATCACATCACCTAGTAACAGTGAGATAACTTTAAGAATAGCTCCATTGCCTAGAATACCCTTTACCTGAAATCATGAAAGGATCACCTTTTACGGTGCTAGGTCAACTCCCGAATCATTGTTAACCGTTCTTGAGTTAGTCACCTGGATGAATCAAGATAACTTAATTCTTTCTCATCGTAACCTTCTTCCCACATCATCATAGCTAAGATTGGAAGCTGCCTATGTATTTGCTGTAGCAAAGATCAAGGTATTGTCACATCTATCCTGTGTATATTTCAGTGGTGAATAGCCTCGGGCCAACATTTTGTTATTAGAACATTAAATATGCTTCTGTTTCTTATGTCAAAAGAGAGTTCTGTCACAATTTTTAAAGGTTAAATATGATAATAGAAATTAGAGAAAGCTTGCCATATGATGAAGGGAATGGAAGGGGGAGGGTAGAGGATGATGTTTCCAGGAATATGGAGAAACTTGGAGGAATGCCCAGAATTTAAAGTGGGAGCTCAGGAGGGAGACACGGAGAATATAAGAGAGGCGATAAAGACAGACTCAAAGTGTAAGGAGGCCTTGAATGTCAGGACAGGAAGTTTGAAATTGATGATGGAGGAACAGAGGAGACACTGAGGGAAGTGGGGAGTAAGTCCGTCATGGGAGCCCTGGAGACCTGTCATGGGCGTGGGGAGTCTTGGCGTCTGGAGCTTTGGGGAAGGAAAGATTGCAAGAGAAAGGAGAATTTTCAACTCTCATGTGTCTCACAGATAGATAAATAAAGCACAATAAGGGCTATAATGAGGAAATAAATGTCATAAAAATGTTTGATAGCAGAAGGGACAGAGAAACATGAAGAGATGCCAATCGTTTCCAGCCAAGAGCAATAAGGGAAAGAGTTTGGAGAAGACGACCTCAAAGCTCCGTTCCAACCTTGAAGATTCTGTAACTCTATGCTTTGGTTCAATTTATTGAATTCCATTCACATGTATTTGCCTGCTACCGCCTATGTAGACAACACCGTTCAGGTTGCTGTGGTGGAGGGTGGGGAGTGGGAACAGGATATCAAATGGACAATAATCTAATTCTCTCCTCAGAGGAAGCTCTGTGCTCACTGTGGAGAACATCTTGTAAGCTGTAATGCATTCCAGAATGAGTAAGTACCTTCAAGGATTATACATGTACTGGAGGCCCAGAAGGGAAAGGGGGCAAACTTAACGTCATCTAGGAAGGTGATGGTTTTAGGAATGGGCAGAGAATAGAAATACCGAAGGCACTTTCAAGGCAGATGGTAACTCTTGTCTGAAAGGGGTAAGAAAAATATGCTTGGGGTGCTAATTTTGGAGGCAGTATTCTAAGATGATTTCCAATGAATCACACTCTTACGACTTCCCTCTCCTTGAGTGTGAGTAGGAATCGTCACCTGCTTCCAGTCAATATTCTATGTCAGAGTGGTGGGTGGCACTCACATGATTAGAGGATGTCAATAAGTAAAGGAAGAGAGTAATGAAGATGGTGGTTGTCTTCCCAGTGCAGAGCTCTATCTTCACCGACTGGAGAGAGATTTTCCTGCTACTGTGAATTAAGTGAGTTATCACTTGGCAAGGGACTTTGAAACCTCTGGAACTGAGGACATATCCCAACTGACAACCCACAAGAGTAAGCAGGATCCCAGTTCCACAACAGCAAGGGACTGTATTCTACCCACCAAAAACTCAGAAAAGGACCCCAAGTTCTAGAAATAAAAATAACACAACAGACACTCAGACTGCTGTCTTTGGATCCAGAGGATGCAGCTCAGAAATGCCTGGATTCCTGATCAACAGAAAGAGTGAGATAACAAAGGTATGACTTTTAAACCCCTAATTTGGTGCTACTTTGTTACACGGCAGTAGAAAATGAATACTTCATGCTATCATGTCTGATGAAAGTTCTGCATATATGTTGGGTATCAGTGGGAGATAAGGGTCAGAAAATTGTGTGATATGAGCCCATTTAATCTCACCAATTTAGACTCTATGTCATGAATGTGGTCTGCTTCTGCTAGAAGCAAAGGAAATTCCAGTGGGTGGGACAATGCTGTAGGAAACCATGTGAGTTGCCATGTTCTGCAGTAAAGGTAGCAACATGACTTGGGATTACGTGGAGGAGTAAGTTTAGGTGAGCAGGCAGTGATCAGCCCCATATTGTCTTTCTAGTTTTTTCCTAGCTGCCAATTCACAGTCATTAGAATGATTTTCTATGGGGCTCCACCATTTGTTTCCAAGATGTTAAAACATGAGCAAGTGAATTAGAAGGCACAAGGCAGGAATACTACTAATCTATTTAAAAATATGAAATCCTGTCATTGGTGACAACAGATGAAACTGAAGGAATTATGATGTGAGCTAAGTCAGAAGGAGAAAGACATAGTGGAATATATGTTGGACTCTGACAACAGAACTAATATTACCGCAGAGAAGAGGGTCGGGGAGTGGAGCAAATGGTGGTGGGGTCCAGGGGACAGTGGTGGAGGACTATTAGATTTTGGTGATGAGTGCAGTGTGTTATTCATTTGATGAAGAATGAATCCACACATCTAAAGCTTTCATTGTTTTGTAAATAAAATGTATTGTGATTAAAAAAAAGACTAGATTGGGAGACCATGTCAATCATGAGAACCATTTCTTAATCTGAGCAGTTAAATGCTATGGAATCATGATTGTCAGACATAAGAAGTACCTTCAAGATGATCAGTTTAACAGATGACTAAAATGAGGACCCAGAGAGGGAAAATAATTATTCACACTCCCATAGTCTCTCCATGACAGATCAGATACCACTACACATTTCTGCTGCTCTTCTCTCAGGTATGAGGCTGACAAATGAAGGAGGAGAGGTTTGTTTAAAGACATCCTCGACTATGAGGAATGAAAAGTGGTTGACTAACCTAATCATTGCTGAAGGATTGCCATGGTGCTTAGAGAGAGCATCTCGCTTGTTAAGGGTGCAGTCATCTCTGCCATCTGTTCTTCTTGACACCTTCCACTGCCATTTATGTGTTTAACATGTGTTCTTGCCTAACTTTTTGTCTTTCCCTTTAAGAAGAGCATGGCTAGCAGCAGACTCACATTTCCTTCTTGGGTGGGACTCTTAAAATTGGGAGGTGCGGTCCCTGCTTCTCTATCAAGCACACTCTCCTCTCTCTGGGAAGAGGCCCTGTGGTCTTCCTCTTAGCTTCCAGGAGATGTTGGAAACAACAGCCTTCTGTGTATTTGAATTATAATAGCTCTCCAGAGCCAGAGGCGCAGGCTGTACCACTGAAATAGTGGAGATGGCCATTGAGGTAAGGATGTTACTCAGAGCTACTCCTCACAGGCACTCTAATCTCAAGCAAGATCTATCTGCTGTTTATCCCCAAATTCTTCTCTAAGGAAGCCAGAGAGGAAGGGAGAAGGAGGAGGAAGTCAGGAAGGAGACACTGAGGAAGAGAGCCAGAATAAATAAGAGTACTTGAAGAAAGGAAAGGAAAGAAAAGGAAGAGGAAGGGGAGAGAGAAGAGAAGAGAGGGGGAGAGAGGAGAGGAGGGAAGAGGAGAGGCGAGCAGAGAAAATAAAAGAAAAAAGGAAAGGTAGCATACAGTGTTAGGCCTGAGTGAGCCCTTAACGTGCACTGTGGAGTCTGTGGAGGCCTCATCTGATAGGAAATGACAAATAGTCACTCTTCAATTGCCTCTGAGAAGCATTCCTGGGAAAGAGCACAAAACCACAGTCAAATGACCACGCCGCTTCCCACGTTAAAGACATGCCGTGGTTCATGTGCGGGCTTTGGACAGAACTTGAAATCTCCAGATAGACGACTGAATTGCTGGTGCTCCTAATGACTTCACTGGCCTTGACATGTGAGGAAGCAAGACTTGTACCCATTAGAGGCAAGTTTTATTAGAGTGACCCTTCCAGGGGTTATTAGCAACTTGTAAAGAATGCGATTACCACTTAAGTTGTGTTCAGCTGAATGTGTTTTAACTGTAATTGAAAACAAATGTATGTTTAGCTGTATGGTTGGTTAAGTCTCATGATTGTGACTGTTATCTGATTATTTTCCATTAATTAAACCAGCATGTGCTGGGATTGATTTGCAAGGATGCCGTTGCGATTCACTGAAGATGCCAAGCAGGCGTCTTGACTTAGAGCTTCTCTGCACACCAGCTCAACCGGGGCCCCTGTGTTCTTACCACCAACTTTTCAGATGTCCTGATGCGACGTGAGCAGTTAGAGAAGCACTTTTGTTTTCATTCTCTTTACAGCACACTTCAAACTCATCATGCTCTCTCTTGCTCTTGTAAAGCATGAAGGCCGCTGTTACCCATGGTCACTCGAGCATTCTAATCCTGATGACTTTCAGACGAAATCCGGTCCCAGCTTCTGTTGATCATTAAGAGGCATGTTTAGGGCTTATGAGCTGCTCTGAGTAGTTTGTCTATTTTTAACCATATGTAATCATAAAAGATCTTATGGCCTTAGATTGAATATTTCATCCCAACGTGCTAGAGAAATTTGATTTTAGGGGAATTCACTGTAACTTTGTAACTTGCTTTCTGAAAACATGTTTCAAAGTCTAGATTTGGAAATGAGAGGCCTGGCTTTAGCTCCCTAGTTAGATGTGATATAAGGAAATGACCTCATCTCTCTGATCCTTAGTTTTACTATCTGTAAAACTGGAATAACAAACCTGATCTTATCTATACCTAGCAGGAGTATTTTGAGGCTATGTGAGAGCACAGGAGTGGAAGGGTTTTGAAATCTGGAATGAATACTCTGCAAGTCAGAATCATGATAACAAGCCTCTCACCATAAACGCATGGGGTTGGTCTCTGCTGAACACATCGAGGTCTCAGCACTTTCCAGGCCCGCTGTGAATGTCTTCTGGAACAGAGCCATGGTTTCATGGAATGCATCTTTAGTGGTCATCTTGATGTATTTGGAACAGGCACAAGGAAAGGAGTCTTAACCAGAGGTAGAGTGTGAAAGGTAGTGTCCTGTATCTGAGAAGATGAGCTGCTGGAATATCTCCTGTAGACTATTTTTCCAAGAGTCCTTCCACTTACTGGTGCTCACTGAGTCTCCTTTTGTGCCCAGTGAAAAATGTCTTTTGGGGATTTGCCCTGTTTCATGTTGCTTGTGATCATGATCCTCATTATCAATTTAAATGCATCTCTGTACGTAAACACAAGCTTGAGTCATGTATTGCATCTTCCTGCAACCAAATAATGTGATGATGGGACATGTTAACCCACGATCAGTGCCGGAAAGAATGACAAACTGAACTACAGAGAGGACAGGAGCTCAGGATTCTAAGTTATGAAATAAGACTCTCAAGTATGCTTCTGACTGAGATGAGGGAAAATGGTATTTGATTTCAAGACACCAAACTGAGGAAATCAAAACTAGTTAAAGACTGAGTTGAAGATAATTATCCTTTACAAAACAACCACTGAATAAGCAAGGCATTCAAGATCCTATCAACTCTGCTCCTTGTCTCTCTTCTCACATGAGTTTATCAGTCAGTTTCCCCACTCTATGACTCACAAGTCATATTTATTCAACATTTGAACAACCTGAAATCCTACCCCTTTTCTGAACAATGCAATGTTTTTGCCTTTGTATTCTTTTACATGCTGTTATCTCTGCTTGGCTTATCTCCCCCGTGTCTCCGCCTCCGAAATTCAGAGTATTATGATTGTAGAATTCCACATGTTCCCCGTCTACAACCCATGAGCCCTGTGAAAGCCAGAACTTGCCTTTGTCCTTTTTATATTTTGAACTCAGTCAGGTGCTTTCATGGAGTGTGCATTCACTGAACACATGTCTAGATCCCAAAGAACTTCTGTGACACATGTCTAGATCCCAAAGAACTTCTGTGATGATGATGTCCTCTGTCTATGTTGTTCAGACGAAAAACCAAACTTGATGAGGCTCCTGAGAACTTAAAATGTGACTAATGCAATTGAGGAGATCTATTTTTCATTGTAATTTATAGGTAGTCAATGTGACTAGTGGTTACTTGCACCTCAGCATAGATGCAGAGAGTGATGGAAGAATGCCTAAAAGTGATGATACTAGCTGGTGCTCAGGTTCCATGATAAAGGGACTGCTGCCAATTTGAAAGAGGGAACCTGGGATGAGAGCAGGTGTCTTATTCAGTCCTTGCATGTGTTTTTCCAATGCAAGTTGGGTCATATAGGGCCACGTTTGGCTTGAGATCTTGATGACACCAGCATCAGTAAGTGACGCTCTCTGCCTCCACTCCAGAATGGTTGACACCTCTGTGTAGCTGGTGCCTGTGAAAAGAATCCTTTCTCTAAAGTACTAGGAGGACTTTGGGAAGGGAATCAAATCAAGGAGGAGGGGATGAACTGCTAAGACTTGGCTAGAGGAGCAGTCCGAATATGAGGCAACTCTACAAGGATTCTCTTGGGTGGAGTCATCTTGCCTTTGGCACAATCATTCCTACAAGGCCAGAGAAGGTACAGGGCAGCCAGGGAGACAGAGCATGTCTGGGTCGGAGAAGAGAAAGCACTGTAGGGTCACCAGTTGGAACAAACTGAAACTGAGCACAGCTGGAGGTCATGCTGCATGCTTTCCAGATGCCTCCTTGGAACCAGTTCCTATCCTATCTCTGCAAATGAGGTGCTTGAAATAAAAGTGAAGTCACCATAGCAACATGGTTGTGTAGCTGTGACTCGAGAGCCACAGGGTCGGTGTCAGAGACTGCTCAGTGGTCATCACCCAGAGGCATTCTGACTGGCTTAAGAGGATGCTATGAACCCCCTGAATTGTAGGTAAACATGGTATATATGAGGCCTTTCCAGAAAGATGGTGCAGAGCATTCATAAAAATTTCAGTGAGATTTATAAATCAGAAATGATTTTGGAGATCTGCTCTGTCTCATATTCTGTTGACCATGTCCCATCTGAAGAATTTGAGGCTCAGACAGCAAAAAAGACATTTCCCAGATCATGATAAGTCAGTGGCAGACCAAGCATGGAAGAGGAGAGAACTGGAGGTAGAATTTATAGTTACTCATGGAAACCCTATCCCATTTGCCCTAATTTATCATCAGTACCCTTGGAAGCAATTATTTCACTGACTAGTCATTTTGTTGCTGTCAGTCTGTATTTGTCCAGTGTTCACTATATAATATGAGAAACATGATTAAATCTGATCGAATACCTGGACTAAACATCAGGTCTTCATAATTCCCTGGCCCTTCTGGGACCTGCCGAATTAATACAGGTAATCTGTGCATTCTTCAAAACTTCAAATATCTGTAGGCTGAATAAATAATGTTTCCATATATGAATGAACATCTTACATGTAAAAGTTATTGGAATAAGCAATGTGCAACTGTATTTAAATATTAATTTGCTTGAAACAACAGTGACAAAACCACACTTGGGGCTTTGAACTTTGAAATGTGATGCCACAGGAGCCTTCAGACTCATGAAAATAGGAACAGTGAAGCATAGATGCTGCATTCTCTTGGTTTGGCCACCCCGAGAAACAAAGTAAATCCAAATGAATGTGTTCATAAGACTCTGGTTTCTAATGTTTTTTTCAAATCTCCAATTAAGCTATTGACATGTCTCAAGTGAAGGCACCTCATCCTTCAAGAGGGCCCCTGATGCTCCCAGGCATCCTCAATTTCACTGATCCTAGGCCTCCTTGGAGAAGAATATGACTTACTGATTTTCAGGAGGGTGAAGAGAAGGCACTACCTTTCCCAGGAATATCACTGGGTGCACGGGTTAGCTTAAAGCATCTTCATTATAATTGGAGACAATTGCTTACAGCGACATAAATTGATGGGAAGTTTACCTTGGGTTGATGGGTTCACATAATGCTAAATTGAGTGACAGATCTACATCTCATCCAAAGTCTTAGAAGGGTACACATAGCTAGAGGCTGAATTCCTTATAAAGAAGACACCATTTACCATACCCCCTGCTTAGATTGGTCTCATTGAGGTTTTTCATAAATAAAAGCTAACTTGTAGAATGTGCATTACAGGCATTGAAACTACACTTTGGGACAAACAAGTTGTTTGACATCATAGTTTTTCCCCCAACACCTCAACTCAATTCTAGGTCAAGAATGACCCAAAGGAATAAGACCATACACAGTACTTCGAACTGTGTTTTAGGCAATGAGAAATTATGCCCTGATAGTAGCCATTCTGAAAGAATGTCCCTCTGCCATTCTGAGACTTCTCCACTCATTGTTGTTTATTTTGACACCAGCACTCAGGTGCTGCATTCAGCAAATGGGAAACAGAGGGCCTCCTCAGAATGGAGAGTCAAGTGGCCCAGGCACACCCCATGTCGCCCCATGAAAGCTTAGGGGTTGCTCGTGCAAAGTTTGTGCCCTTCATCAGAGTTTCTCAGGTCGGTGGAAACACTTTCTGATTTAATCTCTGTTCAAGGAAAAAGGCTCCCTGAGAAACACCATGGAATTGTACTGAGGATTTGTTGATAAAACTGAATGACTGAAATACAGCCGACCTTGTCAGCCAATCATAGCATGACCTGACTCCCATGTCTTACACCAGAGAGAAGACTCCGGTGCTCCTTGCCCTTCATTTTGTCATCGGCCACCACCTGTGACTTCACTGTCCCTTTAGTTTAAGTCTTTTTTTTCCTTCATGATGATGCCACCCACTCCTCTATCTCAATTTAAGCTTTTTTCCATCATCCATCCTTTATCAGAAATGGTTTTTCAGAATTTTTCCAGAAAGAGGTCTCGCTGGTGATATGTGGAGCATAACCATGGGTTATTCTGACTACTGATGAGAAGGGAGAGAGACTTATAGCACCTGGGTGAGGGAACACAATGGTAAAAAAGTACGCTCTCTCTATCCACCTAGTTAAAAAAGTCTAGGGAGGGTTGTTCGGAGTTGAATTCCAGGTAGAAGTAGTTACCAGGGTCATGTGTGATTGGAAGCGAAAATGAGTTCTGAAAACCAAAAGTACATCATGGGCTGTTCTGTTCAGATTTCTTGTTCTTTTAGCTGCTAATCAAAGGCATTAGGGTCAGGCAACTGCTGACTCCGTTTCTCCTAGGACAGGGTTTCAAAATACCTTGATTTCACGTCTGCCTTGTATGTGATAGTCTCCTGGGAGTTTTTGCTCCTGGAAACAGGGGGAAGAAGCTTACAAGGTTTATTCAATTTCCCAAGAAAGAGATTGGCTTTGGAGGTCTGGAATTATGTGGTTTGGATGAAAAAACATGCTTTCAGAATGTCATAAATGCCAAGAAAGTCTAGAATATGAGAGTTTTACAGATGCCCCAAAGATCCCTTGCCCAGCACAGCTGTTGATAACAGGTATCTCCTTATCAACAAAGGAGGTCTTCCCGGAATGAACTCAGAAAATAACTCACAGCGAATGCATTGCTTTTAACCACAGGATGATGAAGATTTTTCAGGAGATTTTTCAGGATAGATTGAACTTTCAGAGACTATTTCTCAATGTTGGTTGTATAAGGAGGGTGTTTATTTGAGTTAGCAAATATTGAATGAACACCACCTCTAAAGGGTCAGTAACCCAAACATGAAAACAGACTTAGCTTTGAGTGCTGGGCCCACCCAGACTCCACTGGGTTCTAGATAGTAAAACTGGTAATTGAGTTGAATATGATGTAGCACAACAGCATTTTTCTGGAAAGAAATGAGAAAATAAGGCAGAAAAATTGCAATGGAAACAGTCTATGTTTCTTAATAAAATCACTTCTGTAACGATCATCTAAAGTGAGAAAATTAAAAATAATGAAAAACTCCTTTTTTGTGGTTGATTTTCCTCATTTTGTAATAAAAGAAACAGGTTCAGAGAAAGTTAGGGTTGTTTTTTTTTTTAAAGTAGAGTAGAAGACTGGGTGAGATTTTGACTGGCTTTTTAATTCCAAGTTCAGTGATATTTCCCCTCTCCAATAACTTTCACATTCTCCCTAATGCCTTTCTGGAGTCACCTTAGCAGGTTTTAAGATATTGTGCTGAAGTTCGAAAGAGGCCGGATAGAGTATGCATGAAGTCGCTGTTTGACAGCACAGAGGAGCTGGGCCTCCTGTGCCCTCAGTTGCAATGTGAGCTGTTTGATTGGGTGACACGCGATGATAGCCTGTTCAGAAAGCTTCTAGTTAATTTAAAAAATTGGATCCAATCTGATCACCTCAGAGGGTTATACTTCCAGCGTGAATTTATTCATAGAAGCAATAATGGAGCTGTGGCTTGATCCAGCTCTAGGTAGCTATGTCTGTCCCCACATGTTGTAAGGAAGAGAGCAATCTCTACAGTGTGGTGCTACCTGGCCCCCTGCAGGCCATGCCGGGAGGGAAGTCACGTTGCTCCAGGGAATCCTGGGATAGAGGATCCGCAGAGGGAACAGGACGTCTACAGCAAAGGGACACATGTCAGGTGGTACCAGGGTTCTTACTGTCAGGGTTGGGAGACATGGGACACTGCTCTTAGAGCCCCATCCTACTGCCTTTTATTAAAGGAAGGTGAAGCAGGAATGAAGGCAAGTAGGAAGGCAGGGAGAGAAAGAGAGAGGAAGAAGAAGCACTTTATTTATACCATTTAGTTTTTCATTGTGACTGTTTTCTTGGATGTCTGTGGACTATGTCACCTAGAGACCATGGACTTAACTGCTAAGTCACCAGGGCACACCCTTGTAACTCTTCTATTTTATTCTGATCAGTTATAATCCTAGGATTTATTATCACGCTGGACTGAAATAAAATAAAATAATTCTACAAGGAAAGAGGGACTGATGCTTTCCTCTGTCATTAATGTTGGTGCATATTTTTGGGTTTTAGTACTAAAAATGGAATGTGAAAATAGCTGGTGAATGGATATACACACACATATGTATGTACATATATATGAACACATATATATTTATATGTGTTTATATAATTTCACATACATGTAGATATATATGCAGATATCCCATAGTTCGCCATGTATAATGTGCTCCTGTCTATCATGCACACACACGTTTTTGTCCCAAACGTTCAGGAAAAATATCTTTTTTATTTCTTTATATTTAGGTACTGAGTTTTGTATTATAAAGGAATTTTAGCATTTATTTTTTAACATTATGATACAAGAAATATTATGTAACAAAACACAAGAACAGGTACAAGGTACAAGAAATTTTATGGACTGGCAACAAAAATGACAAGAGTTAGGCATCACGGAAAACCAAGAACTCTTTGTCACTTTCAGTATCAGAAGAAGCATGTTCCTCAGTATCTACATTACCAATGTCTCCTGAAAGGTCACGTTCCTCATCCAGGAAATCTCGTCGTCCTCAGTAACATCCACTACATTGCTGATGCTGCATTTTTTTAACCATTTCACAGCTACTTCCTTCCTGACAATGTTCCATAATCTTAAGATCCATTCACAAATCTGAGCCACAGAAACTTTCTTGATTCTGCCTGTAGATGTTAATCATGACCAGCTGACTGCATCCACGACGTCCACTCTTTCTTTACTAGGGTCTTAAAGGGTGTGTTTACTGAGGTTACAGTTGGCGGATGAGCCCACCAGGTATCACAGCCAGTTGGGTTTTCAAGTCCATTGCGATGGCTTTTGCAGTCCGTGCAACATGGAGTTTGAAGGGATCACAAGCAAGCACAGCTGGTTTTCAGGTCACCCTCCAGGTCTTCCTGACCAGATTTCATGAAATCAGATTTTCATGCCTTCTTCATTCATCCATCCTTTTCACAGGGTGTCAGTTTGCATATGGATATCATTACCATTATTGATTTCCAGAATTACATTTTCAATTCATGAGCATAAATAAAAGAATAAAAACATTTATATAGATACAGAATTAGTACTACCCAGGGATAATGCCCATCCTTATTTTTTTCCTCACAAATTTGGGCAAAAAGCGTGCATCATGTATGGCATAATACATGTCAATGTATTATGTAAAATTGTCTAGTTGTCTTTCAAACCTTATTCTAGTTCCTATGCCTACTTTAATAAATAAATGTTTGGCCAAAGAATGCCAATCCTGTTCCTTCTTTCCTTGACGAAACATTGTTAAGACTCAGGAATCCCCAGTGTGTGAGCTCCATGACTTAAATGTGAAATTGATGTTGGATTTTGCAAAATACAGAAGTTCTCCCTCAAGGCTGTTGCTCACGGTGAGGTTCAACAGTTATATGCTGCCGATCCAGGGGAAAATTTGGATACATGGGAAAAAGAAAGCGTGCTAACAGGGACAATCTCTGGGGAGGCTTTGCTGTTGACAGTCCCCACACCGGAAGGCCTTCAGGGAGCTGTTGCAGTGCCTCATCTCCAAGACCCTCAGGACCTGACAGTGGTTTGCATCTCTGTGCTTAAGTCTCAGGAGAAAGGCTGAAATACTCTTGTATTTTCTAAGGTTCTCTTCTATGAGAACAAAGAAAGTCTTCCCTGCTCTTACTAATTTGCTCCTTATTTTAACCCTTGCCAGGATCCCCATAATTGTGGCAATTGTAGGCTATGTCTCTTTTCTCTTTGGTGTCTATGTCAGGTCCAGGTCAATTTGATGGAGGTCCTTTAGGTTCCCCTACTAGGGAGTCATAAAGCTCATCAGCTGGGAATTCCTGAGTCCTAACAAAGTTCTGTCAATGAAAGAAGGAACAATATTGGCATTCATTGGCCAAACATTTATTTATTAAAGTAGAGATAGGATACAGAACTAAAATAGGGTTTGAAATACAACTAGACACCCCTTACTAAGGAGAGACCCACAATGTAGTGGGAAGACAGACATGTAACAGATAATCACAAATATGGCATGGAGCTCATGGACAGGTGTGCATGAATATAATGGTAGCACAGAGAATGAAGTCACCTTCTGAATGAGGAGCCATAAAGCAGGTAAGATCTGAGATGAGCTGTCGAGAATGATCCAGGGGTCACCATGCTTGGAGAGGGAAAAAATCCAGATAAAACCCAAAGTGCAGACAATACCGTGTACATGGATCATGGCCAATCCACTGCCCGTAACTCAAGTGGGATGCGTGTAGATTTATCCCTCTAAAATCAGTGCACTTTCCCTTTCACGTGTCAGATTTTTGTGCTTGTTTTGAGTGATAAATAAGTAATTTGGGAAAGAATAAAAAGAGGGGGGATGGAGAAAGTGGGGGAGAAGGAGAGACAGAGAAAGAGAGAGAGATTGACAGAGAGAGAGATGCTTGCATTATCCACACATCAAGTAAAGGCGGGAAGAATTTTCAAAATCATTGATTCATTTGTGCAAATACTTAAAAACATCCTATTCCTGAAATTGTGAAATTGAGCCTGAAATGGAATATTCTACATCAAGCCTGAATCATTGAGGCCACTGACCAGAGCAGAGCTTTGTGGAACCCAGGAGACCACTCAGCCCAGGAGTTGCTCTTTGCTTCTTCCATGCCCGTGAAGATGCTTGCTGTGCAGCAATCTGGTCAAGAGAAAACAACACACTGTTCTCCCCTGGGCTGTGCACATGCTCTCGGGGACACGTGCCTGGAGGACGGAAGCCTCTGACTCTGTGGGCTCCCAGGGGAGGCAGACTTATCAGTCCAGCAGTTTCGTCAAGGACCCTTCTTCATTGGTAACTGGTCACAAAAGCACCCTCCCCGAGCGAAGGCCCTGATTGAAGCATTAGTGATAGAAAATGAAGCAAACCCAAGGCAGCAATGGGTCTCTGCCTTGATCTTGGATTCGGTAAGTCCTCTGGGAAGACTGCCTGACCGTATTGTCAGAGGCTGTGTCCAAATGCTGATCTGAAGGGAGCAGCAGAGAGCCAGCTGCAGGTGTGGGCATTCCCCTTCCTTTACCCACAGACCTTTCGGAGAAGCCGGTGCTTTCTGAGAAAGGCCTAATGAAAAAGATCAGGCTCATGCAGAGGCCCTGCTGTGCAGGAAGATTGCTTCCAAGAAGCGATTCATTTTTAGTTTAACAACTGTGCATTTGGTCCCCACACAATTTATCTTCATGCAAAATCATATACCTGTGTGCCAGATGTGCACAGCTGTGTATGAGCAACTGCTGATCTCTCCGGAGCTCATGCCAAGTGCCTGTTTCTTTAAATTAGGGTGGGTTGGGATTTGGGCCGTGTGAAAATTTCATTTTGAAACCAGAAACCAAGCAAGGCCTGGCTACACGGGGGTTTGAGCATAGCAGGATGATGAACTGAGGTTGAATTAGCTTTTCCAGGACCCCCCAGAACCTCCCCCTTCACGACCCCTGAAATTCAGCCACATTCTGGGTCTGCAGAGATTAGGCTATCGGGAGACATGGCCTTGCCAAAGTGTGCGACCCTTGTAAATGCCTGTGGTGAAACTGAAAAACCTCTGCTCAGCCCTCGGGAGCTCTCGGAGCAGAATAAAGTTTGACATTTTTAGTTTGTGTTTCAGTTTTTACCCTCTGGACTCAGAAGAAGCAAGACCACAAAACACTCACTGAGGCCTACCACCCCAGCAGCTGGGGTACAGCCATGGTAGAATGGCAGGAGATTGAAGCAATGAAATATCCTCCCCTTGGGAGCCCACACCAGTGTGCCCCATGCCCTGTGACCCACAGTGTAAGCACTGGCGTTCCCGCCTCAGTCATGCCTAGCTCTCCTTGTATGTCCCAAATGTCGACATGAAGAGCGATTGAGCCATCAGTTTGTCATCCCATGACTGATTTAGGGAGTATCCTCTAATACTAGATGTGTGTTAGGACATAGAAGGCAAAGGGCTTGACCTGTAATAAAAGTTCATTGTTGGTGGAATTATTGAAAACGTATCATTTTTTCATTTTTTGATGACCTACTAGCTACCACATGCTATGCATAAAGTCTCCCATTAATTCTCGCAGCTCCATAAGGCAGGCATTATTATTCCCATTTTACCAGGAGGGAATACTGAGGAGCAGGGTGATTACACAATTTACTCAAATCATGTATTTCCCACGTGGTAGAGCCATAGTGAAATTGAGGTATGTTTGGTTTCAAAGTGTTTTCTTTCCACTGTGCTACAGTATCAGAGACCTAGAGAAAGTTTCTCTGTCCAGGAATACATTTCATCTGCTTCTCCAGGTTCGGGGACCATGTCACTTTAACTGGAGGGGTGCCCACAGCGTGACCTCCTACTTGTCACACCTCCCAGTTCCATTCTGGTTCTCACATGGACAGGCACTGATAAATCAGCCCACAATACATGGGCTTAGCTTGATTTCAGCAAAATTCTCTAAAAACAATAACCAGATGCAATTCAGTTCACATTGTGTCCACATAAGGAATCCATTCCAAGAAAAGTCAGAGGATGCACTGTGATTCTCAGTCAGATGAATGGCTTTTAATCTTCCCTGGGCTCGTTTTAGAACTCAAAGAAGAAATAACATCTAGATTAATTTTAGGTTCAGTCTTTGAATCCGGTCTCAGGAAGAACGCATGTATAATTTAGTCATGTAGTGATGACCCCTTAGATCCCAGATCACTCCCAGGTAGTGACTTCTTCTCGACACCTGCCAGACCCAAGGCAATTTCCTCTCTTCACTTTCAAGAACTATTTCAGACTTTGCTTTCTTTCAGGTTACTGCAAAGAGCCAGGCCGCCATTCCGGGAGGAAAACAGGATACTCCAGGAATGACATCATTTATTTTTCAACAAAGATTAATTTAATTTGGGTTTGTGTAATGAGAGTATATGATCATAGATTTGATAACCAAATAGATGCCTAGACGTACTTTTCAGTTCTGCTTTAGCTCTGGTCTGGTGAGAAAAACAAAGCATCTCAAAGTAATTGGTCTCTCACCTCTCCAAGGGGGTGAAAAAAGGGTAGGCTTTCAATTTTTTTAACCATAAAACTTAAAATCCACATATAATAATAAACAAATGGTTTAAGGTATTTTATGTCCATAAATGCACTGCTGTTATTTAGTTATGAATTTTCAGGTTCAGGAATTATGCTAAAACCCCAGGGTCATTATGGAATGTCTGTATATTTGATTTCCAAAGCTCCAGATAGGTTTTAATGTGTTCAGTGTTATACCACTATACTCCCCAAGCTGTTTTTGTATCCTAAGAGACATGTCCTAATAACAGGCCTCCGTGTCTTCTGCTTAGTGAAAAGTGTGAATAATAGTGCCAAAAAGAATGTATATATATACATACACATACACATATATTTAACTCTAACTTTTGTTCCCATATGGCCATCTGATTGGACACAATACAGCTAACAACTTAGGAAGGGATTCATTGAATTTTCCAGGTCTCTTCATGGCCAGAGTTACATTGTAAGGAGACCCCAAATGTGGAATAATCAACATGTTAAAGTAATCTAGATGTTTATGATTTGATAACTCTTTGGTGCATTGTTTAACAGCATGTTTTCAATTTACTTTCCTTCAAATCGCTCCAAATAACCCCGTGATTTTGGATGATTGATTATGGGAATGCTGCTTTTACTGTACATCCAAGGTAATTTTAAAATTACATCTTCTTTTCATTGTTAAGGGGTAAAATCATTTGCAGGTCTTGACATGATTTATCAGAGAAAGGGGGACACAGGGTCAGTCTTGGCCTTACTCTATTAGAATATGACTACGTGAACCAGAAGTAAAGCATTAGTCTTTGTGGAAGCTGGGTTCTCGTCCCAACATGCTAAATAATCAGTTCTGTGGTTTTCAAAATGTCATTAACCTTTGTGACTCACTTTCCTGGTCTATAAAACCAACAAAACAAGTGGAGTCAAAATCTCCCTAAAGATTATGATGCATTATAACCAGGGAAAGTTCTAGAAATCTGTATTTTCTACTAAAAACCTCAGGTTTATACTCATAAAAGTTTTTGAAAACACTAGATTAAATAACTTTCAAGTCCTGGCCTAAAGTTTTTCATCTAGAACCAAGTTTTCCTGCCCTCCAGACGTTTTTCTTTCACTGTGTACATTTTGTTTTATAAATCTATTCACCTATTTTACATAATGACCATCCTTCTTCTCTGTCTAGTGGATGCATATCTCCTTCAGAGTCTGTGCTGCAGTTTGCATGTAAGTGATCTGTTCAATCCTCCCAAGAACTCTGCCCTGTCGGTGTCATCGTCACGGTTGTTAATCCTACATGTCACTACAGACAACCTCTCCAATCTCTGAGACATAACACAGTAAAGTATTATTTTTTATGCAAGTGAAATATTTTTCTCTCTTGTAACTATGCCATTTGGAATACATGTCCTTCATGAGAAGACAATGTTTGGAGACATTTTGGATCCTACTTATCGTGACAGAAATGGACACGTGATACCACCATTCACAGTTAGTTGGTTAAAATACATTACACGGCCCCAGCCATCTAGAAGACAGGAAATATAAAGGAGTGCATGCAGGCTAATACCAACTATCTCTGCCAGAAATGGGGAATCTACATTTTACAGCTCTAAGAAAAGAATGTTCAAGAAGTCAATTACAATGGAAGCACATTTGAAGACTGTCACTGATAGAGAATACCATCCAAAATTTCATTCCAAAAAGAGGCATGGATTGTTCACAGTAGTCAAGATGTGAAGACCACCTAAATGTCCGTGGACCGACAGGTGAATAAAGAAAATTATGGTATATTCATACAATGGGTATTATTCAGTCTTAAAAAAAAGAAGAAACTACAGCCATATGTGACTACACCGATGAATCTGGATGCCATTATGCTGAGTGAAACCAACCAGTCACAGAAGGACAAATACTACATGGTGCCACTTAGACGAGGTATCTAAAATATTCAAAGTCAGGAAGAAAAGAATAGAAATATACTTGCCAGGGACTAGGAAGAGGGGGAATTGGGAGGTGCTGTTCAATGGGAATTAAGTTTCCCATTTAATTCCTCCCCATAAAATAAAATAAATTTTATTGATGCAAAGTAATGCAAACACAGATTCACAAAAATAATAAAATATGAAATTGTCTTTATGCAAAAAAGGCACACTTCCAAGAATAAAATGCTTTTCCTTAGAGATAAGAGGATTTTCTTCTAATATTTAACTAGAGAAATGCTGTATTTTGAAGTTATCCTGCTATTCTATGTGGGCTGAAATATGAAGACATTTCCATTCTTCATGTGGAAAAGAGCCCGCACTAAGGGACCATGAGGTTCAAGTGTACTTCCCTGTGGTCTACTTTGAACCCGACTTACAACATTGACATCGGGATCCCAAAAGGTCAAAGAATCACCTTTTTCACTTTAGTGTTTTTAAATGCTTCTAAGCACAGATTATTTCTTCAAAACTGAACCTGTGAAATACCAGTGTTGTCTATTCAAAGCACACCTGTTGGAAAAAGATAAGTCTTTTCTTTCTGTTTTTTGACCCCAAGAAACCTTTCAATACTTCAACAAATAATTTTAGGGCATGGAGAGATTCCAAGATATGTGAGAACGCAATTCAATAAGGTAGACTCTGTGTGGGAGGAGTATTTAATCTGCAGCAGAAACAAAACCTAAAGTCAAAATAGCAGCAGGAAGTGAATGGATGCATCCAGTCCTTGTAAAACAAGGGGTAAGTGGCATCATCTGCATACAGACAGATGATTAGATGCCTAGAGATGGAACAATTACTTCTTCTGTGTTTGAAGAGTCAGGGAGGAGAAATGACAAGCACTTTTGGTCCACAAGATGAAGCATCATTTGTCAATTGTATGGAGTGGGTAGGTGAGGGGGTGCAGGCAGAGTAAGAGCAGGAAGCCTGAGGTACTGGAGTCTTAGCATTTAGAAAAACACACTGGGAGGAGGATGACTGGAAATCTAGGCTTGGACCACATGTCCAATAACCTATCTTTATGGAAAAGTTTAAACTTTAGATGCATTAAAGGGACATTGGGGTTTTAACCATGGGTCAGATAAGTGCTGTGGAAAGACCATTTTGATGTCCAGGAGATAGGTGGCATCTGTATCACAGACAGCAAATTGTCCTGCAATCAATGTTTTTCTCTAGCTATGTGTAATAAAATTGTAACGGATATGTGACTTATCAGAATGAAGATGATACTTCTTACACTTAGTTTGGTCTTGGAACTAAATTCCAACCAGTGGGACACAGTTAAGCACCTGGTGGCCGCTTTTGTTTTTCATAAAAGCCGGCTGGCATCCACGGTGGTGTCTTTTGTCTTCTTGCTGCTACTTAGAATGATGACCATCTACTTGGGCAGTCCTTTGAAAAGACCATTTGAATAGAAAAGCACCATACATTTTACTCCATTTGAATTGAAAAAGACAGTTAAATGTTACTCCATCTAAACAGATTTTCCACTTTTGTCAAAAGTTCTTCGGGCATATTTATGAAGGTTTTTTCTGTATCCTTTATTCTGTTTCATTGATCTATGTCCCTATCTCTCTGAAAATATCATTTTATTAATGCAGTAAGTTTTCATGTCAGGTAGATTAATTCTGTCCCCTTATTTTTTCTTTTTAAAGACTCATTCTATGTAAAAATATATTTTGCTTCAAAACATAGAAGACAGACACATGAACACATACATATGTGAAACATGTTTCATGGAAAATACCTATCAATTTCTTGTGATGCACTCTGGTTTTTTAAACTATTTTATTCTATTCTGTCTTTTTTTTTTTTTTTTTTTCATTGAAAAGTACTGGTCATGACCCCACTAAATTGATTTCACAACTTCCTAATGGGTGACTCACATGAACTTTCAAAAACAATACAATGGAGTATGGAGATGTTTGCCATAAATTCACTCTACTTCCCACAGATGACAACTATAGTAAGAGATAAAAACTTGTTTCATTGGTAGTTGAACAACCAGTGAGATTTCCCACTTCACATTGGTTTTCTTTTCTAATTGGAGAAGGGGATGCAGATAACACGTGACCCACCTTAGGGCTTGTTGTCACCGGGAGAAAACGACTAGTTTCTAACCGTGGGATTAGTCTTCTTTGAAAATGGGAAAAACGCCCTCAAGAAATGTGAAAGTTCTGTCAAATTATATTTATTGTCACATCAATTCAGGGATATCTATATTTATATCTATATCTTTATCCCTCTATATACACATTTTCGTATCTTTTTCTCCTTTCACCGTTCTAAGAAATATATATCATAATTTCCATTTTAAAAATAAAGTCTCATAAGGGTCAAAGGTTGTGTTCAAATCCATAGACAGCACGGTCAGACACAAGCCTCACTCCACAGCTCCAAATCTCATGGTGAGACTGATCAGAAGCTCCTTATGCTTCAAAAACCAGGAGCCTGTAAAGGAAAGAGTTGCACTCTTGGATGATTCTTAATAAGATAGTTCATTTTTTATTTTAAGAAAAGGTGCAGGCAGGAATGAAGCAAGCAAAGATAGACAGGCAGGAAGAGAAAGGAAGAAGAAGCATTTATTTATTTTATTTAGTTGTGCATCGTAGTTGTTCCCCTGGTCCTAGGTCTCAAACCAGGTCCTTGGGATGTATGTGTACTGTGCCTGGTGGTCTTATCTGCTAGGCCACCTGAATACTCCAATACGATAGTTCTTGAAGTAACTCTGTAATGACATATGGACCATTAAGTTCAAGGATACACCTGAGCTGCACTGAGAAGATTCATGAAGCAGAATCATCAAACTAACCAGGGATTTCTCCTACTGGTCTTCTACAGGAGCAAAGAGACACTTTTTATCATGGTTTAAGGCACTGTTATTTTGAGTTCATGTTACGCACAGTTGACTCTAATTCTAACTGATACAACCTCTATCCCACAAGAACGATGGCAAAGAAGTATATATCATATATCCATTACATAAATCCACTTTATAAGGGAATGAAGTCAAATTATCACTCCCAATAAAAAGATGTTTTGCAACACAACCCAGGAGTTCGTTCACTGTTCCTCTGTCTCATAATCTCATACACAGCTCCCTATGGCCCCAGTGCACACATGCAAGAGCACCGTTTTCATGGTATCAGAATATGAAAATCCAAGGAAGGAAGAACCTCAGAGGATTATCAAGGTACAACCAACCGTTTACACTTTGTTCTACTTTGCAGTCATAAGCAAGATGACGAGCACTCATGGTTTGTCCTTTACAGAGCAAGTTCTCCAGGAGACAGAAGAATGAAGACAATGGTGAAAAATGAAATATAAATAAACTAAGCTCTTCACTGAACAGAAAAGTTCAATTAAAAAAAAAAAAAAAGAAAAGAAATGTAGGATGCTAATTTGAACCATAGCCCCATGTCTAATGCTTTTAGCCAAGGAGAGGAGAGAAAAGCAAAAGAAATCTGAGTCACAGGGAAGATGTCATGGTGAGTTTCAATGGGATGAATTCCTTATTAATTTTAAAGAACACGACGCAACATGGATTTAATTATGCAAGTCAACCCACCCACATTCCTCTGTTGCTTTTCACACACATGGGCTTCTGAGGATGATGAAAGGTGGGTGGAGAGTAAAGGAAAAGGAGGAAGAGCATGGGGTGGCTAAGGCCATGGAGGGCTGTCCTACGCCTGGACTCTGAGAGGCTGAGTCTTCCCTTTCTAAACGTGAACGCAGCTCCAGGACAGAGGTAGTACCAGAATTCTCAGCAGAGCAGATACATTTACTTTGGCACCAAGGACACTTCCATTTTGTTCTATTTACTGTGGACAAGAGCTTCTTCACATTATGAGGAATTGGAAGAAGGAATATCACAAAAGGAACAGATAGGAGCTTTGAAAAAGGTCCTCAGCTGCTTTTAATTTCCTGTGGGTTGTGCATCACAATCTCTCCAAGATTTTCACTACAAACCAGTAAATCTAGTTCAAATGTATTGGAAATGTTATAAACTTATCTTGATAACCATCGTATATATTTAAGGAGTAAAATGTTAACATGATTTTTTTAATGCTTTGATACACATAGTATGTCAGGAAATGATGACTACAGTCAAGATAATGAACATAGACTTCTATTCACATATTTATTTACTTTAGTTGTTGGGTGCCCCTGAAATCTATTCTCTTTGCAAATGCTCTCTTTTATCCAGGATGTAGCACACTATTATTCACAGCAGCCATCATACTGTCCACCAGATTTTACTTTTTAAAGGAAAGATGCAGGCAGGAATGAAGGCAAGCAGAGGCAGGCAGAAAGAGGGAGGAGGAAGAAGTGCTTTAATTATTTAAAGCTCTGCTACCACCTTGGTGCCTGTTTGTGTAAGTTAAAACAAAAGATCATTCTGAGTGGCTTTAATTTATTTGAGGGGATATTATTGACCTTCGTGCTGAGGGGGCATAGGATCTTTCATGACAAACCAGATGGGCACCTTGCTCTCAAGGGACCCACAGTAGGAAGTACTATTATCATAGAACAGGGTTTCTTTCTTTCCATCTTCATGCAAGATATTATATTAGCCTTGTGCTCTGTTCACTGACCTCTGCCTCCCCCAAGCCAGCAGAGCCTCTGTGTCTCAAAATATTGACCAAATTGAATCCTATGGGATTTCATCACCTTCATAGATATTTAGGGTTCATTTCATATGCCACAAAGAAACAAGTTTCCCAGTCAATCATGTTTACTTTCCTTGTGGAAGTTTCACTTATTGAAACTGGTGGTTCAGTAGAGAGCTTACTCCTATGTTCTGCATTCTCACTCAGCGTGCTTAGAGGTTATAGCATGCTGGCACGGAAAATCACTAGTCCAAATATAGGGACGCCTCTTTTCCTCAAATCCTACACTCTCCTGAATTCAAAATTATATTGCCCTTCAAGAGCCAGCTCAAAACCGCGTGGTCTCAGAAGCTTTCTTCTGCTTGTCCTACCTAATTGCGCTCTCATTTCATCCTTGACAATCATTGTTATCCTCCCTGAAGTGCTCTTGTAAGTCATGCATTTCTCATGTCCGTTATGCTGCTTAGAACCTGTAGACTAAGTCCCTACTGATTATAAGCAAAAGACTCCACTTCATTTTAAGGGAATTCAAGACATTCAAGTTCCCTTCAATAATTCTGTGTAGGCTCATCCCCATAAGTCTTCTGCAAACCTCCTGTGCTCCTTCATTATAAGACCACTTTCCGTGTTCTAGAATATACCATGCGATTTGGCACCATGACTTGGCATATGCTTACCTATAAGCCGGAAAATGTAGTCACATGTCTTTGGGCAATCAAAATCTCGCCTCACACCCATGCAACGTCTCCTGTTCTGTGAGGTCTTTCCTGAATGCTGATCCCCTGTCCCTTCTGGGAACTCCCAAGAACAGCAAACACTTGTGCTCTGGAGCGTGCCATCTGTCGGCTGAAGAGTGAGCAGGGCTGCAGAGATTGGGGCCTGTGTTTCTTTCTCTCAAACCTCACACAGACACAGGGCAGCATAGGGACAGGGAAGAGGGAACAGTTTATGTTTAGATAAGAGGGACTCCAGGACCTATTTATGCCAGTGGAGACGTTGTTAAGATGGAAGCCTCTGGAAGAAGTGGAGAGGTCCGAGGATTGAAGGTTGGGACCCTGATTACTGACTTGTCAATACTGAAACAAAACAAAACAAAACAGAAAAGGATGAAATCTGCTTTAGTGCCTAGATAAATCCTGGCCAACTCGTTAACTCACTTTGACCTGGGTGAGAACCAGGTTCAGGTGCCCTATTCAGGAACACTGATTTTATTTTTTAAAGATGCCATATGCTTAGGGTGAAATGAAGCAATTTCACCTGAATGCTCTTCAAGTAGCTTCCTGTTAACTCATTTTACAAGATGATATTACCCAAAAGTCCATATTACCTTTAAAAAGTCTCCTATGAGCAACTGTAATTTCTGGGGGAACAGTTCCCATAATTGGAGACCCTCTGGACAGTGGAAAAAAGCAAGAAGAACACGAATAATGGTCATGCCGGTGACAAGAGCGGTTTTAGAGACAGAAAGCACAACATAGCAGCCCAGCTGCTGGGCCAGCAGAGTCACAGCTACCACTGACTGAGGGTCTCTCCTGAGCTGGGCACATTGCCAGGTGCTTCCTATCCATTATTGTTAACCTCTACAACTGTAGCGGAAAATAGATGTAATCCACATTTTGCAAATGGCAACAGTGAGACTGAAAGTGGGGAGGCAGTCTGTTCAGTTATGTTGCTAAGTGTTGGTGACTCTTGATCTGCCACTGAGGCCGGTGCTCTTCCAGCCATATGCTATAGAGCAGCATGAAAGTGAGGCTTCTTAGAAGGACAGGTGTCCCAGGAAATTTTGGAACATGAAGCTGCTGAACGAAAGAATGCTGCCCTTGTTATTCATGTCAAGGTCATCTTAAGGCTAACATAGTCAGAGGATGCTGGTTGGAACAGTGAGCGTTGGTCAAATTAAACGGAAAGGAGTTTATACTAGTGCCACATGCTATGCCTAATGTCGTAATGTGCAATGCATTTAGGAACCTTCTCTACCTCTCCAAAATTTATTTCCAGCATCCACCAGTGGTGAATGGAGTTCCCAGAGTTATCTCTAAAGAAGGAAAGTATCCATTCAATGTCTCTCTGATATTTTCAAGGGTCAGAGGGAGGCTAGAAAGAGTTAGCTAGAGTGGTGTAAAATGGTTCTCAACAACAACAAAAGACTGATGGTAGTTATCAAAGTACTTTAGAGAAAGCTTGCATAGCAGTATGGGAATCTGAGGCTGTTGTCACCACTAACAGCACCAAACATACCAACTACAGTCATATTTTCTTTGTTTTCTCTAGGACCATTCACAAATCATCCACAAATTCATCTGTGTCTTCCTTCTACTTGTATCAACCCCACCAAAGAGCTTTCAGCCATCCTCTGATCTGGTCCTCTCTGCCATGACTGCTTCTTCAGGATGTCTATTGTCCACCTGTAAGTTCTTGCCACGGGCTTTCATGTTCACGTGACTTCTTGTCTCTCCCCTGGAGTTGACGAGAGTCTTTAATTGGAGACATTCAGATTTATGTTCTGACCCTTAGTTATTCGTTAGGACCCATTCTCTAAAATCAGGCTTAATTTTAAGCTTGCAATTCATGTGTTTTCCAGAGCTTACATTTTTTTTTTTAATATATAATAACCCTTTACAAATGCCTATGACCAAAATACACAATGAAATTCAGTTTTAGCATTTTTGTCATGAGTTGGTGCTAGGCTCGTTAGTGACCCTGAAGAGATCTCTTTTCCAGTTATTGATCCACCCTACCCATGGGGCTCATTCAAGGGAAAAAGAACAGCTGTAAAGCCACAGAAATTTAAATATTTTAAGCACTGTCAAAGTGAGAGATCACAAATTGCCTTAGGGTTGGCTATTTCTAGGATTTGGGACAAAACAGAAATGAATTTCAAAGCTCTGGGGGATCTCTGGAAGCAAATTTGAATTCCTTTTCTTGATTTGAAGCTGTATTGGGGTCTGTGGTGCATGGAGAAGATGCAGGAGGAATCTTCTCAGAGGGCACCAAACATACCTGTTGCTGTAGCTTATAACATCCTCAGCCTCCTTCCTGAAATTTATTTAATACTTTTTCTGAGCTTTTAATGTCAATGATTTCATTTCTGAAAAATAGTGGTATTTAAAATTGTTTCCTAATACTTCCACAGTGGGTCCTCTAGTTGCTTTTATTGCTGACAATTGAAGGGATTCCTGGTTCTAGTGTTTTGGTCTTCTCAGTCCAACCTTGGGGAGTCAGCAGGTGGTAATACTCACTCATTGTGACTGGGAGCATTTCATGGATTTCACTCCTGGTTCTGATTATGCTTTGATTTTCCAAATAGAAGATGACTCCTTGTTTTGGTATATCCTTCTGACTATTTATAGGTGAGTGGATGCAGACAAGAAACAGAAGCCTTCTGGGAGTGACTTAAATAGCAAAATGATCCTAGGACTCTGTGGGACACACACCTTCTCTTGGCAGCATTGACTTGCCCCTCTCCATGTGACAGGGCCTTGCCTTCCATAATCAAATCTGACTTTTCTTGTACCCACCACACTTTGCTCCTTCATATATTTGGTTAACATACAATCTGAACTGAACTCTCTTGTTTCATATCATTTCCCTCAGTCATCACTTCCAGTCTTCAACCGAAAGACTTTCTGTTTACTTTTACCAAATCACATGATGCCAGATAAATGTTCAAATCCTTATTTATGGGCATTTAGAGATTGCAACACTGCTTTTACAAGGCAGCTATTTGATTCCAGAATGGATAAACTACAAAGCTACAGTTGGTCTCCACCAAGGCTCCAGAGTGACAGGAGTTGGTTTCGCTCATAAAAAAGGTAAACAATGACACACAGATCTGAAAACAAATAGAAGCAGAGTGTACCCTGTGAAATGCTAGTGGGTTCCCCTGTACTGGTGTCACTATGGTGACAAATGGACACTCAGAAACAAAGAATAAACTCAAGTGCTGAGTCTAGTCAGTCAATTGCATCACTTAATCAAGCCGGTCTATGCTAAGGACACCAGAAACAAATGCCTACATTTGTGAAGTGTTTCGTGAGTGTCATTCCAGGTCTGCAGCTGCACCTGGTGTATTCATCTAATTCTCACAAAGATCATTCAGACTTACTCCCATTTTCTAGATGAAGAAACTAAGCCACAAAGAAGTTAAAAGACTCACTCCAGATCACACATCCAGAAAATGGCAAACTCCCCTTTTGGCTAAGGGCCCCGACCCTGAACCTGCAATGCTCTGTCACTTCTCCAGAGATAGGTGCTTGTCCTGCTCACCATAAATGCCTTCAGCAAGGCAGGACTCACTGTTATTCAAGGGGAGCACTACTGTTGTGTCACAGAACTTTCAGGACACTTCCTCTCAAGCTGAGTCACATCCACTTCTCTCCAGTTCCCCATGTTAATCTTTGCTCTATCTCTAGAGTCATCCAGAGCATGGGCTTTTGTTTTGTCTTGTTTTGTTTCCTCCTAACAGCCTCCAGAGATTTGAAGATGTCATTTGATCCCATCAGTTGCACCTGAATATTTTCTTTGTGGTAGTGGAAGTCATCCTATTCTACTTGAAATGCTGCCACACTAGATAATTCTGTCACTCTGCCCCTCTCCAGGCATTATTTGACAGCATAACTCCAAACTTGGATAGAAAGTACAATAGGAGACATAGTAAAATATGTTGAAATAGATTTATGCTGCTTTTCAACACTGTCTTTTTTATTATCCACAAATTAGAAATAACCTAATTGTCCACTAAAAAGGGATTAATGAATAAAGTATCATTTGACCATGTGATATAAAATGTATCCATTAAAATTAATATTGTCAAATAATAACAAAGGATGGGACGTTCTCTCAATCATTTCAATTTTTAAAAATGAGATTAAGACAGTATTTAGAGTGTTTTCACAAATTTGAAGAAAAATACAAAAAGAAAAATAAAACTCATTAATCTATGATAACCAGAAAGAGAACAGAAAGAAATGCACTGTTCTAGAAATAATAGTCTCTTTTCTCTTTTAAATACCTTGTACATTTCCCAATTTTGCTAAAATGGGCATTCAATGCTTTGGAAATCAGAGGAAATACATAGAGAGTGTGTGTGTGTGTGTGTGTGTGTGAACTTGGATCTGAAGACAGTGGAGAGATGTTATCATTGATTGAATCATTGTGCTTCTATCATCCATTTTGATCCCAGTGTTTTGGCCTCAAATTGCTTTGAACTCCCAGATGAATTTCTAAAGTTAGCAGCCAATGCAGGGAACTCTATGCCTCACTCCATACTCCATCTTCCTCAGTCTGCAGTGGACAGTGTCTGGCCCCACCCATTAGGGCTGCCAGATAGTTCAAAGTGTAGATAAACAATGAATATTGCACAGGACATATTTATAATAATTTTTCCTTATTTATCTGAAAATCAGATTTAGTAGGGTATTCTGTATTTGAGCTGTAATTTGGGACCCCTCCAGGCAGATAACTTCCAATTTCCTTTTCTGCCATTTTTGTAATTGTAAAACTGTCCTCCTTCCCCTTGGCTCGTGTTCCCAGGAGCATTTCCTCACCACATCACTCACCCAGGAATCATGTTCAGGATGTATTTATGAGAAAGCTGAATTCAAGAGAAGCTTATTCCTGTTTCCTGGTTCCCATATCTCTTTTTCTCTGTCTCTTTGACTTTCTTCATTTCAGTTCTCCATCTCCCTTTCTTCCACCTGTTCCTTAAAAATTATTCTTTCTCATTTTTTCATAGATTATTATCAAATAAATATCTTCAGGATTTTCTCCAATACATTAAAGTGTTACCAGTACAAATAATAACAACACAAAACCACAAAGGCTGAAAAATAAGAATGGCTAAAGCCTACTTAGAAGAATCAAATATTTATTATTGACAAAATTTACAACTGTGAAATCAAACCCAGAAAACTAGTCATAGTAGAACATAACCATGAACCCCCCAAAGAAACCATGAAAGCAGAAATCAAAATAAATATCATTTGTTATTGCCAAGAAAACATAGATACATTAGACACTTGTTACATTATTTAAAGACAGTTAACTCATCAGTTGAAAATAATTTTTAAAAGTCAGATAAAAACAGTGTATGCTTAATTATATTGGTTACAAATCTCATTGGCTTAATGGCATTTTCTCCAAAGTTCATTTCTTTAATGAAATTGTTTCTATTTTTTTCAACCGTAGTAATAAAATGTTTATAGAAATAATTTTATTCAAGAATGTCAGGGTCAAAATAAAGAGTGAAAAATAATTTCACATTCTATGGATCATCTTAGCAAAGTTGTGAAAAAAAGCCTAAAGAAACAGATAGGAATAGGCTGTTCCAATAGACAGGCTATTCTAACAAGGAATAGGGAGACTTATACCTCAGGGTCAGGCGTGGAAGCAGGCTGCATATGCTGTGAAGAAGAAGAAATGCAATATTTTCCTGACTGCTTCCCAGATGTGGCTCAGTAATAGTAATGATGAAGGTAGCTGCAATATTAGCCCTAAGTAAATATTTTCGGTAAATAAGAACAAGTGTAGGTCATTTGTGACATCTTGAATATTATGCTAAACACTTGAACTCCATTCTCTTACTTTACCATATCACCTGTTTTCCCACTGTATATAGGAATATTGAGATTTGGTGAGGTTATATCATGTTCACAGATTCACATAGCCAGGGCTGTCTAACTCCAAAGCATGTGCTCTTAATACTTGTGCTTTGTGGCTGCCTGTCTTCCCCAGTTTAGACACTATAACACATTAGTGCACTTGAATTTCAGAATGAGGAGTTTTAAATTAATTCTGTAGACTTTGTAGAGTGTTGGTCAGAGTCTTGAAATAATATTAGTAATTTCTGTCTTAGCTTCTTCTGTAAATGAGTGTAGGGTAGAAGGAAAGACCAGAAGCAAAAAAATCCAATTTAAAGGGTTTGATATTAGTAAATGATAAAGACTTGGCTGCGTGAGTGGCTAGTAAGGAAGAGAATAGAAGTATAGAAAGTAGTTGGTGCATGAAATTACCAGGATTCGTTGACTAACTAAATAGAGTATGACTGATAAATGGGGTCAAAAAAGAATCCAAACTTAAATGTGAGTGATTGGGAGATCCTAACACAGAGAAAGGAGATGCATGGTAGGAATTTCACACCCATAATATTTTTCCACCAGAACTTCCACTCAACTCTAAGTAACATGACCTTCATGATTCAAAATTTAGGTATTCAAAATATGACCATCAATATTTTCTATAAGTCAATATAATTTTGAATTCTATGTCCTTAATTTACCTTCTTCATATGAAGTAGAGTGTAGTCTTGAACCCTATGGAATCTGATACCACCTCTGGGTAGATAGCATCAGAATTGAGTTCATTGGTTTTGCTGGTGTGCAAAAAACCCCACACATTAGAATTGAAGGTATAGCTCCTGAGCATCTTCTGCTGATATTGAGCTTATCATCATCTAATTTGGAATCAATCTGAAGTCCTAATGGCAGTAAAGAATAAAAACACCTGAAGAAAGCAGGTGATATTTGCTAATGATGAATTAGGCGACAGATAACTATCAGAAGTGAGATGGGAAAATTTGCTGCATTAACTTTCAGGTGTATAGTAGTGAGGAGCAGGGGCAGCAATGCCCTTCAGACATACGTGTTAAGAAGTTGGGGTTCAGTAGACAGGAGATGTGACATGTGACTCTTTCAAAATTTTTGTATTTTGCCTTTTCTATGTGACTCCTGTCTCCATTACACTATTTGCTATATATGGACAGATCGTTCTAGTTAAATTTGCAAAGCAAAGATTTGGCTCAGTTTACTGGGCAGTTATAAAAAATGTCATGACTAAATATTTTGGAATAAGCTTAAATAGGCTGAGATAATGCAGATGCAGTGGATATATCATTCATCCATTTATTAATTTTATCAATTTATCTAGAAAATATTTTTTTTAATATTGACCCTGTCCCAGGGCTGAGCTAAGCAACAAAATGCAGAGATATAAATAAAAGAAATATATGCCCTCAAGATGTCTCCATAGGTGGTTATGCTAAGCAAACCTAGCCATTAGGAAAAAAGAGAAGTACTGGATGATTTCACTCATATATGGAATATAAACAAAAGAGAGGAACGAACAAATTTCAACAAAATTCACAGGATGCAAGACCATGGCTACTATGGGGAGCTAACAAGATAGTGGAAAAGAGCACAGCAACTCTGGTGAAGGTGTCCTATGAAATGTGCATAGACTGAGGTGTAAATTTAATGTCTTAAAAAATACTGAAATGCAGACAAATTAAATGATAAAATATATTTTTTTAAAATCCCAATTAGGGCAAGGAGGCTCATGGAAACCAGCTATATTATATAAGATGGTACCATGGTCAGGGTATGTCAAGGGGGAATCAGCTCTACCTAGGGGAGAGGAGAAGACTTCATAAGACTCATAAGAAGACTTCTTCAAGAATCAGGAAATACATAAAAGTATCCTTTGAAATGAAAAACCTCCGAGACAATGAAAATGGACTTTGAGAAGGACCAGAGGTCAGAGAGGACGTAGCATGTTGAAGAAATGACCAGACTTCAACGTGAGGAGGACCTCAGAGGGCTTAAGGATGCAAATGGAAATGAGTCTGGAAAGCAGGTAGGAACCAGATTGAGGGTTCATTAGCTAATGACATAGCATTTGGTTATTGTCTTTTGATGGTGGACAATCACTGCTTGGTTTTGAACAAGAAAGGAGTGATCAAACATACCATATTTTAGAAAGATCATTCCAGTGGTATTGTGTTAATGGCAGTGAGGCCAAGATGGAAGCTTGGGATTATTACATGATTTAAGGGATTAAATTGAGGTCAGAACTGAGCCAATAAGTGTGAAGACAGAGGGGAGCTCAGATTCAAGAGGTTTCATGAGAGTAGAACCAAGGAGCTAGAAGATGAACATTGGAAGAGGGAAGGGGGTAACAACATCCAAGTTTTTGACTTAGACAGAGAATAACAAGACACACAGAATAGAGAGGAGGTTTCTAGTGAATTAGAAAAATCATGTTCAGCTCTAGATTTGCCAAATTTGTGATGCCTTTGGGACATGTGGTGATGTGTTTGAACTATTTAATATATGGGCCTGAAACTGAGGAGAGAGGTCTGGGTGATTTTTATTTCGGAGTATGTCTCCAAGGCTGTGAATCAGTGCTTTCCTGAACACTGGTATTTAAGGGGGTTGAGAAAGAAGTGTAGCCAGTAAAAGAGATGGAAACGAATAAGCTAGACATGTAGTAGACAAACCTAGATCCTGATGACCAGGAGACAAGGAAGACAGACTATCATGAAGAAGGAAATGATGAACTTTGCCAAATTCCTTAGCAAAATGTCCCAGAGGGCAGTTGCATTAAATTCTGACTACAGGATGAGTGCCAGCCACAGAAAGGAGGCTGGGACCCCAATGCATGGGGGAACATCTAGCAATCAATACCATTAGTTCCCTGCTCACAGCAGACTGTTGACAAACATCTGTCGAAATCAGGGCTGTTTAATTATGAGCTTCATTTTCTAGCGAGTGCTACCCAGGAGCTCACTAAGCAGAGGGGGCTCCCATCAGCCAGGGGTAATCAAGGCAAATCATTGCAATGGATGGGAGAGCTGTACAAAGGAAAAGGGCCCCTCAAGTCTGGAGGTCAAACATTTGTTATGACTGTTTTTTGGTTTATGTCTTTTGGTTATGTTTTTTGTTTTAAAATAAAATTATGTGGGCACATGAATAGTGAGACCACAGGCCATGACTTCTTATTCACCACGTCACCTGAGGTAATTCTTCTCAGCCTCGGGTGACATCTCCTCACCCATAAACTGCGAACACATTGTCCTGCCTACTTTTCAGAGAGCAATGTTGCTGTGCTTTTGTGTTTGGGAACATGGGATAAAGAGAAGGGTGATGAGCCAGCATAGGCCTGAGCGAGCTAAACCTGCCTTTGCTACTATTTCTCTAGGTCAACTCAGGTAAACTGGTTTTCGCCTTTATAAAATGAAGGGGATCCACAAGATGACGTTGAGTGTAACTTCATCTTCACTTCCATTCAGGCAGTGGTGAGCCTTCTCTGTATGATCACTATCACGCCCACCCTCAGTGCCTGGGCCAGGGTACACTCAGCGGGTCCTCTGTGTGGGCCGGCTGTGGGGTTGGCAGAAGGGCTCCGTCATCATGTACACTTTCCAGATGAAACCCGTGCTCACTGAGGTTGACAGTAACAGGCCTGGAGTCACAGCACTGACCAAGAGTGAACTTCTTTTTAACTTGTATTGAGCAGCATTGCATCTAACATCAGCAGTCCAATTCTGTCCTTCAAGAAGTGCATTCTTTCATTTCCAAACCCCATACTGATTTAGACTCTACATTTGTGTGTTTACACTGGGTGTTGTCATTCTCAGTCAGAAGCCCTGGGTTGCTAAGGAAGGGGTTGAAGCTGCCTTCCACAGTCCTGTCTGGTCTCCAGCGCTTCTGTGGTGTACACCACTGAGAAGGCCGTTTCCCTTTGGGGTGCTCCCTTCCTGCATGCACAAGGGGCATGCCATCCCACCTCTGGGTTCACAAGGTGTGAAAAGGATGAGATAGGACCAGGGAGGCCACCTGGGAAGCACTGTGCCTGCTGCGGGCTGCTCTGTGGGCTGGGTTCGCTGGATTTTCATCTAGCTGACAGCCGAGCAATTTCACTGCCCTCCAGGGCTGTGAGGCTCAGCATGCCTGTACAGTGAGCTGCTTCTCTCCCAGTGAATGGCTTGGCTAAAATACCCAGTGGAGGGCCTGGACGCTCCCTCCCATTCAATCCAAATATTTAGCTTCCAGCCTGCTTCAGCTGTGCTTTGGCAAGAAGTGTTTGGAGGAGGGAGCTGCTCTGAGGGGTCCTCTTTTGAAGCCCTGGGTGTCCTACAGGGATGTGGAGCCTGGGCCAAGCAAGTTGAGCTTTGAGGCCAGCAGCAGGTTGGAGACACTCAGGAGGCTGCTGACTCCAGCTGAGGGGGCCAGGACCCCAATCCCTGAACAGCCATGAGCCATCAAGGAGCTCTGTGTCTGGGAGCAGAGCCTCAGGCACTGACTCAGCAAGCCCTGGAGCAGCCCTTCCTTCCCCAGGGCTTCTGCATGCCTGGGAAATCACTGGCCTGAAGGTGCAAGGTGGGGTCTGGGTTCTCACAAAAGAGAAAGGGGGTACTATAACGGAGCCCCATAGTGAATTCTGTGACTGCCCAGAAGTACTTGGGGAATCCACATTTCTTAGTCTGAAAGTTTAGATCCTGAGAAATGTTTCTACCAAGAAACATAGGACTCTTGTCTTCAGATGTGTCTGCTGCTGTGTCACTTTGGGCTCGCTCTTCCATGGACTGTCAGGCAAAGTGAGGAGTTACTGCAACGGCAATTGTAGCCAACTCTGAGCATAAGGAGAAGACTGCTGACTCACAGTGGGGAAGGGTGTAAAAGTCCCAGGTCATCCATTAACTGCTCCTGGTTCTGCCATGCCTAGAACTTAGTAATGCCCCAGGTTAAAGACGGGGTACTCAGACCCTCGGAGGTGGGTTAACCCACCAGGAAACACACCTGGGCAGATGAAATACTAACCAAGAGTGCAACAGGAATGGTCTAGAAGCATGGTGGTAGGGAGAAATGAGTCTCAATGACTTTCAGAACCAATTGCAGTGCAAAAGCTGGAGTTAGTCCTAGTTGCCCTCTGATAGGTTCCCTCGGGAGCTGTGATCAACCCAAATCTTGCAGGAGCTGTGCCTGGATGAGCCAGTCTTATCATGAGAAGCCTGGGTTTTGAGCCCTGCAGTGGGTCTTGTGTTTATGAGGCTCCCAGACCCATTTCTCACAGCTTCTCCTTCCTCTAGAGGATTCTATTCCATTGATTAGCAGGATGCTGTGCACTGTCCTCTATCCCCATTCCCTTCTCTCATGCCTCAGCCAACGTCTCTCTGACTTGAACTACAAATGCATCAAGCCCCATTGTCTCAAGGGAGGACTCAGTCATGTGATTTTACCTCCAGAGTTCACCATGGCATCTGACTGAACGGTAAAGACGATGGCCTTGCTTGGCCTTTCTTTTGTCAGATCCAGTTCCCCTCACCCCTTTTCTCCTAAAAGCATGCAAATCCCCATTCCTGGCTCTGATTCTGGACACCAGTCTTAAGTCAAGTTCCTATTTGCCTTGCTGGGCATCATGTGAGGCCTTTTATTGCATCTCCCACTCCCACTTCACTTAAACTCTGCAATACTATTCCACATTCCTGACTATGAAGCTGCAGATAAACCAAGGCTCAGAGTAATTAAGTAGCTTGTTCAAGGTTTCACAGCTCATATTGAAGTCTGAGTCTACATATTTCCAGAGCCCTAGGCCTTCACCCATATTCATTATTATTTCTGTAATGCAGGGACATGGTCTAGACTAGGAATTAGAGGATACTTAAAGCAGGCACGGTCTGGAGAGTCAACACTAAGGACTGGAAACCTCTGAACACTGTTAAGAATGCATCTTAATGATGTGACCTCCTAATCCTTGAATGTGTCTAAACCAAGATGGGAGAATAAACAAAAGAGATGAAGCGGAGAGGGAATTTCTACAGTGGGAGGTGATGCGGCAGGTCTATTGTCTCAGTTTCCTCAGCTGTCCTGTGTTCTTGTGTCTCTAGAGAGGAGGGTTACCCCAGATTTTCCCCTGAGAACAAAGGAGACATAGAGCACAGAAATGAAACTAAAAGAGTATATTCAGGATGAAGAAAGAAAAAAAAAAAGCACAACCCTACATAGATGTGGGAATGGGCCATTCAGAAAAAGAAGTGGCACTGAGTGCTTAGGGAGATTTTAAAGATTCCAGCAGCGCTCATCTTTATTTCCGCCCAGGGGTGTTCTGAGGCGGGATGAGGCTTCTGATTGGTCTCAGTGATTTCTTTTAAGGTGATTGGGGGGCTTCAGATTGGATTTGTAATTTATAGCCTTGGTTCTCTCAGAAATAGTCCATAGCCATGTCCACGTGGAGCTTCCTACTTGTTAATTAACTGCACTTTAAGTTGAATTGCACTGATTTCTTGGCTCTGGTAGCATTTTAAACTGAATTGGTACCTTTTTATCATTCCCTGTCTTTGCTTAGCTCAGATTCCTGTCTAACAGAGGGAAGCAAAACAAAAGGACCCTGAGGTCCCGTCCAGCCTTAAAGACCAGGAGCAGGACCCATGATTACTTGTATTGCTCAAGTCCCATCAGACAGCCTGAAGCGTGTGCAACTGCAGGACCACTGACCTGATCCCGGGCCAACACTCAGAAGTGGAAAGTCTCGTATGTCCTGTCTCAGGTGGAAATCATGGGCAGCGAGAGGGGTGCTGATCTCACCTCAAGGGCCATGCGCATCTGCGTGTAGTTTCCTGCATCTAGACTGGGAGGGCCAGAGCGCAGGCCCTTCCTGTGGGAGAGGCTCAGCAGAGTGTAAGTCAATAGCAATGGTGCTAATGAGAATCACAGTCCTCACCATGTACCAGCTATTGCTTCAAGCAGTTAGACATTACAAAGTCACTAAATTCTTACAACTATCAGGTAAATAGTTACTATTATGACATCCATTTTAACACTGGAGAAATGTACACACAGCTAGGTTGGTACTGTGTGGTCTCCCATGAAAGCATAGAAAATCTTTCCAGGGACACCTGGTGGTGATATCAAAACAGACTGAACCAAGAAGCAGATATGCAAATTAGCCTTCTATTATGCCATGGTCAGCATGTCTCATAAAAAGAAATGTTAAATGAATTTGTTTCTTTCTCATTAACAACTCTTTTAGAAAATTATTTTCATTAAAATATACTACATACATCAAAATGAAAAATTTATTATAGCTTTTAAAGGAATGAATAAGCATCTCAAACTGTTCTGTTTTAGTTTCTAATATTTACATTGGATAGATATGATCTATATAACATTTTGAACTCCTCTGTGATTTCGAAGAGTGTAAAGGATTCTGAAACCAAAAGGTCTGAGAAATGTTCACAGATTCCATTCTTGAGAATACTTCTGACCCCTCAGCTAAGCAAAATACAAATTGATGAGTCAAATTGTTGGCGTGTATGCTGGTGCCTGGTTCAATATAATGACATCTTTGTCCTGATCATTGATTAGTTCACCTGTCACTGTTCTATCAGAAGGAAAATTTTGTTTTTCCTCTGGAGATGCCCTCCTTCATAATAGCTAAATACTGATCAAAATATATTGAGATAAGTTGTCATTTGCATATTGAGAATGGTCCTCCCCCCACCCCCTTTCTCTGAACAAGGTATGGGAGCAATGGAGATCGGGGAATGAGTTCAAGGGAATCCATATGACAGAGGAAGGTCTCCAGTCTAGAGTCAGGCTTCACCTTGGCCACTGGGGAATGGCGAGATTCAGAGGCAATTGGATATTCTTCTCTTGAGTGGGTCTACTCTACCCTCATCATGCTCAGAATTTGTTGTGAGAGGAAAAAATGCCATTACTGTACCACATCATCTCCTCATTTGGAGTAACCAGGATTTAGATCAAGTTCAACTCAGGTTTGTGATTGAGAGAGAATGAGGAACCATTTGGGAAAACAAGAGTCCTTAGAAACAACTATGGACTCATGGTGGTGGGAAATAAAAAGGCAAATCAGGGGGTACCAAAGTGATGGGGGGGATGGGAGGGAAATGGGATTAAATGAATGAAGAGAAAAAAGGGGGTGAGAGTATTAGTAAATCTACTGTGCTACATGTAAATGTAAAAATACCATTATGTTACCTCAAAACAAACTAATGTCAAAAGCAATATCCCTTTAATAATAATAAAAAAAATAAAAAATAAAGAACTTCCTCTAAACAAAAACCAACAAAAATAGAAAAATGAGCTGACTTAGTGACTGATAAAATGCTACTTTATTTATATAGCTGAATGTATTTTCAAATATTTCTGTTGAGATGAATGCCTTGACTAGAACTGATATTCCAAGAGAAGAGTACCTACTCAGCTGTTACGTAATTATAAAAATTATATAATGATTAAATGTGGATTCATGTGGTTGATTTTTCTAGGGATTCATTTACAACTATACCCATCAGGGATAGAGTAAATTCCTGGCATATGTATGCATTCAAAAAATACTTCTTGAATGAAAACAAGAAAAGAAGGAAGGAGGCAAAGAGGAGAAATGGAGAGATGGAGGGAGGAAGGGAAGAAGGGAGAATGGGAGGAAGAGCTGTTTCTTTTTGACTGATAAGCTGTAGATGTTACACTTATGACATTATTACAGGAAAATGCATTTGGCATAATTGGAAGTAGGAAAAAAATCTGCCTTCTCACTAAATTTTTAAAACACAAGGCGTTTCCCTTAAAGGCAAACTGTGTTTATGGAATTATAAAATATAAGAAAAATGATCCTATGTACAAAAGTAAGTACATCTCTTTCTGACTAAGGACATCAGAGTTTTTCTGTGGCAAGTTTAGGAATAAGAAGCGCTTTGCTTCTCTAGGTCTGACAGAGGCTTCCTTCTGCAACTACTGTATCATAACTGAGCCACCTTGTATTTTGGCTCCTCCTCTCCTAAAGTAACTCTATTTCTGCTTGCTCCTTAACAGCAGGAGTTGAAAGGAAATGTATGGATTTAGAAAAAAGTACACCCCAGAGCCACCTTTAAATGCATTTTTCCAAGGCATATCAAAATATCCCTGGAATTTGTTGTGAAAATGTGACCACATCCTAGTTAGCATGAGGTTAAAATTAACAGTAACATGTGTTTTAGGGATCTCAATTTGCAAAATATTAATAGAGTTCATGGGCAGTTAACTGCAATAAAGGAAGGAAATGAAGTTTACAGTGCAATGCCCTGGGGATTTCAGCCTTCCCTACCCCTTAGCACATTCATATCCCAGAACAGGACATGAGTTGAAGGAAGCTGTAAGGGGAACATAGGAGGAAATCTAGAGGTTAACTTAATGGATAGCCTTCTCTTTTCTCCTTTTCTCCCGAGAGGACTCACAGCACCTGAGGAGTAGCCTCACCCAGTCGTGTCCTCCTCCTGCTTATTGAGAAAACTTATCACAGCGTTAGAACTTCCAATGCAAGAAACTTCAGCAAGATGTTGCTGGAACATCGAAAGTGTCCCTACCTGTGTTGTATCCAACTTCTGTTTGCAGAACGCGGTCATTCTCCTTTTGACACGAGATTCCATGGACAGGATCTAGGACTGGGGACTTTCCAGGTGCCCTTCAGAAGGAAAGCTTTCACCCTCTGCCTTGTTTCCCTGTTCAGATTCCTTAGGCTCAATCCTCAGAACTACCAAGGGTACAGTTCTGAACAGCTTAAGGGTACCCAGGACCCAAACCATTCTTGTTCATGGCATAAGTTATCAGGAGGCTCACCCACTTCAATATCTGGGCCAGTGGAGGGGAGGATATCAAACATCTTTATCAGGATCCATTGACTGGTCTTTATGATCAGGTACATTCACTGGGTTCAAATGACTTCTGCCATAGTATGATGACTGGTGCTTCTGAAAAGTTGCTGTTATTTCTCCTTCCTCTGCCCTTGTCTATAGGACTAATAGCTACTCTTACATATTTCCTAGTCATGAACCCTCACATTTCCAGTGTCTCAGGCCTCCTTTAGGACCACAACTCTGCCAGTAATCCATCCCATTAATCTAGGTTAGTGATATCCTGCCTTGTTTGCCAGAGTCAGAATTCTTTGCCTGGTAGATGTTTTGGCTGACATCGCTGTGAATATGTACAACTAAGGCTGCTACGCAGCCTCTCACACCCATTTTCTTAGATATACTTGTGTTACATATTCCCATCCCTGGAACGTTTCTCACCCAGTATTTCTGCTTAAGTTTCATTTGTAGTCCCTGCTTTCTGAGTACTTGAAGAAATAGTGGAGCTGTACAATGTCAAACTCTTTGTTATTATTAAGGTCCCATTTTACTCCCAACAAAGATCTTGAGACAACATCTATGATTCTAGCTCAGATTTTTTTTTGGTAGGAATTATTTAATAATACTTTTTAAACTTAAAATCAATTGTGGTGCATCTCCAGAACCGTGAGAAATAGAAGGCGCTATGTCAGGTTTGTTCCTTCATTTGCTTAATGTTTTCAAGTTAGTATTTGCACAAATGTCTTCTTTTTCAATGTGCACTCTTTGTACCTTAGATTATCTACATAAAATTTCTGGCTGGAGGTCATTTATTTTCTAGAGAGACTGGACCTGTCAGAAGCATGAGAGTTATAGGCACGGCCTATACCACCACCCCACAGACTGTCTTTCTAGATCCACCTTGTACACTAGACCTGGACCCCAAGGAAATGAGGATGGATCTTCAGTATCTAGAAGTCTGTTGGCTGGCAGGTCTGTCAACTCTCAGAAGTCTGTCAGTCATGGGCAGAGGCTCAGTGTCTCTCCTCACCAAGTAGGATGGACAGTGTAGGTATCAAGGTCTGGCCAACAGTGAATTAACAGAACCCCTTTGGAACTACGAACTGGACCCTTAGACATCATTCACTGAGGGTTTCTCAAAGTCTTCACTCAAGACACAGACAACTTTTGTTTCTCCAGTGGGCCCAAGCAAAGGTGACCCAGAATGTTGCAATGCTTGAAAACGAGCTGAATGAGCCCTATCGTCTGGGGTTTGTTAGATGTGTTAGGGATGAAGCTTGTTATGAGCAATGAAAGAGACCTACAGAGAGAAAGGATGCATCAAAGAAATGACCAGTCCTAAATAATGCAGGCCTTGTTCCCCAGCGCAAGTGACTACATGGACAATATTTCTTATGATTCTGATCCCTGAGTCCTTCACACTTTCTGCTCTTCCAGAAGATTCCCATAAGCTGCCCAAATTCCTCTGAAGAATCCCACCTATGCTGAGGCCCTGAAGACTGGGGCGGGCAGTCTTGGAGCTACAGGGAAGTTTGTTTGCTGAGCAAACTCTACAAAGACACATACTAAATAGCCTTTTCAGAACAAGGAGGAACTTGGGTTCTTCCCATTTAGGTTCAGGAAAAATTGCTGGTCTAACTCAGAGAACCATCACAATGGAGGCTTTTGAATGATGGGTAATGAGGAAATCACATTGGTTTTCCAGTAAGCAGCTCTGAGTTCTAATTCCTGCTCAACCTCCACCAAGCCCTTTTCTTGATTTCTCTGAGCCCTAATATTGTCATCAATTAAATGGGAGTAATATACGAACCTCCAGAACTTCTGGTCATGGCTTTACAATACCTAAAGAGAACTTGGTATACAACAGGTGTTCAATAAAGAAGTCATGAAAGGATAGGAAAGGCAGAGTTCCAGAATTACTTTCATCACTTCTGGACCTGAGAGCATCCAAGGGAGCTAATATAACCAGGGATATGAGCTAGTTAGTTCTAGAAAAATCTATAACAAAATTTAACTTTTCCTGTAAGCATTAGTAGAAGAATAACTCTCTCAAAGTGTGGGCAAGAACAAGAGACTGAATTAAGGTTCCTTTGTCTTGAGGACAAGTAGACTATCCTTAGCACACGTTCTCCACTGCATAGGCACATGGAGCCCCACAGCACAGGCAGAAGTGTGTATACATAAAGCGTGCACAAGCTCTCACATAGTCACAAGCAAAGGTGCCACTCTAAGCCTGAGCTATCTCTGGTGAGATACTTCACCACTGTTCCTAAGTCCTAGGCTGTGACAAAGGTCAAGAATCTGATATTTCAAGGTTGTTGATTCCTAACTTGTCACAATAATTCGGGTCCGCTCCCTGCATGGAGATGGGAAATCATGTCTCACCAGTAATAAAAAGAATTGAACCCCCAAAGGCTAGAGCTTAACTTCAAATTCATGAGCAAGATGGTCAGAGTGGCTTATATTACAGAAAATCGCAAACTCCCCTTCCTCAGCAAAGCAGGACAGATTCTGGAAAAAGTGAGGCTAAAAGTCAAGCACAGCAGTTTCTAATATTTTTCCTCTTGACTTTTCTTAATTAGTGTTGACTAGCTTAACGAAGCAATTAAGAGGCTTATTTGCTTTTTAAATCACATGTGAAATTTAAGAAACCTTGAAATAGAAGAAATATTTGTCCCCAAGATCTTACTCCACCAGGGATATCAGTTTGAATATTCTCCAACCACTCGAAAGTGAGAATAACCAAACTGACTCTCCAAATGAGGTTCAAGCAAAACAGAAATCAGTAGCTGCTGTGCAGATAGAAGCTGCCTGTAGGCAAACGATTGCTTTTAAATGTGCTTCCAAGGCATATCCATTGAAAACGATAATGAAAGTTAACTGTGGCATAAGAGGAATGATGATATCTATCATTTGTTGACTAGCAATGATTGCATACACTTTTCAAATATTATTTCAATCTAAATCAGTCAGCCCTCCCTTCCACACTCCTTTTATTAGAGTAAGGAACTAGGGATTCAGAAAGGTCAGTTAGCATTCTCCTCGCCTGGCCTGGATTTAAAGTTTTCTTACTTTGAGACACAAGGTGTTTCCATGATAGTTTACTATCTCTCCTTGTAAATCTTGATTATGAGACTTGTGGTTCAAGTACCATGAAGATTACTAATTACTTAGATTTATGTATGTATATTTGCATTTATATTTATAAATAGCACATAGAGAATATTATTAAAATCAGATTTTTAGTAATTATATTGTTAATTTTCCATATTATTTCATTTCTCATACTCTGTATATAATATACTATAAATATACTGTATCACTATATACTTTTACATCTTAAATCACTTAATAAAATAATGCTGTGTATAACTACATGCTGTTAACACAAACATACATTAATAGTTAATATGAATTACTATATGCTCTAAAACATGATGTATATACTATATGACAAATCATGATCCATGATCTATAAAGCATAATATATTATATGGTATATAAAGTATACCAAAATATATCATATCTATGATATATGCAATATTCTTACATATAATATATAATACATAATATGTGGTGAATACATATTAAATAATTAGATGTCATTGTTCATAAATGTATAATAACTTGATAGACAATTAATAACTAGATAATACTTTAATTAATAAGTAGATATTTATAGTGCAATAGTCTATATTGTCAGCAAACACTAAGCTGCGTGGACTCAATTATTTAATAAATGAATAAATCATTCATCACTGGAGGCTCCATAATCTAACACTGTGCTTCTAGTGGTGGAAAGCTGCTATTAATTGCTAGAAACAGTGCTCACACATGGTTCCCGTAAACCTGCTCCAAACCAGGCAGGTAGGTGCCGTGAGTGGAAAGGAGATTGATACGTAGATGAGTTAAATGACTGGTGTCAACCAGCAAGAAGAAGAGCCAGCTTTCACCCTGATTCCAAATCATATGGTGTGTGTGCTCTACCAGGTAAGATGAGTAGTGGAGAAGAGACAATGACAAGACAAAGGAAGGAAAAAGCAATCCCATCCTGGAGGAGGGCTGTGCGGCAGACACATGGTGCACTGATCTCACAGAGAAGGCAAAGCTGGCAGCCCTAGCTGGGGTCCAAGCCTTTATTGACCTCCTGCTTCCTCAACATGCTGCTGGTAGGGGACTGGAAGAGGGAAGGGTGAGTGGCAGCCCATGGGGCTTGTCCTGGTGCTGGCGCGCAGCAGGCTGATTGCCAGGCCCCTCCCCGTGTGACTCCTGTGACCGGAATCTCTGCACTCAGGGCACTCCCTTGGGCTCAGTCGATTTTCCTCTTTGCCCCTGGAATTGCAGCCTAAGTACTTGGCTTTGGAAGACTGGCAACTTCAAGACAGATGGGGAGCAAGTCCCAGATGGGCACAGCAACACCAGTGCCAAGTGTGAAAAAAGTGTGTGAACCCAAGGGAGCTTTCTTCACTCGTACCAAATGGGAGGGATTGTTGATTTTCTACATATCTCCTAAAGAGTCCACTTATGAGTTCCATTTACAACTTCAAAAAGGCAAGTTGGCAGAGCTATGGCGGTGAAGATAAGATGGTGACTAATTAAATGGTTTTGCAATAGATTTCAACACCCAGGTCTACAACTACTTACATTTTTTTTTTTTTCTTAACCACCGACATTCATTTTCAAGTACAAACATGCTTTTAAGTGTTTTCGTTAATACAGCTAATAGTTTTATCTTGTTCCTGGCACTATTTCCTCTTCTTGATAGGGTTATAAATAGGGTATTCCTCTTGGCAAGGATTTTGACTATGGCATGGGAGCGAGGGTTCTCTAGTTACTGCAGCAAAAGACTGCATAGTTGGCATGTTTTTTCTCAATCTCTCCTAACATTTGCACTGCCATCTGCATGCTTTTCACGTGACTTCACTCTGAAAATTGCCTGTTTCTCTGATACATACCAGAGACTTGGCTACTTGGACATTTGGAAAAAAAAAAAAAAAAAGAGCAGAGCATGAACAAGCATTCTTCCTATTTTTGATCTCAGGCATTTAATGTTGCAATAGTATAGGCATTTGTAAGAATAACTTAAGGCAGTTGCCTTTAAAGTCAATTCCAGTTTTAAGAGATTAGAATTCTGTGACTGGAGGAATGCGCTCCGCATTAACTAATACTTTTTTTAATACCTGCATTATTTTCCTTAGGTTTCTAGAGCCAATTGTCTAAATCTAAGTAAATACATATACAAAGACACCAGTTTCATTCTGTGATCTCCTTTCTTTTTGACAAAAAACTCAAACACGAGGCTGAAAAACCTAGACAACTGAATTGTAATTGAGCATCCAAGTTAAAATTCTTTCAAAAACTTTGTTGCTAACATGGATGAGTTTAAGGTGCTAGAAAGACTATTTCTAGAAGTCTGAGGGGTTTTTTCCTTATAAGACAAAGCTGTGTGACAAAGCAGTACCAATCTTTAGGGTCCCACATTTAAGAGAATCCAGTGATCCTCATTAGCATATCTTCACTTTAATTTCAAGTCTGGAAGAGGAAAAAGGAAAAGATATTGGCATTAGCCGTGGGACTGAATGATGAATTTCCAGCAATTTCTCCAAAATGAGACTTTCCCGGGGGTAGAACAGAGATAGCCTCTGCCTAGAGAACACACATACCATTTTTATCATACAAGGTTAACCAAGGCACCCTTTGAATGGATGTTAAGAAAGTATGCACTGATTTTCCAATCCTTTCTACTAAGAACTTTGTAGGTTTTAGTTACAGCTTTGTGCGGTAGCAGAGAACCAGGGTCAGCCTGTGAGCCGGCCGGTGATGTTGTGCACGGAGGGCTGTTCAGTGCCCACTTCTCTCCAGAATGTCCCCGTGTGAAAATTCAGCAGCACATAGCTAAGACTTGCTCGAGAAGGCAAATGAGTCCATTTGTGGGTAACAATCTTAGAGGCTGAATTTGTGGTGTTGGGGGTAAGATAACACACTTGTGGTTTTGCCATTTTAATCTTAGCTTTTGGAGAACCAATTCCTTACAGGCTGGGGAAGCCCCTTTTTTGGTTTTTGTTGTAATAATATTTTCTGCCACAGAATGAAGAATGGATACCTGCTAGTTTTGCAAAACACTTTATTCATCATTTAAGAATCTAATGAAGCTGAAACAAGACTATAATTTCTCATGGGTTTAAAAGAGTACAGACAATATGTTTGCTAAAAAAAATTGCTTTTTTTTTTTCATTTCCAGCACTTCGGAGATAAAGATTTGGCAAAAATAAACCAACAAAAATACACACACATCAAAACCAATCCATTATATATATGCCTGTTTATGTATGTTGTGTTTAAATGACTGAATATTAACTATCGACACTCTTGTCACTTCCATCCAGTTTAGACCATGGATATTTAATTTAACTATAGCATATTAACACATAACTACGGATTGACTTTGCCAAAAAATATCTCAGGCACATGTCTTGTGTCTGACATAGTGCCGGTTACTAGATATTAAGATATGAAAGGAGAGACATCATTTTGACATCAGAGAAGTTCATAAATTTGGTGGAACAAATCTTATTATGCAAATGAAATGAACATAGGCACTTGTATTGTGAATTCTGTTATTCCCAAATTCAGCAATCACAACCTATGTCTCCTTTGATCCCAACTTTCTTTCAATTCTTCCTTTTCTTATCTGGGTTTTCTTATCCCAGTTCTCCCAGTCCATCGCTGTCCTTAGCAAGTACTCATGTTTCCTGGATAAACCTAGAATGCAATGATAGCCTCAGTCTTCACTCAAAACCCTATAGGATTGCTTTATCCAAAAGAGTAACCCCCAAGCACATATGACTTTTAAATTTAAATCATATGAATGTTCACTTTCTTAGACCAACCCCTCAAGAGGCATGAGTGATCAACAGCTACTGTACTGGACAATGCTGATTATAAAACATTTCTGTCATCTCAGAAAGCTCTTCTGACAGAGTTGCTCTAGGAGCTGGCTGAAACCTTGCTTGCCAACCTCTGCTTCTCCTCCTGTTGTCCTCAGGCAAGTGTGCCTCTAATAAAACAAATGTTCACTGTTTTCTGCATATGCCCCAGGCTTTGCAAATTGTGTCTTTGCTTTTTCCAAAACTTGGAGTGATCTTTTAAAATCTTGTGTCTAGAAGAAAGACATTTTTTTTCCCCAGAGATCTTTCTGGTCTTCCCAATCTGCGCTCTGCCTCCTCTGAAACTCTAACCTACAGACTAGACCACTCATTGCTCTGCTTTTAGGTGCACATGGTCTCTATAGCTTTTTGCTCTACTACCAGGCTTTCGATATATTTTTGAGGGCAGAGGAGGAAATAGTTCCTTTTTGTTTAATACTTGAAGACATGAAAGGGGAAATAAAGGAATGAAGAAGAGCAGATGCATGTGATGTCAACATCTGAAGGAAGACGTTTAGGAAATAATGTTAACAATAAAGAACATGAATAACAGTATAAAAGGGGAAGAAGGGGTTGCTGTCCGTGTCCTAGAAAAATATTCTGTAATTAAAACACTGATTCTGCTGCTTAACTTTTGGATCTGAGTTAATTATCCTCACTCAACCTCAGTTTTTGTTTTGATTTGTCTTGTTTTGTTTCATCTAGAGAGTAGGAATGAAAAATCTTGCCATCTTGTGAATTATCACTTGAAAGATCATCTATGTGAAAGTGCTTCTCTAAAAAAAAAAAAAGAGGAGAAATTGCATACAAATATGAGGGCTTATGCTGACAGAAATCTTCCAGAAAAGAAGGGTGTGGGATAGGGAGAAACACATGGTCTTCAGGCCCCTCACAGCCCACTTTATTCTGACAAAGCCCAGTCGACTGATAAAGTTCCAGTAGGCTCTCTGTGAGTTATCCACAGGGTTCTCTTTTTATCTCACAGAAATATTTATGTATCTATAAGTATCTATAATATTTTTTTATTCCTGCCTCCTTGGGACACATTTATGGCTATTGAATGTTTACTTTTCAGGCATTCTTTTTCCCTTTGAAGAAATCCACAAATGAAAGAGAAAAATGCTGACAAGTTTTCAAAGCTATGATTTACAGGAATGGTTTCTGAAAAGCAAGTGGACAACATCCGAGTTCATCATCAAATAATATTTCTAAAGCGCCCTCGAGGGCTTGGCCTCAAGCCAGACGAATCAAGGCTTGGAGAGACTGCAATTTTTTTGTTTTGTTTTAAAGAAAATGGACTCTCATGTCAGCTCTTGGGAAGCAATTCTGCATCATTTGGGAGGCCTTAGAACTATTTCTCTAGGTGAGTATTAAGGAAAAATTGCATAAGAAAAATCAGTACAAGTAGAAACCCGAATTCTGTTAAGTAAAATTCAAATCCCCATTTGAAATAGGTATCGAGATTTAAAAGGCCAAGTCAAAAATTACTTACTCTGTAAATTATAAGTATTTCAAATACAAGTAAATCTCAAGACAGTATAATCTTCTCTTCAAGTGAAAAAATTTTGAGCCTGAGGAAAAGTAAGAGTTAAAATTTTGACTAGAAAATTGCTATCTAGCAGGCACACGGGACCCATCTACCATCTGATTTTGCTGTGAAATTCTGTTCCACAGTCCTCACCCACCTTCTCGGATGTGTGATGGAAAGAGTATAGAATTAGAAGACTGAATTTTCAGGGTCAAGGCCACCACTCAATTGGCAAGGTCATTTGGAATATGTCACATAAGATTTATGAGTCTTTGTTTCTTCACATGTTAAATAGGGATAATTCTGCCAATTTCTTGGAATTGTTTACACTTTAGAGGATTAAATAAGATACAGAGGAGTAGTTTCTTGACCATCTTACTTGTCCCTGATATTTTTGTCTAGTTTTCTGATTGATTTTGCGATCAGAAATTTTATAATATATATTCAAGTTAATAATGTGCATCTCTCATCAAAGGAAGATTTCACTCTTTTGTTTCACCCCCACATCTTTCAGAATGGGATCACTCTTTATATTATAATTATGAAATAGCAAAGTCAATTAATTCCTGCATTGGCTAGTTGACTTTTAGGATAAATGCCCAATCGTTGATTGATTAATTGATTGATTCATCTGTTCATTCATTCATTTGTTCATTCAGTCACTTTCCAGAATGGCCCCTTCACTAACTGGGACCTAATTAACATGATAGACTAAATGCTCTCTTCACATTCTAAGATCTTTGTAGGCAGGGACTAATGAATACTGAGTAATTTTAAGAAGTCACTTTGAAAATGACTTGAAGATAGAAGAAATGGATTTGTTCAAGCAAATTATATTTCAAAGTTTTACTTGCAAGGTTATTTATTACTGTGCAGAATATCCCTCCTGTGGTTAGGGTCAAGGAAAATGGGGACACAGGTGTCTGCCTATTTGCACAGGCATTAAAGAGTGTTGTAAAATGAGCTGCAGCCTTTTAAGTTACTGTCTTTTCCTTTACAATAATAATCTCTTCAATTTTACAAGGTCTATATTATTTTTAGGTAGGAAAACACTGTAGAGTTCATGTTTTATTGTTCCTTGCAGTTATATAAATTATATTTGGCCAAAACAAATGTAATTCCTACTGTGTGAACTGGGAACCCAAAATGTTGATTTTCCTCAAGTTATAAACAATGTGAAGATATGTTATACTGGGTCACAATTTTCCAGAGCTGAGCAAAATATATAACTCAGTTTTAATAACAAAACTGCATATATCATTAAAGTTTCCTACTCCACACAGAATGTATTATATTACTCTGCCCAGCAAGAGACATCCTTTGTGTAGACCACAATTTCTAAAATACCATTTGATTGAATGGAAAACATTTTAGCCATTTGTTAGTTTTTTAGAAAAAATGCAATGGCTAAATGCTCTCGGAAATTCTGCTTTGTCTTTGCTAGTAAATATTAAATTTCTTCTCACTGAATTTGAATGCCATGTATTTTATAAACACCAAGATCTGAAGAACAAGCATTATGACCCTTTTCCCACTATTAGATGAAACTTCACATTTTTAACATCTTAGAAGCAGATGTCTGCTCCTTTGTAATGTCAGTGGACCTTATTTATACATGTATTATATCAACTTCAAGTTGTATTGTAATTATTTACTTATGTGCTTGCCTCCCCAAATAGACTTGTAACTCAACAAGGCCAGGGCCAGATTGCACTATCTTTGTATTCTTGGCTCTGGCCCAATGCCTACCATGGAACTGGACCTCTAAAAATGGTAAATGAAGAAGAAATCCTGGAAAAACATAATTTACTCAGCTACCTGTTCTTCTCAGAATAATTCCAAAATTTAGAGAAATTTATAAATACTATCTTTACAGCCCTGGAGAAAGTGAGCAATAAGTACTTTAATAAAAAATTATAAATGAGATTCTTATCATCACCTTCCTTCACAAATGGGAACTTAGATATTGGAAAGAAGAAGTCTTCTTTTGCTCTAGTTAGTATCACAAAACTGGAGGCAAAACTGATTCTAGTTATATTCCTAGCATTTTGTTTTTTTGATGCAACAGTAAAGTGTGTTAATTCTAAACTACTTGACAAGATCAAAACTACAGGAGTCAACAAACAATTAAAAAGAAAGATACTCAGCATCAAAGCTCAGTAGAGAAATGGAAATCAAACCACAATAAAAATCCACATGCCATTTATGAGGGTGGCTAATGTTTTTGAAAAACGTAACAGAAAATAAAAAGTTTTGAGAGAGGTGGAGAAATTGGAACCCCTTTGTATAGTTAGCAGAATGGTAAAATGGTGCAATTTATATGGAAGACAGTATAATGGTGCCTCAAAATGTTAAAAATAAAAGTACCATATGATTCAGCAATCCTGCTTTGGAGTGTATACCCCAAATAATTGAAAGCAGAGATTTAAAGAGATATTTGCACACCCATATTTATGGAAATGTTATTTCCAGTAGCCAATGAATGGAATTAACCAAAATGTCCACTGACAGATAAATAGACAAGCAATATTATTCAACCTTAAAAATGGAAGAAAATCCTGTCACATGTACAACTTAAATAAACCAGAGGACATTATATAAGTAAAATAAGCTAGTCACAAAAGGACAATTACTATGTGATTCCACTTATACAGTTATATAAAGTCATCGAGTCCATAGGAACAGAAATTAAAATGTAGGTAGCAATGGTCTGGGAGGGTAGGAGAAGTTGTTCAATGGGTGTAGATTTTATTTACAGAATGAACAAATTCTGGAGATCTGTTGCACAGCAGTGTAAATATACTTAACCCGTTAAGTATATTTAGAATGGTGAAGATATATAAATTTGATGTTATGTGGGTTTTTTGCCACAGATTTATTAAAAATGAACACAATTTTAAATACACATAGTAAGAGTTAAGGTTAACACATTTTGTTGGTTTTGCAATATTTGTATGTTTGAAGTCATATTTATAAATGATGCTGCATGTGATTTTTATAATAAAATATGACAAAAATTTCTAAAACTCTTGCAATACCGTGTAACTATGCATTATACGATCAACCATAGTTTACTTAACAAATCCACATATTCAAATTACTTTCATGTTTTTAAGAAGTGCTTTATTTTCTGTTTTTGTACATTTCTTTTTCTCTACATTTCTGATTATTCCCTTGGGATAGAATCTCAGAAATAAGATGATCAGGATGACTATATTAAAATATTTGCTATAGGTATGAAATGAATATTACTCCAATATCTATTCATAGAAGCAGGATATGAGTGTGACTGTTTTATCAAACTTCATCTGTACTGAGTCATCTTCTTTTTCTTCTTATTTTAATTTGGAAGGAAGGGAGGAAGGAGACAGTAGTTTGTTAATTTGCATTTATTTGCTAGTAATGATGACAAAATTAAAAATGCTTTTCAGTCATTTTTGTTATTTTTCTTGGGTGATTTACTTTTCTACTCCTAAGATAATAAACTGACATGTAATTTAATGAGATTTGTAGTTATAAAGAAATTTGATTATTTATGTATCATATCAGATTGCACATATTTTCTCTAGTTGTACATCTTCTTTAACTTCTGTGTTTTTTCAGCTTTTTGCTTTTGCTCAACAAAGGAAAAAGGTAGATGAAATGCTGTATTTTTAAGTACATAATTATCAGTCTGTAAAAAATTCTATTTAAGTCACTCTCACTTGAATGTGTATAATCTGATTACTTACTTTATATTCAGTTAGCCATGGTGTAGTCATTAAATTCAGGGTTTAAATAGATATTTGCCAAACTGTTAATAAAATAATCATGACTATGCTTGAAAAAATCCTGCTGGAGTTTTGCATAGGACAATTCAAAATCTCCACTGTAAGTGTGGAATAACTGAAATCCATGATAATCATAATGACAAACGACAAATTGTACTTACAGTATGAGTGCTTACGGACTGATCACACCAATAGTTTAAACCCCACAGAAACCTTATAAGACGTGATATTATTATGGCCATTTTACAGAAAATCCATTCAACACATAGAAACCATGTGCTTGCCTGTGATCACTCTCAGTGAGTAGATGGTAACATGCCTAGTCTAGTCCTCAGTCCCTCTAGACTCAGGTTCTAAGTAGCTGTGAGATTTGTTACCTCAAGTCACTAAGCTCCTCAAAATCTTTTTAAGATTCAATTGTCCCTTTTAAGGATTTTATTAAAATTTGTCTTACGTGTCTGAGATTTTTTTATCTTAATTCTATGTATTTCAGGTTTTGCAATTTTTGTTGACTTTGCATGGCTTTTAATTTTTTTTTCTTATTGATTGTTTCAGTGTCAAACACTTCCTTGAATTCTTACTAATCTTAAGAGGTGTCTGTTAATTTTCTAGGGTTTTCTAGTTGTAAAATTGTGTCTGGTGGAAAGAGTGATGACTTTATTCTTTATTTCCATTTCTGTTGCACCTTAGGTAATAATAACCATGAGTTCTGTAAGTATTTGATGAATAAGGGAATAGAGCATGTTTGTTCTGTTCCTAAATATAAAATATTATCCTGTTTTTCCTATTAGAAGCAGTGTTGCTATCGGATTATCATGCTTTATGTGTTTATTAAGTCTAAATTTTCTTAAATAAAAATATTTAATTTTACTCAAAAGATTTGGCACTTACTGAAATGACAATGTGTTTGTTTGTTTTTTTTGTCCTAATTTGTCTTACGTAAAAAAACAATGGCAACTGTATCTTTGGGATAATCATTATATACTAATCAACATTTAAAACAACTTACATTCACTGTCATACTTCATTTTCACAAAAAGCCAATGAGCGAGGAACTGGGAATTTTTCTTTCCCAATTCTCCCATGAGGAAACTGAAGTATAGAGTGGTCAGTGCACACAAATTCATATAACTACTTAGGGCAAATCTGAGATTCAAGTCTAGGGCAGTCTTTCCCTAAAGCCACATTTTCAATCACTCAGAGAGACATGAGGCCATTGATAAAGAATTAAGAATCCCTTAGCTTTTAAAATTTATAGCAGGAAGACAGAGACAACTAACTGTTGATGTACATATAGGAACTGGATTATTTTAAAAGGAAAATATTATCCATTTAGTAAGATTTTATTTTTTAGAAACACTATTGAAATACATTTTTTTTATGTCTAGGGTAGCCTCCATGCCCATCTATCCACTTTCATGTTCCTTAATAATGAGGGGTAAGCAGGATAGGAAAAGAAAGGGATCAAGTGTTCTGTGTGCTGATTAGAATCAGATACTTTCTGCTACCATTTTGAAAGTCACAAGTTTGAACGACTATGTAGAATTAGAGAGGAGGGACGTTGAAGTCAAGGGGTGTCAGCAGGGAAACTGGTCTACTGATGTCAGCATCTTCTGCCTGTGCAAGAGACCAGAGAGAAAGACATTTCATGAGGTGTTATTAGCCATAGCAGAAGGAACTCAACATTCCAAATAAGAATTTTCAAGGATATTTTTGTTTCAATGTCGTGCTAATTTTCAGCTCATTACTTCCAAACTCTCAGAAGTTCTATTGCAAGTAGGCCTTATACTGGTAACACAACTAGTATGTCTTTCTTGGAGCATATCCTGTCTCTTCGTTCCAATATCAGATGCCAATTGCTCTCAACAGAAACAGTAGCATATACAATCATACAAACAGGGAAGCTCAAATGTAAGAAGAAAGATACAACCCAGAATCACCTAATATATATAGAGAAAACTACAAACATGAAAGAGAATCGCTGAAGAATGAAGATAGAGAGAAAAGAATAAATATAAAAACAGAGCAGTACTTCTAAAGAAAAGTAAGATTATCATGTACAATTGAGTAGGGTACTGTGAAATAAAAACTGTGACTTAAAAATTAAGAATGGTACCCCAAATATGACATTTCTCAATAATCAATAATACTATTTTGAAATTCAATAATACAAAAAAAGTATAAACTTAACAGTGAATTTATGACCAAGATTTTATAACTTAGACATATATTCAAAATACAAAATTAGGGAATAAAAATAATTAGTGAAAGAATTTTTAAAGATGTGGAAAACAGATTCCAATGTTCCTCAATCGCCATGTACTATTATCTTTAAAATAGTAAAAGAAAAGTGTGTATCTATAAAGCTATACCTCAATAAGTCATAATTTAAGTGGGAAGGCAAAATAAAGCCATGTTCAGATATACAAGGATTAGAAAGTTTGCCACACAAGAGCCCTAATTAATAAATCTGTGACCAGTCAAGCTTTGTTCTGAATTAGAGTACAATAGTGGTTTCCACATAGGAGGGAGAACACAGGAGCTTCATTGACATGCAATCAACTTGGGTGGGATTGTAGGAATTTTATGTCTTATTATTGCTTATGCTTATTGTTGACAAAAGGTCATGTCACATTTTGTTTTTCTCCCAGTAAAATAATATTTCATTTACTTATGTATTTTACACAAAGGATATAATCATCAGTCAAACTAGTGTCTCACACCTTTTCCATGATTTTTTTTTCTCATTTTTGGATCCACTGACAATAGCTAGGGAGAACTGAATAGTAGCTTTGAGGCAGAGCTGCTCCCTGCTAATGGCTGGTGCACTGGAGGAAGAGCAAGGAGGCCAGGGTCTAAGCAGCGGAGTTCAGAAGAGGGAGAAGAGTAAATGTTGTTGGAGAGGCTGTGTAGTTCGCCATGGTTTGTGCTCCAGGTCCTACAGTCTACAGGGTAGGGTGTTCTCATTACTCGATGGTGTTTAGGAGAGGAGGAGGTGATGTGATTTTTGTTTTTTTGAAGAACTTCTGACATATGTGCTGAGAAGAGACTATCTCTGGGTAAGGAAGGTAAGAGGCTGAGGGACAGTGCAACCACCCTCTTGAATGGGTAAGCTCTGCTGTGCTTATGCTGCCTAACAACCATATCCCAAACTGCTGGAGTTGAAACAGCAGCATTGCTTCCCCGGTATTTGCAGGTCACTCGAGGTCAGGTACTCTGGATGGGACCGGACTTGGCAACTCTGTTCAAGCTACAGATGTGGCTTCACTTGGCACCTCCCTCAGGCCTGTTTCATGGACGTTTGTGCTGGAACCCAGGACCGGAGGGTAGCAGCGAGCTGGGGAAAGTTCTCAGTCTGTTGGTGGCAAGGACCAAGAAGAACTGGACTGCTGGTGGTAAACTAATGCATACAGATATTGATATTATACACAGCTGTTGATTTACAATGATGCCCACCTTCAACCAATGTAATGTTATTATGCAAACTTCCTTCAATACAATTCATTAAAAAAGAAACAAAGGAAGGACGCTGCACTGTACGCGCACACAAGGAGCCTGTGCCTTCATTCTTGGAGAGTCCACAGCCGAGCACTAAGTTGACAGGCAGGAAAGCAGACTTTCCCACCAGAGGCCATGGCAAAGGTGTGGACCCAGAGAGAAGTAGTGACATAGGGCCAGTAATGCTACAACTGCTCCAGTTGAGAGGAGAAGGTGACTTGCAACTATGCAGGACTGGGAAGTGAGCAAATTGTGCACAGGTTATGCAAACAAAGGCTGACAGGGTTTTTCAGTCTATCACACATGGGGTGAGAGACAAAATATAAGGATGACTTCACTTATCCGTATGCTTAGAAATACCCACTTCTAGAATTTTGCTTTAGATTAGTAATCAACTCACCTGCTTCATTTTGATATTTTGGCAAGTCTCTGCACTTCCACAATCTTTTTAAAGGTCATACACAGAATTGCAGTGATCTCTTATTTATACTGTCTTGTTAGGAAAAGACAACAATAATCTATATCAGGAGAGGTGATTATACAGAATATTCAGCAAAATCAGCATTTTCCTGCTTCCTCCTCCACAGTAAAGCTTCAATTCCTCCCCAGTAGAGTCCAACCACCCCTTTGGTCCACAAATAATTCCTCTTTAAATAGAAGGAATTAGATTTAATCCAGAAGCAATTTGTTTTTCCTGATTAGTCATCAGCATAAAGAATCAGATCTAGCTTTGTCCTTGATTATCCCTTGTTCCTTTTTTTTGTCTCCCAGCACATTAAAGGTCAAATTATATATTCTGAGCACAATGTTTAAGACAGTAGGGAATGTTCAGAAGGTTTTTCATATGTGGTTAACATTTTTTAAAGTTTTGGCACTTAAAGCTATAGGTTTTAGTTATTTGGAGTATTTATCTATACTAAATAGTCCATTCCCTAGTGATGGCAAATAAATGAGGCATCACTTCATTGCACTTTTGTTGATTTATGTATCAGTATGGGGAGTGTGTTCCGTTTCACAACGCAGAGTGCACATGCTCAGTTTGTTTTGTTGCTATGTGTCCTGTTGAGTCCCAGGATACCTCGACCTGGAAAGAAGCCTTGTTGAGTGACAGTTACATAATTCCACCTTCTTGGTAAAATGTCTGGGGCCTCAGAGTCTCCAGCTCAGATATCTGTCTATCAAGAGACATGTGGGTCTTGCATTGTTCATTCTGGTTTGACCCTCAGCCAAGAACTTTTACAGAAGCCTGTGTCCTGGGCCTCCTTTCTAAGTAACTACCACTGCGGTAGAAGTAACCAAATCTTGCTCGTTACTGCAGCTTCTGTTGACAGGAAATGGGGTGCTTGCCCTTTTCAAGAGAAAGGCAGTGAAAAACCATTCCCATGCAGGTGGAGTTTGCTGGCTCATGTAGGGATTAGAAGTGAAATTAGCCATTGGAAATTTCATTCAGATTAATCCAAACTTTGCAAAGTACAGCAAATGCAACTTTCCACACTGGGTGATCAAGTTCAATTTCTCTCCATGTCTTTCCTCCAAGCAGACAGCTGTGAAGCTCTTACTAACTGCTTTCCATGCAGTCAGTTGTTGCCAGAGTCTCCTAGAACATCCCAGAATGAACTCCAAGTCCTGACCTTGTAGGACTTGTAGTCTAGTCTGAAAAATCAAGTCACCCACACAAACTGCTCTGCGAACAAGGCAGCACAGCGTAAAGTGACTGGTCGTGTAGGTCACACAATCAGCAGTTCAGAGCCAAGAGCAAATGCTCAGGGCTTCATGGAGCCAATTCAGGAGACGTGGGAATGTGACACCGCGGTCTAAGTACGATGCCTGATTTGGACATTTCAACTCTACAGCTTTCTTTCTTCCAACTTCAATTTCCCTGTGACAGATCAAAACCACTTTGTAGCAGTAATCACTTTAAAGTGAATTTTAAATATGCCCCCACTCTGAAATAAGGTTCTTATTTTGGATGACCCTAGCATCCATCCATCACCCTGACCCTCTCCAGCAAAACGATGTCTAATCCATCACAGAGCTTTCTGCACATTGTTTCCCTGTTCAAACTCATAAATGGCTTCCCACAGCCAACATCAGTCGGCCTCTGCTGGAGTTCCAATCTCCCTAGCAGGGCCTGGCCTCACCCACCAGGTGCATGGACTGAACTAGGGCTCATCCTCGAAGGCGACTTCAGTAATGTCCCACTTCCCACGTCTCTAACTTTATGCGAGTGATATTTTGTAGGGTTGACAAAATATCTGATTGGATGATTTCCCACGTATACGTCTTATCTTTCTAGTTGAATAACATTTGCTAGTAGTACAGGCCTAGGTGCTGGACTTAGAAATGTTTTCACATGCTCCACAACACACAGCGCAAAGTAGATGTGTAGTAAATCACTCACTGATTGCTTTTCATTTCTGTGGAAAGAGAACACAGCAGTTGGCACATGGTAGTGACTACAAGTAGGGCGGGGCAAGGGTGAGGGAAGTGACGTGCTGAGGGACAAAATCTTCTTGGTGTGGGCCTTGAACTTGTACCACCCTGAGAGGGAGCACCTCCTTCCACTGGTGAAGGTGAACCAGGGGCTTCGCTTGCCTCTCTGGAAACAGCCCCAAATTGCAGGTTGCTGCACAGTGATTTTACACCATCTCTCTCTGCAGTAGAAGTTGGCATTAAATGCATTTTCCCTCCTAGCCATTCATAGGCAGGACCTACAGGTGCACATGCAAGAAAGGGAGCTGATTCCATCAGGCTAAATCCTAATATGCGGGCAAAAGCCTTTGTGGTCCACCTCCTCCTCATGAGAGGTATCAACTAGGTGAAATAAGCTAGGCGCTGAGTCAGATGGACCTGATGTCTAGGTCTCACGTCGCTCTTCACTGTTAGGTAATTTTGACCTCCAAATGTTGCTTGGCAAAGTTGTAAAATAGAATGAGAAGGAAGAAGAGAGAATAAAGGAGAGGAAAGAAACAGATAAATTAATAAATGGAACTTAGTTTTAACTTCATCTTGTTTGATGATGATTTTGGTGTGCTTTTTTTGAGAGGAAGAAAGGGAGAGAAGGAAGAAGTATTGGGAGGAAGGGAGGAAGGAAGGAACGAACGAAGGATGGAAGGGAGTGAGGGAGGAAGGAAAGAAGGAATTTTATTTATTTTAGTTGTTTCACTGGGCCCCAGGTCACAAATCCAGGTCCTTTGACTTTACATGATCCACATTCCAGCTGTCAGCCTTGTGCCTAAGTCATCAGAGTTCACCTAAATTTTTTTTGAGTGTTCATAATTCACAATGATTGTTCAATATGGAATTCTACACACACAAGCACATACACATATAAATGTGCATAATCATGATATATTTTCACATACCTGCACATGCATTTCTTACCTTATAATGATGCTAAGAGAATCCAATGGAATCCCTCACACCCTGAATTTGTTCCAGCTATTGGGAAAATGGGACTATTGAATGAGGCCACATGGAAGCTATCTTTGGATTCAAACTTCTATGCAGCAGAAACTATTTTATTCACCTTTCCTTACATTGGGAGACTTAGGTGTTCACAGTACCGTTGATACAATTAATAAAAACCGAGGACTAGGTAGGAGCAGGAGAGATGAGGATAAAATGACACAATCAAGTTTGAATTTCTAATAGCACCCACTGAAGGTTGTGAATTCTTCTGGGAAGAGTGGAAGAAAGGAGACGTTTGCAAACTAAAGAGGCCATTGCCTGGTGATTCCTCCTGAAGCTGTAAGATATGCACATTGCATGTCATTAAACAAACTGCTGGTGCATTTTCTGAAATTGTTTCATTTGATATCATGTGCATCTTCCTGCAAGAGTAGATTGACATTACATTAGCATGGAAATATATGTGTATATGTGTGTGTGTGTATCTAAATTAATTAGACAATTGTGACTGTCCAGACCTGGTTTAAGACAGAAGGCATAATTCATGATATGGAATGGATACAAATGCAAAATATTTCTTTCGGGGCCACATAACCAAACACATAAGCTGCTAGATCAGGTGACTTCTTAGGGCTTTATGAACTATTAATAGTACTGCTAGCACTGAGGTATAAAGGATTCTACTACCCCTTCAATTTGAAGAATAAGCTAATTTGCTTTTCCAAACATTAAAATGAATTCAGACCAGTATTTGCTACTTCTGTGCTTTTCTTGCATTGGTAAATCTTCTGCCTGAGTCCTCGGAAGATTTTTATGTATGCCAAATCTGGAGGCAGTGGCACTGAGAGAGTTTTTACAAGCTTATTCTAAGGAAAGTGGCTTGTAAATGGGTCTAAGGAGAAAAGGAATGGACCAATGAAATGAATTAATAGCCCATTAATAATGCAATATTTAGGACAAATAAGCAAAGCCAGATGTTAGCTGAAATGTCTCCTAGTTGGGTCAGAGTCTGAACAATCCTCTCAAGTGTAAACACTCCAGCTTTGTGCCCAGGAGTCAGTGCGTGGGCCAAGGACCAAGTTACACAGCTTATGTTGCCCAATCAGAGTGCACTTAAAACAACTAAAGTGACATGAAATAAAGACATGTTGAAAACACACACACACACACACACACACACACACACATCCCACAGCAAAGTCTGGTATCAAATATCTCAAATTCTCTTGTATTAACCACCCAACGCCATTGGTAGCCCACCACTGATGGCTTGAGCCCATCTAGGACTTATTTAAGAGTCTCAGAGAGTCTGATTTACTTCTCAATGGCCCATTCATCCTTTGAACATTTACTCTACTACCCGAGCTCTTATAACCTGAGCTGGATTTCATACACACAAAGACTGACTTCCAGCAGCCCCTGCCTTTGCCAAGTCCCAGGGAAGGCTCTCAGAATCATTTAGTCTGCCATAGTGACAAATTTAAGATTCAATCATTAAATGCAGTCATTTATTTTGACTATGTTTGTGAAATGTCTTTCACCCAACTCATTTCACTGGCCTTCACAGCCAAAGACCCAAGATTGGTACCAACATGGGTGCACACAGCAACAGAACTGCCCTGTTGTTTGGTTCATGCCATGTCAAACACAAAGATTTGTATGGGCCTCAGATGGAGACATTTCTCTATTGCCTTAGTTTGGGCAAAAAGTGGATTTCCTTCAGAGAGCTGTAATGGATGGTGAGGATGGGAGAGTAATCAGGCCCAGTTAGAAGCAAATACCAAAAGTTTCCCAGAGGGTAAATCTTGTTTCCTGCCTTCCTTCACAGAATTAAGCCTTAAACAAGTCATGTTCTGTGGCTTGGATGCTGTGTTTATTTCAGCTTCGGCTCCCTGGCTCGTGGTTGGGAACATTGTATTGGTCTGTAACCCAGGAAGGTTTTCCTGAAGCAAGAAATCACTATCCCAGTATCTTTCTTCCCATTCCGTTTTATTTGTTCTATTACCATGAGCAAATGAGCTCTGAACCGTAAGAGGATCACAGGAGACAGTTACATTTACCAGGTGCAGTCTGCGGAGCCAGTGATGTAGCGCTCAGCTTTGGTGACCGTCTTTCCCAGGAGTCGTATGAAAGATGCTTCTTCGTAGAGGATTTTGTTTTGGAATATAATCACAGCACCTTGTCTGTGCACAGCGTATTCTCAGTAGGTCCAGAAGGAAAATCTTTTCTGTGGAGTTCAGGGTAGGCTGAGAACTTGTGGTCTCTCAATGTCTTAAATGAAACCAAATCCTCCAGGGATTGCATTCGTTTATGGTTAGTAACAGGCGACTTCCTGTTTCAAAGCAAAATGGGCTTGAAGAGGCTTATAAAAAAGACTCAAAAGGTTTCTTGGACATCAAATGACTCTAGTAAAACATTTTGATGAGTTAAGTGTAAACGCATCAGCAGCATACGGATTAAATTCCCTTCTAAATAAACATTAACAGAGAACATGTTTGGCAAAATGCATTTTGAGTTTTGCAAAACTGAAAACATTCAAAAAAGGAGTGTGAGATATTTGATGAGCTCAGAAAGCAGCCGGACTGCCCACTCCATACTTGAATATTTTCTTTGGATATTCTGCAGATGTCAAATAAATTAGGACACAGATATTAAAAGCAATGTCTGCTGCAGAAGTGGTCAGCTGCCCTTTAGGGAAGAGGGTGTTTCTGTGCATCCCTGGTCCATGTATGTGCCTGAAGAGAGCGCCAAGGAACACATAACCCTTTCCTAACCCCGGGGCATCCTCACTTTTCTGGATTCGGCCCTGTAAGATGCTCTGTAACTCTCAGCTTTGGCACTTGCTTTTCTGCCTGTGAGATATTTTGACTCTCAAAGAGGATTCCTGCTTTACTATAGATCAACAATAAGGTCTTGGTCCCAGCAGGCAGACGACAGCCTTGTCGTTGCTGAATTCAAGCAAGACCTTTTATCCAGAAGCCACTGCCCTTGTCAAGATTCTCATGATCTCTCATCATCTCCTCCTTCTGGCCGCAAAATGTATCCATCTTTTGTTGGGGTAGAAATGACAGTGGAAAGGAAAGACTAAAACAAGATACAGATTTAGGAGTCAATTCTACTGGGTAAGCAGATGTTGAAAGCTCTGGTAAATGTTACTCCAAGGGTTGAGTTTGGGTGATTCCATGGAACCGTTAAGTGAGAAAATTCCCTTAAGAAATCTTTTGGATTCTAAAGTCTTCTAGAGCAGGAGAAGTACATAATTGGCATCCTTTTGGTAAAGCAGTTGTCCCAGAGTGATGAATCAGCATGCCATGAAAACAAGGTCATTTAAGTGGACGCCACTACCTGATACTCTGAAATCACACTGGCTTATGATCATTTTGCTTTTGAATGATACATAAAGAAAGAAAGATTTTAAGAAAATTAATAGGCAGATAGAGAGTAATAATTTTGTTTAGATACTTGAAAGAAAAAGTTAACCTAGTGTCTTTGTTTAGCCCAGCAAATAATGATGTTATTTACAGATAAGTAACTCATGACTGAATCAAAAATCATAAATAGAATCATTCTACTTGAAATAAAAATATTTAAAGACTATCTGGGGAGTACTCCTTTCCCACTGTGGGTTTAATTAACGACTTAACCACCAGTGTTTTTCTACCTGCCATCTTCATAGACTCATTAAATGATTTCCTACTGATGCCACAATGAGGTTAAGGCTACGGGCCTGTTCTCTCTCTTGCAGTTTACTCTACATATGGTTACCAGAGCTTTCTTTCAAAAGAACTCATCTTGTCATTCACCTGTTCAATAATACTTGATGCCTACCAGGTGCCTGCAGAATAAAATCCAAATTCTTTAACTTGGTGTTCTAACTCTTTTGGTCTGGCCCTAATTCACCTTTGAGTTCATGTCCTACCACCTCATAATCCAGTCATACCAGACACATTCCCTGTTCCCAGATCGCACATGTTCTCCTGGTATTTGGTACTTCTAAGTATTGTGAACACTTGCAAATATTTAAGTATTTGTTTAAACAGAGTTTCTCCCCTACATCATCAGTATATGGGGGCGTTGCATCTGTTCTTTGTGCTATGTCTCCACTTTCAGGGGCTAACAAAATGCCTGGAACATACTGGGTGCCCTGTGATGTCTGCAAATGGATGGAATCAACATACTGTGCCTTGTGGAGTGAGCTGCATACTTCTATCTCAGCTCTAACTAAATTCCTTGTTTATTTACCTGATCTTCTCATTGATCTTCGAACTTGGAGGGCAGAGGATATGGCTAACTTTACTTCTGTTTCCTTGCCAACTGGTGTAGTGCTTAGTGCACACTGAGTACCCTGCAAATACCAACCAAATTTAAATGAAGATCATTAGCTGCAGTAGGAATTTATACAAAACTATGCTAATCCTCAAGAGAAGCCTACAGGTAATTGTGATGACAATTCCGAACATGGCTGTCACTCTTGCTTACATAGCTCTAGGGCTGGCCAGTCAGGCCCAAAGTCAAATCTGTGTCATGGACCCTTTCTGCACATAGCTCTATAGAATACTCATGTTCATATTTTCTGTGCTTGCTTTCACATTATAATGGCATATCTGAGTGATAGCAGAGTCCATCAACCCTCAAAATTAAAATATTTAATATTTGATCTTATACAGATCAAGTTTGATGACTTCTATTTTAGAGGAGAGATATTAATCATGTATAATCACTCTACCATGTAGAATGGTTATGAAGCTTGATGAGACAACATTCATAACAAACTTAGCATGGTATTTGGCACGTTGTTAGGTTATCATTATTATCATAATATTATCATTAGTTTCTAGCAGTCAATAACTATGATTTAGCAAGCCAGGAAGAATTTGACACAGACCATGTTAGAAGTAGGCACAGAGAATGGAAAGACATCATCTAAGAACCTGGCATGGAGGAGAAGCAAACCACAATGAAAACAAAATGCTTATAGAAACGTCCTTCAATATACAGGCTGATTGTTTCATTTTCAATTTCATTTCATATAATGGACAGATGAGAAATGCAAGGCACCTATCGTTTGTCCACTTATCTTTGATTATCAAGCTAGAAGTAACAGGTCAAGAGCTAGAAATCAGAAATTGAAAGGACTATTAAATATGACACAGGAATTGAAATAAGTCCACCCACTGTCCCAGACTCACAAATGATCAACTAGGTTCGGATAACTTTGAAAAAGAATCATGAAAAATGTTTAAAAAACCAAATCCATAGCCTTGCATGTTATGGGACTCCCCAGAGGAAGTATTAATCAGAAATGGATTCCCTGGCCAATAAATATATGAAGACCTTTGCTATCCATCAATAGAAAAGTTGACAAAGTCTGAGAAAAACGCAATTATACAATAGTCCAAAAAGGTGAACTACAAGAATATGCGATAAAAGGGATTCGCCTTCCTAACACAATATTAAATAAAAATAAAAGACATCACAAAATAGTCCATGGAGTGTGACATGATACATCACTGTATTAAGCTAAGTCTATACCTTCAAAGAACAGAAATGCAATAAAAATAGAGCACGCAAAATATGGAACATAGTATACAGAACGGACCTTTTCTTACGATGTGTGGAAGTAGTTTCAAACTTTTAATTTGGTATGTTTGATGAGGGTGTTCGTTTATTACTCCATTCATTCAAATGAGTATATTGAATATGTATATATTAAATGTTAAATTGTAAAACTGCTGAACACCTGTTAAGAGTACTAAGGAAAGTATAGAGAGTAAGAAAAAGACAGGTAAGTCTTGCCTTCATGGGGGCTTACATTTTAATGAGAAAAGTTTCCTGGAGAAGAATGGAATATAAAAGTCCTTTTCATCAGAATCAGAATGCTGAGATTCATCCATGGAAATGGGAAGGAAGAGTCTTGCAGAATTTCTTCCAATGGGTCACTTATAATTTGAGGAGGACCATACACAATACATGTCCGAACTGACAATAAGTCAGAAAAAAATCACAGACACATGAGTATAATAAATGCCACCACTCTCTCTCTCTCTCTCTATATATATATATAACATATATATATCATACATATCTGTATATATAAAATACATATATATATATAAATATACACAAATACATAAGAAAATTGGTGCCTGACTGACACGACACCATTTACACAGGGCTTCTCTTCTAGCTCTGGAAAATTATTTCAATTGATGAATTCATTCAATAAATTCTTTGTAAGACCCACTACCTACAAGTCACTGCGCTTAAATTTGAATGATCCATATGGCCATTGACCAAGTCATCGTGTGCCCCTGGAGCCAGCACCAGCACAGAGACTTGCTCTCAGTGCTCCAGAACTTCAAGTTCACCTGAAACTCTACAGCTGCTACGGTCAACACAAGATATTTTTCGAATGACTCATGGGGGTGACAGGTTTTCATGAAGCGTGACTCCTTGGAAGGTATTTGAGGAGCTGTTGATTGCCACATTTTAGGGCCTCAGAGCTCGAGCTCTGGTTAATGTAAAGGTCAGAGCAGGTGGGTGTGACAGATGTGTCCTCTTCTCTTTCTGTGTCTGAGTTCCATCCTTCTGCAGTGAGTCCTCACAACACTTCCTTTTAACCTTATTCTCAGAGATTCATAATTTGTGTCTCTGGGTCCTGATCTTTTTCTCACTAGATTGAATGCCAATATTCAAAACTTCAGTTTTGCTTTGTTTTCCATAAGCAAACTGTTGAAAGGAGTCATCTTGGTGTTTCCTTCAATGCTCTGTTTCTCTGTTGACCAAAGAAGTAAATTGATTTCCAAAGACTATGAGAAAAACTGCATCAAAGGAGGATCTGCTCATTCAGGTCTCTGCTAGTCTGAACAGAGGCAGAGTCCCGATAACAGCTTCCCCTTCCCTCTGCAGGGCTCCCTCAGTGACCTATCCACAGGCCCAGGCTGCGGTACCCATGGTTGGATGGTTAGTATGGAGACCTAATCAAAGGAACCTTTTTAAAAATGGCTGCCTATTTTTAACCAGTAACCAGTAAATCAGAGGGAGGGAATTCAAATTAAACATTGCTTGTAAGAACGACTTCCACAAAAACCCCTTGATGGAGATAGTGAATCACTCTATCAGGCAGGGAAAAATATTGCCTTAAAGCGAGAGAGCCAAAGGTTGTCCGTCCAAACTGTGCAAGCAGCTATTTATTTGTTTTGTGGGTGTTTTTCTCCTCTGTAAACATGCTCTGAGGCCAAGTGATTGGTACATGTTTTATAAACTGGAAATATAAACACAGACATTCTCTTCCAAAAATGGTTCTTTAAGACTTCCCTAGGGAACTTGCTCTAATTGTTTGTTCTGAATTCTGAGCTAGCATCACTGAAAACGTTACACTTCTAATATTTGAAGTGTTAATCCTAACATCAAAAGATAAAACACATTGAACATTTTGGGAGACAACCTATGGGATTGCAAAGTATTCTGCTTCTATTGAGGACAGTACACTGATATGGAACGTCTTAAAGGAAGAGGGGAACATGATGGTGGTGGGAACAATTGGCACTTGGAAGAGAATTCTCCCTCCACCACATACTCTGAGGTCTCTGCTCATGCAGACTGGCATTTCAGTTTTCAGTGTCATTGCTAGGTAGCTTTTCACATTTTTTCTTGTAATATTGCAACTTCCTCTAAACCTGGACATAAATTGCTTTTAAAACACTGTTTTTAGAGCCTAAAAATATTAATGAGGCATCTAAACATGGCATAAATTGAATGCTGCACCAAATTTTGCACTCGTAATTAAACGGTCAGTTTTTTGTTGGCAGTGGCTTTAACTTTGTTTTGCAAATAATTTTGTATGCCCCGTACCATTGTTAAAGCCTGACCTAGAGTGTGACTGGTAGTACATCTGTTCTCAGCTTAAAAGCCCCCACTCTTTCCTGCTTAAATGATATTACACAGCTGGATAAGAGCATTACAACATTCAAATGGTCCTAGAAGAAAAAGTGTGCTTGGGGAAAGCGGTTATCATGTGCTGTCAAGAGAATGTGCTCAAGTGTTCAGACTCTCCTTACACTTCTTCCTTCCAGGAGAGATGAAACAGGGTCTCAACAGCCTCTTGAGTAAATACTATCCAGTTTTGGGTTCCTCCAGGGCTACCCTAAAAGGTCATATTTATCCAGATAGTCTGTTTCTATTTTTATTTATAAAGTGCATCTTTTGTCAATTGACTTTGAATCACCTGTAGACAGTTGAGGACCCATTAGAACACAGAGAGAATCTCAAGTGTTTTTGCACTTAGTCAACTAGGATTTAATTGCAGGTACCTCCCAAGTGAAATTTACATTTACTAAATCTGACACCAGAGACCATGTCTACTGCCTCATATTTCTCTCCACCGGCTTCCTCTCAATCCTAGTCAACACGGTGGAACTATGGACAACGGAGAAGGAAGGCTGCAGTCTGTAAAGAGACATCTATTAACTATTTTCTCAACTCACCACTCTCATACTAATACTACTAGGGCATAAATCCACTGTTCTCATGGGTATCATGATTCCCTTGTTCTCAGCCTCCTCATTCTTCTGCCCTTTAACCAGTAGCCTAAAGCATGACCACTCTAGCTTTCATCATTAAGGCAATATTTGTCTATTTGTAGTAAACCAGACAACTTAACTTCCACTCTTCTGTTTTAATCTACCTTTACTCTCAATTAGCAAGAGTCTGATTTCTCTCAACTATTCTTAATCACTTCTCAGGTGGAAACCCCAGAATAATTAGCCTATATCTCTACAGGTTTAATCTCTAGGTCTAAGTTCAAATGAACTCTCCACAGGACTTATCTGTTTATTTAAATTCTAGATGTGTTTCAAGATCATTTTAAATGCCATTGTCTTCAAAAAAGTCTTCTTCAGTGTCATGCTGCCAGATTTAATGTTGACTTTCCTCCCTTCCTCACCATATGATAATAACTGCAGCACTTCAAAAAGAAGGGTATGTAGTACTTCCTCCCTAGCTTTACAGGTCTTATTCTGTCTTGACTATTCAAAATGGGCTGGATTTTGTTCAGATCCGATATAAACAATACTTATTAAACACTTCTTGCATGGTAGGTATTCATTGAATATTTTCATAAAAATATAATTTAGCATGACAGATTCAGAGTGCTTATTGCTTGGTAATATATTTTATAATGTACCTTATTTTTCATTTTCATCATTTTTTCTTACTAAAATATAAGCTCATCGAAGGTAGAATTTTTTATGTTATATAGTTAGCCCTAGAATAGTGCCTAGTACGTAGTAACTGGTAAATATTTGTCATTATCAATATTATTGTAGTCTATCTTGCTAAATAATAATGCTAGTGCATTTGAGATAGAGCTAATTGCTTAACCCCATTTTCTCTGCATGACAGAACTATTTTTATTTATAGTGAGGAATTAAAACAAGTAAGAATGAGACCTACAATATAACAATGACTAACTTATTTATTCCTACACATAATCATATACACATGCAACATAAAATAATAGTATAGCTCAAAAAAGAAAAGAAAACCTATTATTTATTTAATAGTTATTACATTTCCCTAACATTTGAACTTTAGTTCTTTGGTTACAACCTGAGAGACAAATTGTATGGTGAAGGAAGAAATGGAATGGTGATGGAGAACGTAATATATTATATACAGATATGAATTACAATGATGCACACTTTTTTTAAGGAAACGTGCGGGCAGAAATGAAGGTGAATAGGCAGGCAGGAAGGAAGAGAGATGTGGAGAAGCATTTCATGTTATGTTATTTACCTCTTCACACCGGTTGTACCTCAGAACTCAGACTCGAGCTCAGAGGTACATGATTTGTGATCCTTTGGGGGTGTTAACTTACTGCTGCTCTACCAGGGCACACCAATATCCACCTTGAAGTTATGTGATGTTAAGATGCAATGTTCCTTGGAAAACTGATTATCAAAACTTAGAGTTGATACAACTAAAGCAAATGTTTGTGCAAATAATTGTCCAAGGACTAACAAGTAAATTTTAGCCAAAACAAAAGGTAAAATGACTAAGTCACATTATTAATGTTTTGCTTTATTGATTGAATCTTGAATTTTTCAGCTATGAATATTTTTAAAGAATCCCTTTTAATCTTGAAGAGAGTGTTTGAATCAGCAGGGTATCCACAGATGAACCAAAATTTGTATTTGTGAAATGAAAACACCACCTCTCACTCACCCCACAGTTTGCACTCTGATTCACTGATCAAAATTTTAGAAATACTCTAAGCTGAAGAAAGCCCTTAAATCTGATTCGTTGTCCTCAAAAATCATTATGTCTTCATTGTCTACTTCAAATCTACCATCTAAGCACAAGACTATCTTGTACCACAAAGACTGGATCACAGGCATGCATTTTCAAGACAAACTCATGCAGCCAAGTGCACGTGATGGGACCAACTGGGAAGTATCTGTATTAAAACATGTAGAATATCTATTAAAGGAAAAGTAATAAAACTATGCACAACTGAATCAAATATATGTAGACACACAGCTATACACATATGTGGGATTTTATACTATATATCATTCCATATATTTCTTTAAAAATATCGCATATTATTTATTTATAGGCTACATTATATGTGATATTTAATTCAATATGTATTTTAGCAATATACATAAATATTTGCACATTGCATATAAATAGATAAATGCATATACTATGCAAATAATTTTATGAGCAATAAATGATAAATCATTGTGCACATATAGTTATATATACTATATAATGATATGCTTTATAGCGATATGATATATTACATCTATATATATAGTGAAATTCCTATGTAATGGCAACGATTGTTTAGAAATTAGAGCAACCAAAGATCTTTTTCAGGCAGGGGCATTTTATCATCCCTCTGATTTGCTGTTGCAGGGTAATCAAAGCAAGCAGAGGTCTTGTCTTTTGCATGTTTTATTGCTCTGTTTGGATTCTTTACAAACAATGCCCACTCCTATTTCTCTCTCTCCTCTCGTTAAATTACTGGTGGTTTTACTCATCTTTTATTCCCATCTCCCAGCAGAACCTCACCGTCAGCAGGTGGTCCCTGAATGGCAAGAATATCAGACTGCCTGAAGTTTAGTGCAGTGTGGTTTTCAAGAAACACATCTCAAGGCAGTGCGGTTTTCTGGTTAGAGGCCCCAGGCCAGGGGTAGAAAGTCAGGCAGCCCTGCCTCCAACTCAAGCTCCAAAGTAATTGGAGAAAGTGCAATCCCTCAGCCTCATGGAACCTGAGATAGCCCAGAAGACATGTGGCTGCTTGGGGACTGTCACTGGGCACAGGTCTCAGGACAAAGATCTGAGTTTCCCTGGCAGGACAGGACAGGCAGAGTCCTCAAGGCCCAGGACTATATTAGGAAATGCATGAACCAGGGTGCAACAAACATGTTTGTTTTCTTCCAGAACAGTCTGCTTATCTCAGACACCTCCCTTTCTTCAGTAGAAATTGCAGCCTTGGGAGGAATGTTCTCTGGGGTTTGGGAAGTTTTTCCTCTATTAAATGAGGTCTTGCCCTTGGTATTTGTGAAATCATTTCAAAAGAAATCACTTCTCTAAGTGCAGCAGATAGGGTTTGAAATCCTAGGAGAGCAGCCGTGTAAGGAGGCATTCCTGGAGGCGAGTGTGCTAGCTCATAACCTCCTGTGCTCACGTGCCTTCAGGCGGTCGTTCTTCACCTGTCCCCTGCCCAGTCTTTTTTGCTGAGAGGACCCAGAGTTCTGTTCAGTGGAGGGAGGATGAAATTGGGGTATCTGAGTCCATGTTATTGGTTTTGCTAATCCCTTACAGCCTCTGGCACTTAAAGAGATTCTGTGAAGTAGGGGACATGGGTGTACAACCTCAAATGACCTCCCTACAGCCCCCACTGCCAGTCACTCCTGCTCCCTTCTGCAGGGAGGGTTCCTGCACCCTACCTTTTATCAAGTGGAACACAGCTTATGATTTTTCTGGCCACTTGCTAGTAATGAATCTTCCTGAGTTTTCTGCTAGTCATAAAACTCTGCTATAGATTAAAATGTCCACTCAGATGTAGTTGTCAAAGTTCAGAATTTTATTTAAAATTTAATTTCTTACTTCCCGTGTTTGGGCCTGTTCTAGGCAAGAGCCCGCAGTGCAAAGGGGAGAGATGGGAGAGATGGGATGACCTCAACTTCTGCGTCTGTCTTAGGTTTGTACCTCTCCTCCCCACATTGGAGAACGATGAATTTTGATGCTTCTAGTAAAAAAGAGAGAAGGGTATGAAGCATCTGACATAAAAAGTATTATCTGATGAGTCCTCTGAGGTTGACTTATTTTTCTCCTCTGGTTGCTCACATGAGTCCTTAGGTGGACTTCCCCCATCATTGGCCATGTTGGTAGTTCCCTCTGGTTGGTCACATAGGAAGATCCTTCAGTCTGAGAGTAACCACCAGACAATCTCCCTCCTCTGTCTGCTCAGCCCTCTCAACCTCTGCGTGGTCTCCTAGGGCGAACTTGACAAGCCAAGGCTAAGACTCTCCTGTAGACCACTTGTGCTCTGATTTAGGTGACCACACACTTTTCTTCAGAATGGAGATGGCCCCTTTTGTCTCAAGGTCTTTGATGAAATAGAAAGAGGATCTTATTCTAAAACTATAATAACAATTTAGTACATGTTTGTATACTGATTTTAAACTTTCAAAGTGCATTTGAAAGCCATGTGTGCATGAAGATGAAATGGTTAAATGAGGCAGCAAGGAGATACAGCTGAAGAAGAGTTCTTCTGATTTTATGACACTAAATGAAACCCTAAAATAAAAGTCTATGAATTAGGAAAGTGCTAGGGGAGCCTGAGATCCCTTGTTTTCTTCCAACTAAAATTCATGGAGGTCACTTAAAGCCCCACCTCTTTAGCCTGGCTTCCTCTTCAAGTGCACCTGCAGCTCTGCGGCATCAGCTGCATCTGTAGGTTCTGTGCTACAAAAAGAGGGGACAAAGAATACTTCAGAAATATAGGTAATGAGAAATATAGGTAATAAATAACTCAATGCACAGCAAATATAAATAGAGCTTGGCGAACTAGACAATGAGTTCAAATAAAACTCTCTAGAATGATAAGAATGATTATGATTAAGGAACAGATGAAACAAAACCGAACTTGGACACTTGCAACAGAATGAGGCTACAATAGGGAGTAGGAGGCAGGGGGCAAACAGTAGCAGAGCCCACTGGACAGTGGTGAAGAACACTTGATGATTTGGTGGAGGGCAGGGTGTGTTGACATGTATCTGAAGAATGGGGCACATATACACAGGAGGTTATTTTAATGTGTAGAGTGATTACTACAATTAAAAAGAATAATTATGAATATTCCTATATAGTAAAGTACTCAGAATAGAAAATAAATACCTGCATGAGGTTGAGGCTATAAATGCAATTGAAATATTTTTTTTCATAAAAATCTTCATTTCTACTTGATATGAGGGATTGGTTGTTAACATCATCACATGGCCTAGTGATGACTCGATCATCTCTAAGTGTTGTTTATACATGTATTTTACCTATAGAGACATAATCCTTTAACAAATTCCACACAGGGTTCAGGAGCTCCTTGATTCCTTGATATCTTGTAGAGTCACAACTTGCTACATACCTTTCACCTTTGCCGTGAAGAGAAACCTGTTCAACAACTACAAGTGAATACCCTATGCAACCAACTAAAAGGTAGTTGAATGCATCTGAAAGTGTCCTTTGCTTGTTTCCTTATGGTGCCCCTCTCGCATGTTCATGAAATTATTTTATTTGAGCCTTAAAATAAATTCACCAGGTAAATATTAATGTTCCAGCTGAAAGAGTGAGTCTTATAAAGATTAAAGTATTTATTTAAGGGAATATGCTAAGTAACAAAAATGAATATTATTGTCCTTTATTAATAATGCTTTTGTCTATATAATTCAAAAAAGTACTTCAAAGTTGATACTTTCCCATCAATTTTCTATTGATTTTCATAAGTCAGTAGCTCAGCCAAAGATCACTGCTGATCACAAAGAAAAACATGTTAGGTCACAGGCTGTAAGTGTCAGATTCCTAACTTCATCCAAGACTCTAGAGTACCACATCACATCTGTGCCATTCCTTTCTAAAAATGTGTACATTTCTTTATTCAATTTCTATGTGATTCATAATTATACTCACTAAGAAATGTGTAAATGTGGCTCTCACTTATTCCTAATCTCTTTCTTCTTATTTCCTTATTTAAACAGTCAGCAGCTTGAACCACAAGACAGAATGAATTAAAAAATCCAATGTAAGTACTTTTTGTTTATATCAGTTTCAATGCTGGCCCCCAAAATACAAACCAGTATCAACAGTTTGAAATTACTGTGTTAACATTTTCTGTTTCCAAGCTAAGCTAAACATTGGAGCAAATTGTATTGCAACACGTATTTGTTTTAACTCCATTACAGCTGATATTCTTATCCAAGACATATTAACAAACTTTCCTGTAGTTACCCATAGAGTGATGGAATGGAGTTAATGGAATATTTTGGTTTACAAATTTGAGTTGAAATAAAAATTTTACAGTTTTTTACAACTCTAAAATTTGCGGGGTTTTCCCTATTAAATTACTTTGCTCTGTGTCAGTTATAAAAATTTTCATGCTTCATCCAGTAAACATTCCATGTGAACCTACAATTTGTAGCAATATCCCTTTTGTGGTAATGCATGTACAAGATTGTTATGAAGTTATTTTTTTTTCTCATTTCACCAGCAAATTTTATTTAAAAAATATACCCTACTCTTATGCAGATGGACAATAGATAAGAAAAAAGTCTGATCACTTAAATTCATTTCCTATCTTCTGATGTAAATGATAACCAAAGTTCTTCTAGGAATAAAAGTTTATATTATCAGCAGTAACTCATTGTCTCAGGAAATATTTACCTTTCTCCTGGTATAAGATCACACTCTGGAAAGACAATTTTCTTAAAAATTAGACAACTTGTTTTTTGTTGAATCTACTTCTAGTGATTCTCATAGGTATTTATTTGTAAACATAGATAAAATGCTAACATGCGTATCAGAGATCATATGTAATAGTAAGAATTGAAAATAATAACATTTTCATAGATGAGACTGATCCAGTTTTGATAGATCCTTATGATGAAATATTAGGTACCATTAGAATAATATGCTTATAAAGAACATTTATGACCTGGAAAATTGCTCTCAAGATAACATTAAGTTTCTAAATGCATATTATAAAAAAAGCACATGTTGCCACCTCCAGAATGGACCTATATTTCTAAATTCAAAATATCTTAAAATCCTTGTGTCTTACAGTCGCTGTAGGCCAGGAAGCACCGTGGGCACGGCTGTTCTTGCTAGCACGTATATAAACTCGGCTGTTATTCCTCTGACAATACTGGACGATTGCGGCACCTCATTGTTTCCTTCAAGAAATCATTTAAGGACAACTTTCACAAAGAATAAAAATCCTAGTGGTTCACTGAAAAGCTTATTTAAACGTCTTCTTGGTACTAGCAGCCAAACTCACTTAAGATGAAAGACTGAATGCTTTCTCCTTTATATGTGTAAGAAATCAAGGGTGCTAACTCCCACCATTTGTAGTGAAAATAGCACTGGGAGTGACAGTGGAATAAGGCAAGACAAAAAAAAATAAAATCCTACTAACTGGGAAAAATGGTTGCTATTTGCATAAGACATGATTACATTAAAAATTCCATGGAATCTACCAGAAAAGTCAGCAGTGTCTAGATGGATAAAACAAAGTCACAGGGCATAAGGGCCATATAAATAGCTGATCCTATTTTTACATCCAGGGATGAATAACTAGAATTCAACATCAAAATCACATTACCATTTATAATAGTCCACCTCCCCATGGAAAAAAAATGCAAGTATTACTTTAACAAAACCTCTGTAGAATCTAGATGCTAGGAAATTCAAAACATTGATGAAAGACATCAAGGAACTACATAATTGGAAGATCTTTGCGACCAATGGATTTGCAAGACCCTATATCAATTTTTCCTCATATTTAACAACAGATTTACCACTATTCCAACCAAAGTGAGAAGATTTTTTTTTGTAGATTGAAGAATCTGATTCTAAAATTTATATAGTAAGTCACAGGAATTATACCAGTAAGAATAATTTTGAAAAAAGGAAGTTTCACACCATCCAATAATCTAGATATTTAGATCATCCAATATTCTAAACTAGTAAAAGGATAGACTTGTACATAAGTGGAATAAAAAGTCCAGAAATAGATCCATACCAATATGGTCAATCAACCTTTAATCAAGATAAAAAAAGTGAATTGAGAAAGAATAATCTTTTCAACAAATGCTGCTGGAACAATTAACATCTGCATGCAAAAAAACCCCATCAACATGATGTTATATAAAAATTAACTCGACATGAACTATTGATAAATATTAAATGTGCAACTATAAGCTTGTAGATGAAAATATAAACAAATTCTTAGAGAACTAGGTATGGTGAGGAACTCTTAACATGATACAAAACATACTATGAATAAAATAAGCAATACATCTAGCAGAGCCATCAAAATTAAAACTTTTGTATTTAGAAATAATGTTAAGAAAATAAAAAAAGAGATCACAGACTGGTAGAAAATATTTGGAAGTCATGTAGCCAACCAACAACCCAGAATGTGTAAAGAATATTTAAAATGCTATGACAATAAACAGCCCAGCTTAAAAATGGGCAAAACACTTTGACTATACTAGGTTCTATGAATGACAAATGGTCATGAAAAAGATATTCATTAGCATCAGCCATTAGAGAAATGCCAGTTAAAAACTAAGATTAGATACTCACCAATTAGAATACCTGAAATACACACACACACTCACACACACACATTAGAAAACTGACAACACTAAGAGCCAGCAAGCACAGAGAACAACTAATAATAGATGTATACAATTTTACGCGTACTCAGAGAACAGTTTGGAATTTTTTTATAAACATTCATTTACTACATGAATTAGTCATCTCTTTTCAGGGCATTTATACCCCAGAGAATTGAAAATTTATGCCCACACAAAGACCTGCACATAAGTGCTTATACATAAATATTCAGTTGTCTTCATAATTTCAGAAGGTTAGAAATAGAGCAACTGTGCTTCCTGGCAATGGCTAACAAACTTTAATATACCCCTACAGTGAAATATTTCTCAGTAAAGAAAGGGGCAGGCTACTAATACTTAAAACAACGTGGATGAATTTCAAAGGCATTATGATGAGTGAAATAGGCCAGACTCAAATTGCACATTGTATGATTGATATTAAATGATCAATTGGTCACATTGTATGATCATTATATTATTCTAGAAAAGACAAAACTATGATGATTGTGAACAAATCTATAATTTCCAGATACTGGAAGTGAGAGACGGCATGACCGTAAAGGAGCAGCATATGAGGGAGATATTTGAAGTGTGAGGGCATTCTGTCTCCTGGTTTTGGTAATGGTTACACAAACCTGGCACATGTTAAAACTGTATATTACAGAGGTTCGTTTTATGCCAATTAAGAAAAAACAAATACATTTCTACAGAAGTCTACTTAGGTGACACAAATAAAAAAAGAAGAAAATTTCAAAAGCAATCTATCACAGATTTTCTTGATGGTACATAAAGATGTCTCTCTGAATCAAACACCTTAAACTGAATGATGCATGTTTACATACATCATTTGTAAAGTGTCCATATAGATGAAAGCTATCATACAAATTGTCAATAGTGGTTGTTTCTGGTAACATAACATAGATATTTTAAATTTTTTATGCATCTTTTTATTTATTTTTTTACAATGGGCAAGATTTTCTTTTAAAACAAAAGAGTGACACGATGCTTTAAAAATGTCAGGACAACAAATGTTTAGGCAAGTGGGCTGGATGCTACTGGTCTCGATTTTATACATAGAAAGGGCCTCATCCCCGGAGATGATATGATGAGGTGGTTTGCTGAACTTGGATCTTCCTGAGGACCTGTTTAGCCCCTGCTACTCACATCTCTCCTCTCACCAGATAATTATACAGGACACAGACATCACGAACTATCTGCAAAGTAATAATCAGCTTGGGGTTACTTCTGGCAAATGTAAATGGGTTATAGTTGGAGAATTACCCACAGAAGTTTAAAAAAAATATATCTTTATTGGGAAACAGCATCCTGCTTATGACTGCTGCTTTTTAAAACTCAAATTATGGGATGAGATAAGAAAGCCAATATGCATGAAGAGGTAAAAGAATGCTAGCGGAGATTCTGCATTTGTTTTGTCTCTGTCCCAGCACACACACGTTTCCACATGTCAGTTCTCTGAAAACCTCCTCTCTCCAAACTCCATCAGTAATGACTCCAGGAACAATAACCGTCAGGAGCTGGAATAGAAAACATTTTGTAACAGTGAATGGCTTCCAAATGTGGACTTTCTCTCAGGGAGTACATCCCTCAGCGCCTGGCTCAGAACCTGGGAGCAGGTAGATACAGGCACCCCAACGCATGGAGACAGAACCAAGCAGCTAAATCTTCGATGGTTAGCCTGGTCTGCCCAGATACAGTCTCCTCTTCTTTCCATAGGAAGGTGACTTCACCCGGCCCGTTGGTCCAATGTACAAAGTGACCCTTCCAGGTGTGTGCACAGCATTTCCATGGTGGACTATTTACCCAGGCTTCTCCACTCAGCCAGGCCTGTGGCAGGGTGGGGTGAACAGTTACTAACATCCCTGGACGCTGGCCCTTCTGTAGAGGGAAAAAAGCATTTGATTGTATTAAAACTCATATTCTACATTTTCAGAATGGCCCTAAATCTATGGGAATTACCACTTTTAACTTAAATAGATCAGAAGTCTCAAAACTACTTGTTTCAGAGGGACCTGCAACAGTGGGCTGTGTGAGTGTGCGTGTGGGTGTATTATTCTGTAGAATATATATGTCTTATGTATACTACTGGCTTTAAGGATGATGTCTTCAAAAAATGGGTTATAACTAATAAAAAAGTGAAAAAATATCACACCAAATTTTATGGATGCCCTCACCTATAAGAGATGCCTATATTATCTTGAAACAAACATAGGAAAACAATACCAACCATCATTGCTGGCAGAATTATGAGGTTTTTTTTTTAATATTCAATATATTTTCTCAATTTTGTTGTCTAAAATGTATATGTCTAAAAAAAAAAAAAAAACCCAAAAACAAAGGAGTCATGTTACTCTTAGCTCAACATTTTGAACTTGGATTATAGTGGAATCTTTCTTTTCTAATTCTATCAATAATCTAACACATATGATTTTATAATAAACTATACGGTGTGAAGTATTAAAGTGGAGGATGTTTTTTGTGGCACTTTGTAGAAGAGAAAGCATTTCATTCTCTTAATTATTTCAAATCACCTGGTTCTAGATTGTTCGTCTTCCAAGTTCTCCTGATTTCTGGCACTTTTCTCCTTATTCCCTGCTGACAAAAGTCCTTCAGTGGAAACATGGGGCCAGCTTATGTTACAGAATTAAAGAGATTGTTTTAAAAAGCAAAGCATTTCTATTTTAACTACCATCTAGAATTTCTAGTTTAACAGCTTCCAGTCATCAGAGCAGCTGAATGAAGTTTGAGAACAACAGGAGCATCCGAAGGTGATTAGAACAAGAGCAGGAAAATGTGCCCACTCCCCAGTCAGGGGGCTCCCCGCACCCTTACAGTGTCACCAGGCTTACAGCTGCCATCATCTCTTTGTTAGAGGGGGGACTAGAAGCAGGAGCCGGGCCAGCGAGTAATTTACACAGATGCCGGGTCTTCGGCCGGGCTGGCATGCACCATCTTCACAGGAGACCCACCCCTTTTGTGCCTTTGAAGAACTCGCTTCGCTCAAGAGAAAATATCAAAATTCTTGCTGTTTCACTTTTACAAGAAGCCACGGCACTGATAAATGAGAGTCCATCCATACATGTTTTTACTCTGTTACCTAAGAAACTATCTTCAAAACAGAAGTCCTCATAAATACTCTGGAGATGCATCAGACACTCTCTGGCGCTGTGCGGCACCATGTATAATGTCTGGCAGGCTTTCATTGGGGGAAGATAAACTAGCACATTTTACCAGGATTCTATTACTCTTGACCCTGACCTTGGATGGAGGCTGTTTCCAGTTACGCTTTGTCTTAAAGAAAGACAGAGCCTGGTCATTCCCTGAGGTGCCTTTTGCCTTCTCTTTTCAGTTGCCCTAAGCTCAACACTTGGTGAGCTGCCTCCTTCCAGGAAGGGGCGCTGTGTCGCCCTGCCCCCTTCTTCAGTGTCCTCTTTGGAAAGAACCGTGGACTCCTCTTCCTGAAGCAATGGAGGTGAGCCCTTGATCTCCATAGCACTTGATCCTGACTTTCTTGATGCTATATGATAACAAATTGTTAAGTACAGCAGGTTGTCCATGAACAGTGAAATGAACCAAACTTAGTTTGGTTAGAACACTGATGATTAAACAAAATCAATTCCTGGCCAGAATCACTGCCTGTGTGGAGCTGACATGGTCTCCTCAAGTCTGCTTGAGTTTTCTCCAGGTTCTCTGGTTTCCTCACCTGTCCCAACAATGTGTCTTTTATGTTCATTGATGAGTCTAGATTGTGGCAGTTGGAATGAGTGTGGGGGCTTGTGCGTGAGTATTTTCTGTGTTGAAAGGTGGTCCTGTGTTCAGGGGGGGTCCCACCTCGGACGCTAGACTGCAAAGAACATGAAAATGGGATATGGCTTCTGGATTCCAATTTCAAGTCTTTTGAAGATGTCTCTCTCCCTCACTGGGGTGATGATATCACAGATGTTTGCATGTGTTTAAATTCGCCAAAATGAATACATTACACATATGCAGTTCTTTGTAGATCAATTACACTTTTAGAAAGCTATTAAAAAATGTACTTGATCTTAGCGTGGTATTTCTCATTACAATATTTTCCCTTAACAACAATGTCCCGACCTATCAGAAGCAATTCTTTTTATATTTTCTCTTGAATATTTGAAGCGCCAAGATCCCACTTCAAAAATGCAGCCTACAGGTTGTGGATCCTGTCCACATCTGTTACTTCCAGCAGCTTGGACTGGACTGACTTCAGATACTCTCGAAAGTTTCCCACTGAGGTGTTGCCCTAAACTAGAGCATCAGAAATACCCTTTATGCCTATTCTCAGGGCATCATCAATGACTTCGTGAGTAGATTTATCCTATAAGGTAATTATAGCTAACACTAAATTTATTGGGTGATGACATGACTTGAACTATTAATAGTTCACAGCACCATTATAAATAAAAAGACAGACAAAAAAAGGAAAAACAGTAATTTGAAGAGATCTATGTACCTTCATGCTCATTATCACCTTAATTCCGATCACCAAGAGTTGTAAACAACATAAAGTGGCCATCCATCGATGGGTGAGTGAATCAAAAAGATGTATAGACAATGGAATAGTAAATAGTTGGGAAAATAAATTAGATCTTGACTTTTACAACTGCATATTGAACCTAGAGGGCATTATGTTTACAAGGAATTCAGATGGAGAAAGACACACACAGCGTGATTTCACTCATATGTGGTATTTAGAGAAACCAAACTACCTGATAAACTAAATAAAACAAAAATAAACTTGTAGACTATAAAACCAAATAGCAGTTACCAGAAGGAAAGGAAGAAGAGGCACAGGGAAATCAGACAAAAGGGTTCAGTTATGTGGTGAAGCATAGAAAAGGAATTTCAGTGGTGTTCTTAAACTGTACAATACACTGATGTTGATATATAAAGATGCACACTTGAAATTTACAAAATGTCATAATGTAATGCTACTTTAGTAAATGCTTACAAATCTCTATGGCAATAAAACAGATGTGATTATTTGTTGAAAATGTACATATTTAGTATGTATCAATACATACATCAATATATCTAATATATGCATATATTACCTCATATTATGCTTCGAATAATCCCATTTGGTAGGTGTTACTTTCTCAGTTTGACTTATGAGAAAACAGAAGCTTGGCTAGATTCAGTAATTTTCTTATAGTCACACAAATGGTGAACGACAGAGACAAAGTTTGGATTCTGCTTATTTCATTCCAATGGCTAGCTGCGCTCATCTCTGTTTTAGTGTGCTAGTGTAGAGCATTGAGAGATTTGACACAGCCCAAAAGAAAGGGAAATCATTCTCGTTAAAATATTCTTGAACAACTGATAACATGTGAGAGGCAGTTCTTACCAAAAAAGTGCAGAAGTACTTGCCAAGTTATTAGAATTTTTTAAAAAACAATCAAGGGACCCATTTTGGCATGCAGGAGTCCTATTATTCCCTAATAAAAATTGAATCTAACTCCAGTTTATAGAGATAGCAGTTACATTTTAAAGAGTTTCCTTTCAGTGGTTTTTAAGATATGTATTTCTAGACCAAAAAAATGAGAATGTATAAATAGTATAAAGAGAAAATTCCCTCGGAATCTCACCATCCAGCAGTGAAAGTTGTTTTTGTCTTCCTATAAGTATGCAGACATCTTTGTGACAGCTGCTTTAATACAATGGTACATAGTTCTTCTGTCACTGCCTTTTTCTTAGTTACATTTCAAAGATGTTTGAAAGCATAATTCTTATAGCCAGCAGTATACAACATTTTATGAATGTTTTACAATAGAATTTGTTTTCTTCTTGAGCCTTTAGATTCATGTAATAATCAAGTATGTGCATATTGTATTTCAACATACTGCTAATCATTTGTCAAGATACACAAATTTTTCCCAGTGAACTAGGAGGGTAAAAATCTCAGTAAGCTTAAAGCTTTATGTAAATATCACAACTGCTCCCCCTCCCCCCAAATAAATGGTGTCTGTACAATGAAGTGGTGGAAAACAGTCTTCCATTTCTGCTCACTTACCATGTCAGATGTTTTAAGTTCTACTACTATGATGGCAAGAATGGTATTTTTTTTCATTTTTATAACATTTTGTAGCATTGAATTTGTTTTCATACATATGCTGGATATTTAAAAAATATTTTCTTCATTTCTTGTTTTCATTTTGATATTTTAAAATAAGAAACTTTAAGCAGTTATTTCTAAGAATATTTAAAATATGAAGATATAAGTTTAATATCTGTTTCAAATATTTCCCAAGTGTTTCGTCTTATAAATTTTGTCATTATACCAGATACTGAAGAGCAATTATTTTCTTGTGGTCAAACACTTCAATTTCATTCCTTAATTTTGCTACTATTTATTGACTTTCTCTTTGTTATTTTCTTTTTCATTCTTTTTATTTTTTGCACAAAATGAAGTTTATATACTTCAAAATTAGGAAGAATCAAAATGTCTTTCTAGTTTCTTCAAAGTTCTTTTTATAGTAAATTAGAATTCATTGCAACATACATAACAGGTTATGATTTTGAATACACATATGCTTTTTGCAAACTAATTGTCATGTTTGTTATTCCTGATGTATGAAATTTAAGAAAATTAGACAGCTATGAAACCCAACATGCTTATCTAGATATAGACTATGGACTTCTTTTTTTTTCATTTTTAAATCATTTTAAGTTTGATATGTTATATATGCTTTGAACATTTGTGTTGGACTGGATAGTTAAAGTATTTATATTGTTAATGTATGTTGGGTATGTCCCAGATTGTCTTTAAATTGATTTCGGCATCAGCATGAGAAAGCTATTGATTCTGGGTTATATGTTATTCCAATAACTTAAGTTTTTGTTGTTTTACCCCCTAGTCTGAGTCTCAAACCTGGATCCTTAAGTTATATAGTCTGCTCCTTAGCTTCTCAGTCACCTGAGTCACAAGAGTGCACCCACAATAACATAATTTTAAGATGCTATTCTTTGTAAGAAGTTCTTAGTTGATTAACTCCTGAATTAATTAAAAATATTTTGCAGCTATAGATTCAGATTACTGTTGGATTTATGTAAACACATGAATATATGCTATATATATGTATATATACTTTCAAGAGTAAGTTTTGACGTTTTTTCTCTGTTCTGTCAGCACATTCACAAATCAATTAGCATTTACACTACATGCCCTTCTGCTGCCAACACATAATGTCATAACATTAGTATGATATTGTTTCTAATTTTGACTATTAAATTGCAGTGATCTTTGGTTATCTTGTAATGAAAGGTATGTGAGAAAAACACATTTTCTAACCTCTGATGTATCATCAAGAAAGAGAACTTCTGATGTTTTTTATTCATCTATAATGAGCAAAAAGTCTCAATGACCACTTAGGCATATACGCTAGGGTAAAAATTCAATATGCAAGCAGCAGAAAGCTGGACTGAGTACTGACAAGCAGGTATTTCAGGACAAGTTAGAGAAGCTAAAAGTGTGCAGTCCCGCAGAAATGGAAAGACAGACTATTTTTTTTATCTCGTCAATCAATTCAGCTGACTTCCTGCATAGCTGCTGCTATAAACTAGTCATCCGAGCTGTGGTTCTACTGGCCGAATCTTACAGTAGCTCCTAATCCCTGGCTCTCTGGACTTAGCTGACCCTCGCCTGGGGGTCTCCAGGTTGCTGTCAACATGACTCCATTTGTCATACGCTATCCAGAGTAAGGTTTGCTCACAACTCGTTGTTGCAGATTTTCAAGTCATGATCAAATCCATGTCTATTTCTTTCTAAAAAGCTTATCATTTCTAAGTGGTGCTTCATTATCCCACGTTTTCAGAAGACAGGCCATAAAATATTTGTATTTCTAAGGATGACTTTACTTGCTAAGTACAGTGATAGGTTTTCAAATGTTGCAAAACGTGTAACCCAATCCTCAGCAGTCAGAAGACGCTCTGGAAGCTGCAAACACATTTTTCCATCTTTAAGAAATTACCACCCTCTAAATGGGAAGGTGCTCTATTAAAAGTGTTGTGCTCTCAGTACAAAAAAATCTTTTACTTTATTCATGCTTTTCTCCTTTTGCCTTGTTTGTAGAAAGTCAAGAAAATCAAGAACTGCAGAGGACCTTGTAAAGAAAGCACTGTTTCCTCCCTTCACCCACCACTTCAGCTTGGCATTTTTTTCTGTCAAGCAAGTAATTTGGATGGGAAGGTACTAGAATTGTGAAAAGATATGAATTAATTTTCATATTCTTAAGAGAAATGTTACTAAATGTTGAGAGAAAAGATTAAGGATGTTTAAATTCAATTAGTCTTGAAGGAGAGAAATCTATATAATCTTATTTTTAATATGATTTTATAATTAAATATATTAGGAAAAGTTGAAATAAAGAAAATTAAGCAAAAAACAACCTGTGGACTAGATTGCCCTTAGATTTATAATAGTACCAGTCGAATAAGAAAGAAAGGGAATTGTGCATCAATGTCTAGATGTAAAGGCAAGCAAAGGATAAGAAAACTCAAATGCACATCAAAGTATCTTATTGTATACATCAAATATATTCAACTTGTATTTGTGAATCATATATCAATAAGCCACAAAAATAACTTGCAAAATTAGACCCAAAAATAGAATATTTTTATGTGTTAAAGAAGACACTACAGATTCCTGTACAGAATAAAGCTTATTTTATAAGTTGTGTTGCAGAACTGACATCCAAATGGCTAAAAATTAAACAATCTCACACTAAAATAAATCAGGGGGAATCAAACAAAATGAAACAATTGGTAGCAATTTTGTTTTATACGGTTTTAGACTGGTGAAGATGACTACATGGCATAAAATCCAAAACTCTGAATGCGCAATTTGTTCAGTAGTGACTTAAATATTTAAAAACACCATGACAAGTCAAAGACAAATGGCAACTGAAAAAAAAAAAAACAAACCATACAGCACAGATGATCAAACATTAAGCTTCTAAATTCAAAATATAAACAACTCTACAAAACAAATAGGAAAGGATGAATCCAGGAGAAAGGATATACACAGGACATCACTGTACTAGAAATGCAAGTAAACAATCTACATGTGGAAAGTATGAACTCTTTCTTTTCCCAGTCTGAGACTGAGTCTCCAATTCGGGTCCCCAGCTTTCATAGCCTGCATGTCCAGCTGCCAGAGTCACAAACTAAGGTAAAAAGCATCATGCTTGACCTACTCGTTTGGCAAAGATAATGCAGTTTGCCATCATTTGATGTTGGAAAGGATATTAGCAAATTTTCTGACCAGAAGGGCAAAATATAACTTAGTATGACTTGGGGATGAAAATTGGCAATGTAAGTAAAACAAATACTCATAGGCTTATGAGCAACAGGTGATTCAGCAACAAAGCTGTCAGATGATGATGATGGAAATTGATGCCAAGCTGTCCACAACAAGTTTGAATTCAAAGAGATTTTTTTTGAGTTCTGGTTTCATGACTGATTTGAGTCTGTTTCTTAGGCCCTCTCGATCTGTTTGGTCACTGGAAAATAGAGATAGTAACCAAATACTCATGATTTCTTAAGTGAATATTTTTAAAGCAGCTACCAGGCTTCAGGCACCATGGTACATAGTAGACAGTATGTATGAATCCCTAGAAACAGACTCCAATGTTTTAATAAAGTATATACATTGAATCAGTGCTACCAACTTTTAGAGATATCTTCTAATGTCAAATTCTAGATTTTTTTGATGTGCCTAAATCTTTTAACATATTGAAATTCTTGTGGTTTATTGTCTTACGCAACTGCAGAACAACTACATATGGGAATAATATTCTAGGCATGTCCTGGTGACTAGCTATATAAAAAACCAAAATATCAGTCTTCCCAACACAAAGTGGGGATGGAGTGGGCAAACAAAGATAAACACACAAATAAAAAACAACTTCCTTCCTTCCTTCCTTCCTTTCCTTCCTTCCTTCCTTCCTTCATCATCCTCTCCCTTTCTTTCTCCCTTAAAAATATTGTAAACCATGCACAAATCACTATTTCATAATGAAACTCTATACCTTGTATTCAGATATATTCTCATTATTTATAGAATCAAAAATAATATTTATGACACATTTTTCATTTCATGTCACTGGTTTGGAATCTATCCCATTCTGAGAAAAGTTTTGGCAACTGGGGATTTCAAAAATATAAGAGATGTTTGAATCCTTCTGGAAGCTCATTAGGAAAAATATTTTAGATTCAATGGATTTACCATTGAACAAATAAGACGTGGAAGAACGTATGCTGTGGCTTCTTGTTGTCTTGCTTCTAAGAAATGGTCAAAGAAAACTGACCTTTTTTTACCCCTGTAAGTTGTCATGAAATGTTGATGTGTCTTAGAATCATAAAGGAAGTCATTTTGAAAGAGAAAGTCCAACTAATCAACATTCTTCAATTGGTATCCTTCCTTGGAACCACTGAACAGAGAAAATGATACATGTGGCTATTTTCTTAATTCTTTCAAGGGTGGTTATAGTCATACCATTATAGACGCATAGAAGAAAAGTTAATCATTATATTCAATAGGTGGTTTAAGGCATTAGGGCTAAGGTCTCTGGAGAGCCTGTTAAGAAAAACTGTACAAGGAGTGAGATAATGTATCTAATGCATTATTCTGGATTTCTTCTCATGAGAAATAACACATTTCCTTATTATTTAAGATAATTAGAAGTGGGGATTTCTGAAACTTGCAGCTGAAAGCAATTTAACCTGCATAACTTACCATAAGCATGGTAAATTTCAGTTTAGCTCTTTGTCTCCTCATTGATGGACATGACCAAAAGTCAGTATGTATTAGTTAGTAAAGAAATTTGGTATCTGTAAACAAACACTTATTCTTAAAGTTAAAAATTTTGCCTCTGCTATGAGTTTCCTTTTGAAAAGAAATATTTTCCTTTTTTTCTTTTTCTTTTTCTTAATATTTTATTTGTTTACAAAAATATAGGTTTCAGAAGAAGAGATTCACACCCTTCAATGTGTATATTCCCCCAATACCCATCACCCACATTTTAGTGCCATTCATCTCAGTCACTTTTACCCCTCATCCCTTCCCCCTCACTTTTCTGGTAATCATAGTCTTAATTTCAGTATCTAAGATAATTTTTTGTTTTGTATGTCCATTCCTTTTATTTCTTTAGGATGTAGCTTATGAGATGATTATGAGATGATTATGCTAAGCAAATTAATCAGAAAGAAAAGTGATAATGTTTTAGCTTCATTGAGATCTTGTGGTTTCCAGACATTTCATTCATCATTAGGAAAACAAAACTGAATTGTACTCAGGACTATTAAGATAACTAAGCTTTTTGACAATAATTTAATAACTAGCAAGGAGAATAATTCAGTCTTGATAAATTTGCTGACTTTACAACAGAATGGTGTATCTGACCTCAATTTATGCATCATTCACTGATGATCCTTTAGAAGCTTAAAAACCTGGCTTACATGTGTGTACCAAGCATGAAAATTCACTAAAGGCAGCCATGTCTGTCAAGAAAGGACAGGAATGGTGTTTGGTCTGCAAAGTCACTCACTAGCCTTACCATAGTGACCAGTGAAAAGTCATTCCTCATACACCAGCTCAGGGGTAGGTTCAAGGATGGAGCAGAGTTTGTTGCAAAGATTCTTAAAATGAGACATTCAATTAAAAATCATTTACACAAAATGCAGTTTTTTCCCCCAATGAATTAACTGTAGAATACTTTCGTTATACATTTCCACATACTATTTTTAAAAAGTTCTGAAAATATTAATTTGGACTTATATTTAATATCAAATTTTTCAAATTTTATTGTTGCAGTTGTTTATTGGTACACTTATCCATTATATGCTGGGATTTGTATCCAGGAGAACAGGGGAAAGGAAGGAGGCTGCAAAAGATTGAGAAAGACAAGATACTAAGATAGAGTGAAAGTGGGGTCAGAGGGTGAGCAGCCTCTAAGGACTGTCACCTGGAACATCTGACTCCTTTTGCATTTATTGTTGTTACACAAGGAAGTTGTTCTTTGAAAAAGCACAACATACAAATCATCCATATTTACAGCCATTGTTCACATAGCTGAAGTCACACACAAAAGGCTATATGGACAGTTACACAATGTCTTTGCTAACTGGCTAACTTTTAACTTCTTAATAAGTTTTCACAATATGTCAGAGATCCCTCCAGCCTAGGTTTTCCTCGCTCGTGGGTACAGGTATCAGGGTTTGTTTCCATGCCAAGGCATTGCTTTACCTAAACTAAGCTTTTCCCTTATTGTTCCCCACAATTATGCATAGCTATCACCTTCAAAGTGAAGTCCGACATGCTTCTCAATATATATGACATATATTGATAAAGTTATAAAACTGTTACACTGAAGGAATTAGGAGCTTTGTCCCTGATCTTTATGCTCTTCTACTTGTTCTCAGCCTTCTAATGGTAACTGAGAATTTTTCTAAGGATACTTACTGAGCCTCCTACTGTATAAATAAGAGTTGAAACAGACTTTATACAAATTCAGAACCTGGGACTTAGAATGAATATTGAGAATTCAGGAGCCAGGAGGTCTTATGGACGCTAGACAGATGTTATCATCAAATAGCCCTCAGAACTCTCCTAACTTTATTCAGCAATGTGCTGAAGAGACCAGTCAGTTAAATCAGGCAAGAAAAATCATAAAAAGCAGGCATAATATCCAATAAACATAACTTCATATCCAAATATGTCATGAGTGTCTATGTAGAGTATTTGATGAAGTAGTCACCCAAATTACAGGAATTAATTATGTTAATAAATTTGCAGAATATGAGATCAATATACAAAAATATTAGTATGTTCAAGGCATGAACCATTAGAAATTGATATAAAAGTAAACAAAAATATCAATGTTGAAATAGCTGCAAATCTGACAGATGAGCAAGATCTATATCCTGAAAAATTCAAAATATCACTGAGAGCAAATGCAAATAAGTAGAAATGTAGAGATATATTGCATTAAAATTTCAAACTGTGGGAATATTTTACAAAATCTGAAATGCAATAGTAAGAAAATAATAAATTCAATACAAATCTGGACAAAAGATTTGCTTTTTACCAAAGAAGATGTATGAGTAACAAGCAAGGTCTTGAAAAGATGACCAATATCATTAGTCCTTAGGGAAATATGAATTAAAGCTACCATGAAAGGTCTAAGAGAATGACTGAAATGAGAAAGACTGAGCATAAAAATGTTGGAAAATAATGGGAGAACTTCAACTTAGTTGCAGTACTGGTATGAGACAAAAAAAATGAGACAACCATTTTGCAAAATAATTTGGCAAGTCCTTAGAAAATATCAGCTACTAAATAAGTGAATCTACTCTTAGGTAGTTATTGACTACAAATTAAAGCATATGCCCATAGAAAGACTGTAACACATGTTCACAGAAACATTATTGCAATTGCCAAGTAGGAAACAACTCAAAGATCCATCTACAAGTAGAGGGAGAAACAAAATGTGATATCTACATAAAATAAAGTACTACTCACAGAACAAGAGATTAACTCCATATACTTAACAACATGGATGTCTCAAAATATGTATTCTGAATGAAGAAAAACTCATCAGAATCTGACAATTTGTATGATATGGTAGTCTTATATGATTTCACATATATAAATCTTTAGAAAATGAAAACTAACCTACAGTGAAAGAAATATCAGCAGTTGCTTGGGGATAGAGGAGAAATTGGGAGGGTTAGGAAAGAAATTACAAAGAAATACAAAGAAGTATTTGTGGATGATGGATATGTTGATATCTTGATTGTGGTAGTGGTTTAATGATTATATACACATCAAAATAAGCTACAGGTTTTTATGTCAATTATATATCAATGAAATTTAAAATTATGTATAGTTGTGATGAGTTATAATACAAGGAAGATCAGGTTACTATGGAAACATCAATGTGACATCTTCCTCTAGGCTTCTTCTTAGAGCATCTAACTAGGTAGTTACAGGCCACTGTGTCCTTGGGAGGTTTTTGAAAAACAAAGTAGCTATTTACAGCAAAAAATCAAACATTAGTGCAGGCACTGAAGATAACTTAGAAGTATCAGAGATATGTAAGACCACATGTATTTTTTTTTTTAGATTTAAATGATCTTAATAGTAACTAAGAAGAACTTTGAGTGTTTTTAGCCCATTTCACTATTATTAAAAATATCCTTTGTCTCTGTTATGTACTGAGCATTTTATAGGCTTTGGAAATATAGATGTGAATGAGATAGTTATCTAGAAAAATCTCATGCATATATTACAAGCAAATATCAGTAAATATAATTTAAACTGCATTGAAAGTTTTACTCTGTTTTCATTAGTGTTGAGATGACAAACCAGGAGTCAAGGGTGGCATGGAGTGGTGTGACATGCGCAGAAAATGGATCCAGTCAAGACACACAGAGGCGCTGAGCTCAGAAGGACGGTGTTACCCTAAATCAAGTTTGTAGACACTTACTAAAAGAATAGGTAATGACATTAATTTAAATTAATGAATTCATTTGAATGAATAAAAATCCTTAGGGCTTTGGTCAGTTATGCTCTATCCCAAATGTAAATACAAAAATAATTGTATTTACTTTGATTCTTCAGCTTGGGTTCAGAACTGGGAGCAGGATAGCAATGAATTTTTGTGTCTAGCTCAGAAATAGACATGTCAATGCTAAGCCTAGTTCATCTGACCACCCTTCCCCTGGATTATGCAGAAGCAACAAAAATGTTCTTTCTTTTGCTCTCCATTTAAGCATCCTTTTCCTATGGATTCATCTTGTTGCAGGTTGAATTGTCTCTCCCCTCAAAGGCCTCTATTGAAGTCCTCTCCCAGGACTTCAGAACATGACTTTACTTGGAAATTGGTTCCTTGAGGTTGATCAAACTAAGATGAGGTCATTAGGAAGGAATTCAATCCAATAGTACACACACATACACACCCACACAAACATGTGTACACATACAGGAGTATGTCATTTGAAGATGGAGGTAGTGATCTGGGTGATACTTCTCTAAGCCAACGAATACCAATTATTTCCAGCACATCACTAGCAGTAAGAGGAGACACACCTGCTGACACTTTGATCTCAGACATTTCTGTTGTTTCAGTTGCCTAGTTTGTGTAACTTTGCTATTGTAACCTTCAGGAAACTAATACACCTCTTTTCTTCGATGGTCTTTCCACAATCTTCATATTTAGACTTTTCTTTCTTTGTCCTATTCCATGTCTGTAAATTAGATTTCTGTTCTTTCTGCTTTGGTTTGGAAGATACTCTGTACCTTAAAGGGACTTCTGCAGAAATCCTATCTCATCCACTCTGATTTAATCCCCTCTCATGCTATTATACACGGAGTCATGGGGAAATAACATTTAATAAATGCATATTTACAGATCATGAAAAACATTGTGAGGAAGAAAACCTGAGTGCCATAAGAAATAAAAATATAAAACCCAATGCCCATGCCGTTTGTGTTTTTCTCTAAATGCATTAGCCAGGGCTTCTTTAATCATAGCAGCAACACAGGGGAATGGACAGAATTTCAGAAACAGCAATGACATGTCTGCAGCAATTCAGGAGCAACTGAGTCCAAGGACTCCAAATGCTCCAGGCTTATATTAATACCTGGATGTCCACTTCTGTCAGTTTTCCTCTGGGTGCCAACACCATTTACTTCTATTATAACCTCCCTTCTCCACTTGGTACTTACGGGGTTTCATCTGCACAGACTAGATGGAGAAGACTGCTTCTTTCCAGTTCCAGCTCCCTGGGAGATGTCCTCCTCAGGAAACTCTTCTATTAGTCCAGTGTGGGTGCTTTACTTGAGGAATAGAAGTTATTCAAACAATATGCATACAAACACCATTTAACTTAAACAGCGCTCACTTGTATATTTCCTTCAAGGAACTATTACCAGGGGAGAAGCAAGAAAGAAGGGCAGGTGTGAGGATCCTTCCATCAGAAGGGGAATTTGTCAGAATCTTGAGGCTTTGATCACTGTCCCCTGGTCTCCAGTGCCCTTTTGTCAGTGTGTGCAACGCTGAAAACAGCTCTGGAGAAATGCAGGGGCTAATTCCAATGCAAATATGCTGCTTAGGGACCCAGTGATTGGCCACAGCAACATTGATATTCTAATTGCTTCACCAAAGGCCCATGAACTGGCACATCATTGGCTCTATAAGTTAGTTACCACTCCTTATCAACATATCCATACTATTTTATACTTTCTAAAGTGTGTTTATAAACTTGGGGTGTAGTAAGTGTTTATCTCTGAGAGAAATAACCTTATGCTTACCTAAAACAGAGAAAACATGCTTAAAACTTTGTATTTGTGGCAAACACATCCACAAGCTTCCAGCATAGGCAGGAAAGTTTATTGGTGACTATTCAATGGAGCAAAATGATTTTTAATTTTGTATTAAAAAATGTGAGAGTACTCTCTCAGCCAAGGGAGATACGACAATTAAATGTGATGTACTATCTTAGATTGGAGCTTAGAACAGAGAAGTGATATTAGGTCCAAACGAAGGGATTCTGAATATAGTATGGATATTCATTAATAATGAATTGTCAACATTATAACCAATGTGATTTACAATGTAAACCAAGGATATATGGAACTCTGTACTATCTGAAATTTTCTATAAATCTAAAAGGTATACATTTTCATTTCTACAAAAATTAGCATGGGGCATTCTTTGCATAAATTGATTTCATGTATCACAATAAGTTCTGAGACCTTTTCTGCTGAATCATTACCATCAGACAGATTAGATATTATAATTCAGAAACAGGAAAAAAAAGGAACTGAATCCTGCCAAGTAGTGGTCATTGCATGTGGCTAGGGTCATTGGTATTTGAAACATTTACCAGCAGCCTGGATCTATTTTGCTGTTAATGGTTAATGAGGCACAGTTGAAACAATTTCTCAGTAATAAACTGATGGGCAGAATCTGAGAGTTTAAAAGCGCCATTCAGAGCGGCCCTGGTGGAGTAGAGGTTGGGTGCAGTCTGCTTACATCCCAACATCCCAGGTTTGTGTACCCAGGCTGGGAGAACAGCCAAGATGAATAACTAAATAAAATGAAGTACTAAAAAAAAAAAAAAAAAAAAAAATGCCATTCAATAACTGTGAATTGTCTTTGCCTTTTTTCTCTGAGCACTTCAGTTTACAGAACTCTCAATTCCTTGCTTTTGCTTATGCTGAAACGCAGAATGACCATCTTCCCCCATGGATCTCTCCCCCTCCCTCCTCTAACTCCTCCTTTGCTTGGCTCCTCCCTTCACAGGTACTCAGCATCCTCTCCTTCCCAGACACTATCCTTAGGCAGCTTCAGGTCACACACCACCTAGTGGAAGAGAGACATGTACATGTCACAAAACTGAATTGACTGTCAAAAGATCTTCACAGATTGTCACTGCTCGATGGCTTAAGTTAGAAAGGACACATTCACACAAACACCACTGGAAAAGACAGTGTGCTCTGCGCTGGAGAAGGTGACTGTCCCAGATATACAGAGATGCTCGTGAGCCCCTGGGCTTGTCCATTCCCTCCTGTGACCCAGCCTTAAAGATGCGGGTGTGGGGTCATGGATAAAGGTACTTCTAGTTCAACATTTTAAACTTTAATACTAAGGCCCTGGGCTCTTTAAGAAACATTTGTTCCATATGACATTTAAAGACCTCAAATTCTCCCAGGATTGGCCAAGGAGGGTTTTCCTGTTTTTCCAAGCTGCCCTGCAGAACATATTATACTGTCCAGAAATGATGTTTAAAGTTTCAATAGCTTCTGGTTCTCTGGGCCACATCACCTTGCAGTTGCCCTCAAATTGTTTCTGAATCACGCTTCCTCTGGCACGAAGCCGGAGCCCTCGGTTCGCATTACGCCTTACAATGTACAGCGCTCTCACCCCGCTGCAGACGAGCTTTCATGTCAGAATGAAAAATGATAAAGCATAAATGAAATAGCAACCACATGTTCTCTGCAGTGTGGCCCTGGGTCTGTGGGGCCTTTCAAAGCAGGGAGAAAACCATCTTTGCAGCACTCACGGATCGGGGCTGCTGGGATGGGGGTCCGCCTTCGCCATCCCCCACCTGGGGTGACCCGAGGCCAGCAAAGGTGGACTAGACAGCCAGTCACAACAGAAGTGGCCGCTTAAGCAGAGGCAGTGTCCTAGGTGAGAAGAGGGAGTCATGGGGTGGACCCACAGGACTGGGGTCAAGTCTCCGAGATGCTAGTTTGCTCCACCGATTCTAAATCTTGATTGTCGAGCCCTCCTTCCCTCTTCATACCTTTTGTTCTCAACTGAATTCAAGTGACAGCCTTCTGATGGTCTCATTATCTTAGGTCTTGTCCTTTTTAAATCTATTCATCACTCTGAAGTGATACATTTCAACAAAGAAATCTAGCTCCAGTTATGTAAGACAAATTCTGGAGAGCTAACTAACACTCAGCGTGGTGACTATGGTTAACAATTCTGTCTCGCATGCTTGAAATTTGCCAAGAGGGTATATGTTAAATGTTCTTCCTACACGTACAGGAAAGAAAAAGACAGAAAGCGATAACTGGGAAGTGATAGATATGTTAATTAGCTTGAGCTCAGTGATCATTCCACAATGTAGACATGTATCAAACCATCACTTTGCACATCTTAAATACATAACATTCCTATTCATCAATAGGATTTCAATAAAGGAAAAAAATTCTGAAAACCCCTTATCAGGTCCCTGATATAAAGCACTTCCAGATTTCTTAAGCAATTTGTTTCCTTTGTGATCTTTGCATCTCCTGAAACTCTCTAGACATTACTCCCAATTCCTGACCTTTCCAGTGCTCAAGGGTAGCTGAAATTTACCACATTCAGGGATAAGCACATTCCTTTGTCCATGTCTTCTCGACAGCCTGCCTGGGGAATGCAAGCTCTTTCTTCAAGTCTCAGTCAAGCACCATCACCTCCTCTGTGGATCTAGCTCATAACTGTTATAGAAAAGAAGTCCTCTCACAGGTCCCTGACTAAGTCTTTATGACATCAGTTATAAAGCATTTACTTTGCTGTCCTTTGCCTAATACTATGACCAACTCAAATATGAGAACTACCTCCTGTACCTTGTTGCTGTGAACTGAATGTTTCTTCCCCGCCAAAAAATCTTAAATTTTAATGATCTGTGTGTTGGTCTTTGGAGATGGGACCTTTGGGAGATAATTAGGTGATGAGGTTGGAGTTGTCATGAGTGACAGGTCTGTGTGTGTGTGCGGAGGCAGGTGGGGTATGCTGGATAGCCTTACCCAGTCCCCTTCACTATGTAACGGCATAATGAGAAGAGCTAAGAAGCAGGTTCACACCCGATATCCAATCCATCAGCATCTTCATCTTAGATTTCCCAGCCTCTGGAACAGTGAGAAATAAACATGTCGCTTATAAGTCACCCATTTATGGTACTTCCTTATAGCCACCTGAACAGAGTAAGAGAGCTGTGCAATGATGTGTCAGAGTCAGTTCTACTGTTTATGAAAAACTAATGTCTGCATCTACCCTAGCCTTTGAAATCAGAGATGTCACATTGGTAATTAGAGATCAGCCTTGATGGGATTGTTGCCATGGAAACTGGAAAACACTAGAAATCAGCCCGTCCACCTGAGAGTCATGTACTAAATATTTGCTGGTGTACCATTGCTTTGGTTCATCTCAAAACCTAGCACTGGTTCTGAAATACAGTATCAACCAAAAAACGGAATTAATGAACTAGATAATAAACTAGTAAACAGTAGGACCAGAATTCACTAAGTCTCTAATCTTTTTATAATGGATATTCTCCCATTTGTAAGCCTTAAGTACTCTCCCCAGTAATTTTTAGACTCATTTATAATTGTTTAATCTAATCGCTTGAGATATATACCATCGTCTACTTTTAAAATAGATGAACTGTTACTGAGAATTATTCAACATTAAGGTCAATGGCTTCTCAGTAACAGTCCCTGAATCTCCTTTAATTCTTAATATCTCCCAACCATGATTTTGATGAGTTAACCTCAATAACTTTTATCTCTAGCTCAGCTTCAAAAATGGAACTGACACTCTATTTCCAACTGTAAGGAAGATTCTCACTTATTCTAAGTTTTATAAAAACCTATTGGGAAAGGTAAAGTGTGGGCTGCCAGGAGCTGAAGCAGGGATGGAGGATGGTCAGGCTGTCATTGGACTTGGATGATGTGGAAAGTCAGGGGTCTAAATAAGAATTAAGATTGCCCTGGAAGCTGGGATGCAACATTTGAAGAAAATTCAGTTGTTTTCAGAATTTAATTTAAAACATATGGGAAGAAAAGAAAATTTTGAAAAGACTTTTGGTAAGCTATCTACTTTCTTCTTTAAAATTTAACCTATGTTTTTAAGTTAAAATATGCATTCTTTACATGAGTATTAATAAGGCATTTATTAACTTCAAAGCTGAGGAAAGAGTTATTTTGGCACCCTTGTGTCTGAGTGTTTCTAGCTATTTACCCGCAAGAAAAGGAGTTCTGATCTGGTAATGCCAGAGGCCAGGTCAAAATTCCGAAAACATCGGTCCATTTCCTCTCAACAAGCCAGACCTACATTAGCTGACAGAGCTGAGTGCAGCTCCTATCTGCTGGCCTCCTGTAAGAAGTTCTTGGCCAAGGAGAAAGGAAAGTTAACCTTCTCTAATGTCTCTCCTTCTCCTCATAGGTCTGTTTCACGACTTAAAGCTTTGAGAACCTCAAAATAAAGCACAGGATTTTATTTGTCAAAAAAGGTATGGCTTTTACCCAATGAGCCACAGGTCTTCTTTCTTCTAAGTGCAAGAGAAAATTTCAGACTTTTTATTTCATGCTCACAGAGTAGAACACCATTCCAGGCATCTGAAAATTTCTAAATTAAAACAAAAATAGATGTTCAAGTGTGTGAAAACAAGCAGGCTGTGCCCCAGGGCACACCTTTGTGGCACACCTTCAGGTTGCTAATTGAAATGACACCTTGAAGACACTGAGTCACAACTTATAGGGTGAGCTCCTTAAGTGATGATAAGGCATGAAGAGAGGATGGCGTGCTGGAGGGAGGAGTCTGACCTTGATAACAAGCCTAGAAAAGTTTGAAAAGTCCTCAATATCATGTCAATGATGCCAAGCACTGAACGGGTAGATATTTTATTCATGACATAGTGAGAGTGATGATGCTCTCTGATTTTATGTGCAACTGGCTATAATAGAATCTATGAAAATTCTCAAAAGGGAAATAGAATGATGAGCCATTCTGTAGGCAAAACAATGACCAGTGACTCAGTCAGGAAGACTGGGAGGCAGGGGTGCATTTCTTTATCTTCTTCGTTTTTTTATGCTCACCTTAAACTATTTAGCATCCTGATCAATGGGCCACAAAGCACACAGTTGAGGCTGGAACACACACCCTGGACTGCTGGGTGAATGCAAATGTGCAGATGCTTTGGATTTTACCATGTCAGTATTGTCTCCTTGTAAAATCCATATATGGGGCTAGAAGCATGACAACTTTATGCAGAAAGAAGACAAAATTCTTCTGACATTCTAGGTCTATGGTTTCCAAAGTATGTGCCAAAGTGCCTGGAATTCTGCAAGATATACACAGGGTTGCTGAAGCCTTTTACATATTTTTAATTAAAATAATTTAAGGGAATCATAATGATACTGGACATCTGTCATGTATCATGAGAATTACTGACTCAAGCAAGTATATGTCATTTGAACCTATCCTGGTTTGACTGGGAGCTCATGCTATTTCCACAACCCTATGCTTCCTCAAATGGATGGATAGATGGATGGATGGATGGATGGATGCATGGATGGATGGATTGGTGGATGGATGGATGCATGGGTGGATGGATGGGTGGGTGGATGGGTGGATGTATGGATGGATGGATGGGTGGATGGGTGGGTGGGTGGATGATAGGATGGATGGGTGGGTGGATGGATAGCTGGACAAATCAAAGGTTGGCATTTCTGAACACAGGAGGAAAATTAAAATGCCACGGGATGGTGGAGAGATATGGGCAGCATAAATTTTTATACAAATAAGACATATCAATAAGCACACTGAAAGAAAGTGATTAAATAAATGCAGAATGCCTGAAAAATCTACACTGAGTTCTGCAAATTTCATTCTTTCCTTTACTTTTTGAACATCTACAAGAACAATATATTCTTTGTTACCATATAGTTAATTTCTAATGACATTAAAGTTATGGGTTGATCCAGTTCAAAGAGAATAAGCCTTGGTGTCTGCGTTTCCTTCACCTTTCTAATAGGTCCATAAACTGCTAGCCAAATACTTGGAATTTCTGAGATATATCTGCCTCAAGCTTATCTATTTGCATAAAACATTTAGATGTTAAATTTCTAATACAAAATAATAAAAAAAACCTTTAAAGCAGAAAGAACTCATTTGTTTCAAAGAAGAAAGAATAAAAAACAAAAGAAATGTATCATGTATTCCATAAAGGAAACAGCTCTGAGCAAACCTTGCTAGATATTTTAATGATTTAAACATTCATTTTAGCACATTTTCTTTAATTTTCTTAACTTTGTTCCTTTTGAACTGGCTCAACCTTCATGTTTAATCCTTGGAGCTTTCAAGGAACAGCTCACAGAAAGTTATATACACAAATATCACAAACATTTCAAGTAAAGCACAATGCATGAAACAGAGAACAGGAGACCTCTGACAACAGCTGCTAGATTTAACACTAATAGTTTTGAAAGATTTTGGCTTGAAGGTTAAGAGTATCTTATGACAATAAGCAGGCTTTGTATATAATGTCAACAGTCCTGTTGCAACATGTCCAGTTTTAATTTATTCTTTTTCATTTGTATAAGACAAATAATATAATTATGGATGTCTGGTTCATGACATTGAGGTTTTAAAAAAAGTCCCAAATCAATCATTTTTTCAAGAATAAGAACTTTAAAAAACCTCTGCCCTGCATGCCTGGTAATAAACTACAGTTTGGTCTAAACATGATAATATGCTTCAAATCTGTATGCATTTATTTTATCCACATTAGAGTTTGGTGCCTTGGTGCTTCTGCATATGTGGTAGTGATTTAATTTTCCATCCAATTTGCTTCTTCAGAGGGTAGTGTGACTGACACTGAGAGATGAGGGTGGGAGGTACAAGGACCTTTCCCCTGCCTCATAAGAACACATGGAAGATTTCAGAATGGTCCCAGCCAAGGCTGTGGAACCATCCCAAGAAAATCAGGGAGTATTCAATATACATGCATAGGAACACACATGTGCATAACATATATAGCTATACACAGTTTTGTAAATAATATCATTTATCAGGTTTTGCTTGAGATGTCAAATCAGAAACCTCAAGAGAAAGGCACCACATAATGGAATACATTTTTAGAAGATACAAAATAACAGAACCACACAGCCAGATTGCTATGTAGGAGGCTAATGAGTCTGGAGTGTAGCTCTCGGAAGGAGGAAAGGTTCCATAGAGGGTTGGCAAACACTACTCCTCAAGAAGACACAAGTCACAAAGCAGTGCCAGGGTGAGGGATTAGCATGGTGTGAACGACTCTTCCTCATGTGTTATATTAAGGGCACTGGCTCTCTTTCCACATCCAGGTGGGCTTACACAAAGGCTACATTCTGCATTCAGGGTCCATGTTCAGTGAGAAGAGAGATCAGAAGACACACCATTCTTGGGTTCTGTTCCCGTGTGTGCCTTTACCTTGAGGACAATTCTCTGGAAGATATTTCCACAATGAATTAAAAAACAAAACAATAAAAATACCTAACAAGCCCTGGAATACACATATATACCTCTGATTCCTCCCACCATCGGATAAAATAAGAACTACTATCCCTAATTTGTGTATTATTCCTTTAAGAAAACTGAATTAATTTACCCCAAATTCATGGTGAAATACAGTACTTAAACCCAGACATATATTTTTTTAAATCTTTACTTGTTATTTATCTTTCTTTCCTACCATGCAATTTACAAGGATCATTCCATGACGTCATGAGTGACAAAGACGTGATGTCGTCCTAGACCTCTTACACATTCCTTTTCATGTATCTTTCCCTTCCACGGAAGTGCCCTCCTTGCCTGAACCTTGAAACTCTGGTGAAATGCCCTTCTGTGGACATCTGCCACTACTAGAGTCCCTGACACACACACAGACACACACACATGGCAGGTGCACCAGTCCATGCTAACCTCTGATATTTTATTCAATCTCTATGAATCAGCATAGAGGCTATGAGAGGACTCATCTCCCTCATCTAACTGGTAAGTACACCATGAAACCTAGGCTAAGGCACAGAGAAGTCACCTCATGGTCAGAACCTGAGCCCAATCTGTGACTGGGCTTCAGTCATAGCAAAACTCCATTCAAGTTCAAATGTTCCTTGGGCTCTCTGGCTGTGAGGTATGATGAGGGAGGGAACCTGGAAACAGGACATTTAGTTTGTCATTCCACCTCTGTCAGCAGTCATGTGTGGGACACTCTCCCCTTGATATCCACTGGTAGAAAGGTGATTGTGAGGAAGATGGTGTCTTCCATCTCATCTTCTTTTAACATCTCTGGTTCATGGTATATACAACACTGTCAGAGAAAGAAGGCTTCCTGCTCTTTGGATATGGATGGCAACATAAAAAACACAAGCACACACACAATTTTAAACTGAATTATGAAGACTTAGTACACAGAGGTTATGAAAGTGTGTGGGATTTCAGGGAAAACACCCTTTTCATTGAGATATGCCACTACCACACACTTTCAAGATGCCAATTATCACAAGAGTAGTGTACATATGAGAACACGAGAAATGTCAGGACTCTTCCGAAGTCAGTCAATAGAGATGAACCAAGCCTAAAGATTCATGCCAGACCCTCTATGCGTGACCTTTTATCCAGTTCTTCCAGGTTTGGCCTGCTCCTTGCAACAGAACATGTGACAGTTAAAATGATGTGGAAATGCTTACTGGCACCAGGGCCCCTCAACCAAAATAGGGCTAATTCGACACCACAAAGAGGTCAAGAGCATGGCCTCTGAAGTTGAACATAAATGGGTAAAAGTTCCAAAACATGTAGATGCCTTGCACAAAATCAAATAGCTGAGATGAAAATAACATTGACTTTTATCTTGAGTTTCTTCAAACATCTGCATCACACAGAGGAACCTCATATGCAATGCAATTTCCTGCATGCAAAGCCCCCATCCTGAAGCTATCTTTCCACTTTCTGCCATCTGCCAGGTTCTGTCTCCAAGTTCCAAGTTTGTTTACTCATTAGGGGAGTTTATTTTTTTCAAGGATCTGCACCTGTGTGCTAAGGTGTCGCCTTCCTTTTTAGCTTTTCTGCTCTCAAAAACCTGGACTCTCCAGAGCCCTAAAATATTGTAGCATTGTCTCCACATCTAGCAATTTGCTGACACCACTACAATTACCTGAAACGGGTCTTCTCTGCTGTTTTTTTTCTGACAGTACTGTTTTCTTTATGCGCTGATGTACTGGTCAGAAAAATGCTTGGGTACAAAGGACAAAAATTGGATTCAGATTCACTTGAAGATATATTCATAGTAAGACTAGATGGAGGCTCATAAAATCGCTGGAAACTTTGTCCTAAGAGTACAAGTTCTAATTACAGTAACTGGGAGCCTCTGGGCTAGGGGACTCACCTTTTCCAGGATCTTGTTTTCATTTTTTTTCCATTGTGTGAGCTTTTCTCTCTTCACAGTCTCCATAAAGTAAAGGACAAGGTCTTTACTAGGTCTCAGTTATCCACGATGCCCCTTTATCAAGGAAGGAAAGGAATTTTTCTTTCACTTAAGAGATTTATGGGAAAAATTCTGACCACTGTACCTTGGGTCATATCCATTCCAGAGTCAATCAGTGTCACCAGAGGGATGACATGACTATTATCTGGATCTGGGTCATGGGCTCACATTGTCTTATGGATAGATCATGGAATGGAAAGTACAAAAGTGCTTATGGTTTGAGAATGGAAAGTACAAAAATGCTTATGGTTTGAGGATGGGTTCCTAAAGAAGGGGTTTCTACTATCAAAATAAGGAAAGAAAGATGCAGGACATACGGAAAAAATTGAATATCCCAGATAACGACTTTAGAATAATTTGTGACAAGGCTAATGTACCTCAGTTTCACATACAGTTGTATTTTAGGTAGCCTTTAAACTGTATCTTAGGTTGCCAAACAAATATATGAGAAGGAGTTTCCCTCTATGTATTGATAAAGAAATTACAGATCAAAGGGTGAGGCCGCATAGATGTGCCAGGGCTAGAAAGAAAGGCTGGAAAGTCAGCCAGTTTGAGAGATATTTCTGAATGACTTAGTTTGGTACTATCGGTTTCTCTGGATGAAGATAAAATTAAATAAGAAAAAATAATACAACAAAGATAAAATATGATCTCTTATATTTAGAATGTTAGGGATAGAATTAAAATCATGATTAGTGTGAGGAGTACTTGGACCTCAAAAGTAGTCAGCATGCTAGAGATACAGCAGCTTTGAAACTGAACCAAGTCTTGATAACTTAAAGTCTGAAAACAGAGAAACTGGAAAATGAAAATTTAGAACATATTTTTTAAAACCTAAGCATTTTAGTAGCACTTAGAGGAAGTGACATGGTATCTATGCAAGAGCAACAGGTAGAGAAATGAAGATGATAAAATATTTAAAAAAGTAATAGTAAGAGAAGCAGCTATAAAGTATTATATAATACATGAAAATGTAGCCAGTATTTGATGACAAAAGGAAAAAATAATGAATTTATGGATATCCTGAAACTTAACCAAATAAAAGAAAAAAAAATCTCTTTGAAATACAGGTGAACAAAAGAAAGTAAAGCCAATATTATACATATACATATTTATGTATATAACATAAATGATTTCAAGCCCTAGTTCATAATAGAGATGTTTATTACACTAATATCTCAGACATAAATAATTGGGGCAAATAACTTAACTACAAAAATTCAGCTGAAGATGATAAAGGATTCAGTACCATAAGCAAGAGAACTGATGTTACTAGAAATTATCTACATTATTGAAATAAGTTACCTAATGGCTATTTGATAAAAAGCTAGACTATGGATGCATCTCTATGTCTAATAAAGTTTCAAACAGATTCTTTATTTTACTGCTGACACTTGTATAAAAGGAATGGTTTTGTCTTAAATCAATAAGTGATTAGGGAATTATAAGAATGATTTTATGAACAATTCACACTGCAAAGTATATCTCTTGGTAATGAGTCCTATAATTCAGAGTTGAGCTTTTTTACACAATGAAAAGAACATTTGAAATATTTTGTTCTGTATTCTGATCAGTATCAGCCCATCAGTAGTGAACTCTTCAGCAACCTCCTCAGAAGTACAGCAGGAGGGCAGAGAATGCAGAGAGTATGCCCACATGAAGGACATTCTGAGAGCGCTTCCTGTAAAAGGGGCCACGCAGATGGCAGAAATGGAATGATTTCAACAGACAGAATAGACACAAGAATCTTTTAGATGGAATAAAACTGTGAGGTTTTGAAGACTCACATTGCCATCTGACCCATTGAGTTAGTATTAATGGCTTTTAAAGATCTGAAAGGGAAGCAAGATCTTCTACTGAGGCAGATTAAATCAGATTGACAGTATCTTCAGCACACATGGAACATGAAAATTCTTCTGGCTCTTGTGAATCACTGATTTTTTTTTCTTTGTTAGATTAGTGACATTGAGGTATTAGTTTCCTTATCTGTAAAATGGGACATGCCACTCCTCAGCATTAGAACTGAATTATGTGTATGAAAGAACCTAGCTTAAGACCAGGCTTATCGTAGATAACTGAAAAATGTGTTCTAGTTTATAGAAGTAATCTGCCAAGGCAGAAACTACACATCTTTTCCCAAGTTCATGTACTCAGATGGAGAGTTAAGGAATAAGAGAAAAATGATCTTATTTTCCTGAAGAAGGCATACCTTATTTGTTCTTCCATCTGATCAATAAAGTTTTTTAGCCTTTCAATGAAAACAGCAACAAAGAAATTCTTTCGAAAATTGACTGCATTGCATCTTTTTTAAAAGAATGTAGACTACTAAATTCACCTCATTTTTGCCTGACATACTTAAAGCTTTGCTTCTGTCTTGGGAAATTCTGTTAAGATTCAGGGAACTTGGTTGGTTGTATATTTTTTGGCTCATATGAAATTCAAGGTAATGAGCTTTAACATTACAAAGGCTCTGGAATGCTTTCAAAAACATTTGCTTCTCACAAGACAAATTAGCTGAACTAAGCAATAAAATGTGACATTAAGCATTCAATACTCCCATTTTTATGTAGTCCCAGGTCACCCAAAATGACCCCAATGGGGCATTTCTCTAATGCCCTTGTTGAGAATGCTACTAAAAACCTTCTCTAGGAAGCTAATCAATAGTTATTTATGTATTATAGACCCCCAAAGAAGACATACCTCATAAATTGAACTCAAGGCATTCTGGAAGCTTCTGGGTCTAATGTGGTTTATAAGGACCCTCTGTCAAGAGGACCACCCTGTATGCACACATATGTCCACATCTATAGGTTTATCGCTTTTACTTACTTGATGTTGTAACTTAAAATCTTGAAAAACATTCCAAAGTTATCAAACAATGGGATGTGCAGGTCCTTTTGTCATTGTGTTTAGACTTTGTTGTTGATGAATAGCTCAGTTTTGGAATTAGGGAGGTATGCACCTCACCTGGAGTATCACGTTCCTTCTATTGAAAGAAAAACATTTCTCTAGGAAGATGGTAATTCATCTGAAGAAGTGAAGACGGGAGAGTAAAGAAAGGTCTTACATGGGGCAGTTTTCATGAATCAAGGAGTGGAGAAGGGAAGGAGCCTGTCTGCGTGTGCCTCAGAGATTGTCAAATACAGGGGACCCCAGGGAGTTTAGAGGACAAGCAGGAACACAGTGATCAAGCTTATAAATAGCAACTTGCTTTATGATCTATCAAAATGCATGGTGGTTCCTCCCTTGAGGCTACTCTATATCTCAATTAATTAATAGCAAGTGGAGGAAACTTCAAGACTCTGAAGAAGAGATGGGCCTACTGGCTTCATATGCTCTTAGTCCTTTTGAAATATAATATCCTAGCTGTTAAAGGATGCTCCCTGCACTACCTTTAGCCTCAACTTGGAGAAATGTTAATAGTCCTGGAGTTTCAGGATGGCGTTTGTCACTTGGTGCTGGGGGCAAAAACGGAAGGGTGCTCATGACCTGTCCTCCAATTCTGGGGTACAATGCAGATACTACCATCCTGTCAAGTACACTCCACCATTCTTTTCTATGACAATCTTGAGAGGTGCAATTTAATTATCACTTCTAGAAGAATTCAAGGATGACTTCTATTTACTGAGCCACTATTCTCTCAGAGTAAAGTCTGAGAGAACTGCAAAGGTCACATTTTTCTGTTCTATTTGGGGACTCTTTTCAAGTGCAATTCCTGTCTTGCTTTCGAGCATCAATCATGACCTCCCTGCTCTAATCAGAGGGAAAAACCATGAGTTGGGTAGTCTACAGAGGGAGAGAGCCTTCTTGACCAAGTCCTGAGGATTTTTCTGGGGAGAGCTAATGGTCAGTCAATATCAGAGCATCAGAGCATCAGAGCAGATAAGAATTGAAGATGGAAAGAAAGGGGAAGGAAAATTTCCGAGAGGCCAGCTAGCAGCCTAGCCAAGAGAATTGGAATAGGAACAGGAAGGAGGTGACTCCCAGGTGAGCAGCAATATCAGCAGTTATTTGTGTCACGGGTGCTTGTGTTCGGGCTCAAGAGCCCTTCAGCCTTCTTCCAAGTTAGGGCATCTCTAGAACTCCCTTCTGCTTCCAATATGTTACTTTATCCAATATCTTTCATTTCTACATCAGCTCTGAGCAAATCTAACCTCACAGATCAATGAATCAACCCACCAGCAAGGACTCAGTCTCTGTGGGCCCATACTTGAAGAAAGCTGAAAGCTGGGTCTCCTCTTTCCTTTGGCCTGTTCTAAAAGGAAGGTATGTCCACACAGAAGAGGAGATGTTAATAATCACTCTAGTTAGTTGAAAGAAATTGCTACGTAGGTAGTGAATATGATCATTCCACCCATGTCTATGGCTAGGCAGGGTCAAAATAAGAGACAAGATTTATAGAGAGAGAACTATTTGAATCCAGATTCAATTAGTCCAGCACTTCTCATATTTGCTAACAGTAGAGAACCTGGTAATCAATGCCTTTTTAAATATTGTAGAATGCTGATACTATATATCTATATGCATGCATGTACATATATGTATTCATGTATAATAAAATAAATAATTTTATCAAATATGTATATAATCACTATATAGGATTATGGAAGTTAGCAAGTGATACCTGTCCCCCAAAGATACAATAAAAACATACAGGAAATAAATAACTTAATTAGTAGCCACTTAGGGTCACCACAATGAAGGTCAATATTTAAGGGGTTTTTTTAAATCAATAATAATTAAGTCAAATACTGAAATTTGGAAGGAAATTGCACGTGAAATGACTATTACTCTCTGATTTTGCTAGGAGAGGCAAATTTAAGAGGCTTGAATCTCCTTGCCTGCATTACAATCAATTTTCAGGAGTTAGTAAGGGTCCCGCTACAGCAATTGTGTGAGTGTTGCTTCCTCCCTCCCTGTCCCAGCACACACGCAAACATAATTCCCATGTCCTATTCTGCTGATGTTAATATGTTCCTTAACCCATCAGGGCACAGAATCATCTCAGGAACACCTGAAGCCCATGTTGGGAGTAATTATCTGTTTCCTCATCTTATTATGTCCCTCTATTTGGGAGCAAGGTGGGGTCATGGAATTTGCTTGCACACATGATGAGAGGTATTGTTTTTGAGTATGAGGACTGAGGCTTTCCTGAAAGTGTAGTGATCATTGGCAGAGCAGGGAAGGGAAGGTTAAGAGTGAGAGGGGATGCATCGCTCCCTCGCACCTCCAGAATCTGAGGTGAACTTGGCCATGGTTTACATTTGTTAACACTAACAGATTACTGTTTGTGCTACTCAATGTACTTTATGATATTGTATTCACCAACAGTGCGGGACTTATCTTGACACTTCCCAAACCAACACAACACACACACACGCACACAAATTGTTAACGTGATTGCCTAAAAAATAAGTTGTGCATTACCCCCAATATATTAATATAATTAATTCCAAATAAATTTATAGAAGGTAACACTAATGTTTAATATGCTTAAAATTGGTCTTATAAGTTTTTTCTATTCAAATAAAAGTAAGCTCATGTATCAAACTGATTATATTCATAATAAATGTTTTAATTTTTCATAATATAATCTAATAGTAACAAAAGTTAAATTTACTTAAAGTACTTTGCTTCTCTTTTATTATCTTGTGACAGTTTTCCGGTTTTAAGATCTCAAAAATGGGCTACACATAGGGGTTTATGTTATTTTTATAAATCAAAGCTACCTATATAAATACTTAATCACTTAGCTGACAATTCCAGCTACATGAAATATGACCATGGTCTTACCCTGGTGGTCTCTGGGCATCTGGTACATATCGCTTGAGAGTGAGTAATTTATGCATATCCTTCTATAGCACTCATTACTCCATTGCGGAATTGATTGTTTCATTACATTGCAAACAGTATGACGGTGTAAATATTTCTTAACTTCTTTCCATTCCTTGGTCTTTTGTTTGCCTATTTTATTGCAATCAGGCCTTAATTTCTGAGAGATAAGATACATTCCAAAATAAATACCTTATGGTCATCCTACATGAGTACTGTCAAATATTCCAATTACCAAAGGGGAGCTCAAGTCTCTCCATGAAGCTCTGTGCCTCCACAGGCTGAATAAAAACTTGGGAAGACACCACCTTTAAGTCCCCTGCCATTCCTGATAGTCTTGAGTCTGTAAGACAATCCTTTGCAGTCTGTCAGATGACCACTAGACAATGTCCGCTATCACACAAGCTCTGGCCCAGCACAGAATGAGCACTTTGCAATATGGCTGGTGTTTTGGAGGTCCCAGGTCAGTACAGAAAGTATCTATACTCACTGGCCTCACAGACCACCATTGTGGTTGTGGGGAGCTGTGGTTCTGGCAGTGTTGATTGGCACGGCCATCTGGGTGAGGTCTTCCCACATGACCCTTACCCCGAGCTACCCCTGCCAAAGTCTCCACCAGAAAGACAAGGGGATGTCAACTATTAGAACAGTTCTTGAGACTTAGTAAGAGGAAACCAGGGACTGACAAGTTGGCTCTGTGATACTCCTTGTCCCACTCAGTCAAGTCTTCCTGCAAATGCTACTTCTTCAGGGCATGTCTCGTGTCAGGCAGAACCTTCTTTTCACTTCATTCCTTCCTTCTGGTGTATACTCCTTATTTCTCATGAAGTAGAAATTTACATTCATTTTTGGAGTCCATGCACCTCAGCAATTTCAGCTTAGTCACGTATTCAGGAAAGTCTCCCCCGATCAGCCTCTTCTGACTCTGCAGAGTACAGGAGACAACTCGCCTCAAGGGACCTCAACCTCAATCTCAAGGGGTGTCAGCACTTAGAGTATACAGACAGGCAGATACTCTTGACTCCAGTATTCAAAATAATGCAAAGGGGGTTCCTCATCTACCAGAACTTGGGGTGAATTTACAGGTATTACCTGTGCAGCACCCACCCTCCCTTGCGACATCTGCCACGTTGGAACACAGACTTGCTGGTCTGCATCCCACATGTGCCCTTTTTTAAGGCGGTAGGGCTCATAACACTAAGCAATGACTTATGAGGCCTTTTCTAAAGACCTTCCGCATCCCAGAAATTAGCAGAGGGAAGTCTGCTTCTCATTATCCCGATAGTCAGTGATTTATACCTTCTAACTTGGGTGAGGGGAGAGAGGAAAAAGAAGGTGAGCCACTTGGCAAGCTAGTGACCCTTCTCAGAGGATGTGCTTCCAGCCTTCTCTGGGATCTGTTATTTCACCATTCCCAGTCCTTCTGCCCCCAACCAACTGTCCCTTTTCCCGGGTGACATATTTATCTCTTTTTCTTGAATTCTTGGCCTTCTGCCTGTCAGTATATAGATGAAAATAAAAGCTCCTTCTCCTACCCCTTTGCAATTCAAGCCATCTTCCTCCAATGAATCCCCATTATAGCAACACTGCTTCCTTACAGTTGCAAAAATCTTTAGGGGTTTCTTCTTTTCATCTGCGCATTCACCAGTTAGTCAAGCAACACATATGTAGAGAGCTATTTGCTGATGAGGGCTGTGTCAGAAAAAAAAAATCTGCTATTTAAAAATCCCACTTATTTCCACATTTTGGGAAATGTTTCTTATGGAATTGTCTTATTTAAGTTATGTAAATAGAAGTCTGTATAAAAATGCGTGTGTGTGTGTGTGCATGCGTGTGCATGTGTCTGAGAGAGAGAGATCAGGCAGGAGAAGAGGAAAATAGTTTTGCTTCCTCTGGTGTCCATTGGAAAGTCCAGCAAAGATTTTGCATAAGGATCTCAGGATCTTACAGAGGAAGAAATGGAGACCTAGCTTCCTTTCTCAAATTCAAAGTTAGGGAGACGGTTTCTGGTAAAACAAGAAAAAACAATGAGTTTCTTGAAAAATAAAGTTACTCTTTTTTTTTAAACAAAAAGAAAAGTGCAGGCAAGAAAGAAGGTGAGCAGGAAGAGAGAAGAAGAAAAAGCACTTCGTTTATTTTTATTTAGTGGCTGTCTTGTTCATTCCCCCAGCTTCGGGATGCGAACCTGGCTTCTTGGGATGGAGTGGATTTCACTCAGCCGGAGCAAGGAGACCTAACCACTACTCCCCCAGGATGTACCTAACTTTGCCCTTGAGAATATCCATCCTGCTCCTGCACCGACCTTGGAGGAGAAAACCAGACTGCTGACCTGGAATACTAGGTCTGGGTTCTGAAGCCCCAGACACTGGAACCTTTCCTGGCACAGCCTTTCTGTGCCTTTGGGAGCCCGGGAAGGGTGAGTGTGTGAGTGCTGCCCGAGAGCCTGTCCAGCGGCTTCACTGACCCGCTCCAGCTTCTCTGTCCAGACACCCAGTCAGAGGGCTTCCAGCGGGACCCTTGCTGGTGACCCTGCTTTAGCACACGGCCTGACAGCACCTGTTTGACAGAGGCGGCCCATGCTTTTCTGAGAGTCCCACCCTTTCGGTTAAGTGTGACCCTGAGTCCTGTTCATAAGACCCAGTGGTCCCGGCAACTGTCCTCTGTGGAGATGGTGTATCAGGAATGAATTGTCTGTCTGTCTGGTCACAACCCCGCAGACACAGCCTTTGAATTTTTCTTTGTTTCTTCGGTACTTCTTTATTGGGGTCACTGAAGAAAGGACAGAAGCAGTGTGCAGAGACTTTACGGAGCCTGAACCTGGTGCTTACGTCATCGTCCTGTCCAAAATGGATGCCCTTAAACTCTGACCTCAGCAAAATGAGCTAGAAACAAGCAGGATTTGTCTTTTGGATACTAGTAATCACATTCCTGCACCCGTAAGTGAGAGGGCCCGAGAAATAGGTCTTCACACCCATCTGGGCAGGGGGAACTGGAGGGTTACTTCTTGGGTTACCATTGCAGAGGTACATGAGTTGCATTCCAATTGGCAAATTTAAAGATTCTAGTTGTATTCATTTTCCTTTACTACTATAACACATTACAGAAATCATTGCCTTAAAGTCACAGTTGTTACATTGCTTTAAGTCAGAAGTTTGGCATGGGTTTCATTATACTAAAATCAAGATAATGTAAGTGCTGCATTTATTTCTGTAGTGCTAGAGGAGAATCCATTTCCTGGCCTTCCTCAGCTTCTCGAGGCTGCCTGTATTCCCTGGTTCATGTCCTCTTTCCTCCAACTTCTAGGCCAACATTGGGTGGTCAAGTCTTTCTCAAATTGCATCTTTATGGATTATTCTACTGTCTTCCTCCCACTTTTAAGACACTAGCAATTAAACTGGCTCCTCTGAGATAATCTAAAATAATCTTGCTACGTTAAGGTCAGATGATTAGCAACCTTAATTATTTTGTGGAGAAACCAAACATTCACAGGTTCTAGGAGTAAATATATGACCATCTTTGGGGTTGTGACCCTACCATCGGGTTCTGACTGCCATCAGATCAGTGCTTTGTGCCAACTATTGAGTTAGATGTTGGATTTAGGAAGATTAAGTCTTCAGAGCTTTCTCATCCAGAAAATAGGCAAATAACAGTAAAATAATGTGGGATAGTGATAAATAGCAATCATTGGATAGTAGCAGCATACCTGTCCCTGCTTCTGTTGAAGGCAGGTAGCACAGAAGAAAGTTTTCTGGAGAAATCTGAGTTTATTTCTTCATGGATTAATAGGCATTCACTTAGCGAAGAGGAGTTTATTCCAGTCACTAACATGTCTAGTGTATTCCAAACATGGCGACATTCCTCTATTAGGAGGAAAGCTGATGAAATTTCCCGGTATTAACAGCTGAATAAAGAATTCATTAAGCTGTTTTCATCTGGTGAATATACTTTGAGGGTCTGTGACGTGTCAGAACATATGCTGACCATCAAAGATGCAATGGAGGGAAAATATCTGAGCTCTCCAACTTTCGGTGCTTACAGGACTGCAGAGGAAGTATGGAAATATTCATGTGAAGAACTTTATGAGCTAGGTTTGTGAATCAGTCCAGAGAGGTAATGCTTATAAGATCCTTGAGTCTTGCTGGAAAAGAACAAATATTCAGTTTCCCCAAATTCCTGATGAACAACAGATGCTACCTTTGAAATTTGTAATCACCAACCAAGGCCAGGGAGAGTCTGGGACTCAATGATTTGAATGTGGCTCTGGCTGGAGTGTCTCATGCTCATGACAAAGCTGCCCATAGGAGCCTCCCACTCTGCTTCCCAGTTTACCCCATGCAGTACTTCAAGAAATGATTGGCTACTCCTGCTCCTGATTCTAGAGCTCTACCTTATTCCAGGGTTATGGAGTTTTATAGATTTTTCAGGGTTATTACAGAAACTTGACTATCATTTCCATGTTGTGCCTATGGAAAAAGGCATTGCTAATCATTTACTGCTGAAAGACAATAAAATTCTAGAGCATAACCTCTTGCAGGCTAAAGAAGACCTGTTGGGTCTTCAATCATATTGCATATATAATAAAACCTTCATTTTTTAAAAATAAATATTTGGGTTTCTCAAATAATTTAATCCTGATACCAGTCCACAGTGTATATTAATTTTATTTCCACTTAAGATGTGAGAATACCGAGACACAAAGAGACAAGAGGACTAGGTCCAGAAGATGTTGTTGAAATGCAATCACTGGACTCCAAAACCCAGTTGTCACCTGTGCTATGAGGGAGCATGACAGGTCTCCTGTCACCATCATTAGAAGAATGAAAGTAAGTGTGACTCGTTCCTGGATATATGTCTGCTCGTCTCTAGAATTGGGGCCCCTCAAGGCCCAGTTTTGTTTTTGTCTTGCCAGGGAAGCTCTCTCTCCTCTTAAACCTGAAGAGACTAGTCAACACTCACCATTACAGGCCTCCAACCCCATCACGGACTTTGTGTCATTGCTGCTGCTGCTGCTGTTGGTTCATTGTGAGCATGAACCTTGTTGTTAGAAGTAAATTCTCTCGGTGAAGATGGTGGTCTTATCTTACCAGTTAACTGCTCTGTCCTTGGGAACTAGCCCAGTACCTGGTATGTTGTACATTTAATGATAAAATCATAAATAAATGATCCTTGAAGACAGTAGGCACACATTAATGCATATGAGTTGAACAAATGAATGAGTGGAAAAGTGAATGAAGTAGTTTATTAGTCAGACTTCTCCACATAAACAGAATCAATAAGATAGATTAGATAGATGGATGATAGATAGATAGATAGATAGAGAAATGAGGAAACTTATCACAACAATTTGTGCATGTGGCTTGAAGGCCGACAAGTTCCATCATCTGCCATCTGCCAGCTGAAGGCCCAGGGAAGGCAATGGTCAAATCAGTCCAAGTCCAAAGGTGTGAGAACCAGGAGGCTGCTGATACAAGTTCTGGTCTGAGTTAGAAAGTTCAAAATCCAGTTACAAAATTTGAGGACAGAGCAAGCTAAAGCAGACAGAATGAATTTTCTCTTCCTCTACTTTGTATTCTATTCCAGCCTTCAACGTATTGGAGGAGATCCACCTACCCTGGGAAAGACCATCTTCTCTCAGACCTATACTGATTCAAATCCTGATCTCTCCCAGAGACATCCTCACAGACACACCAAGAAATGATGCTTTACTAGCCATCTGGATATCCTTTCAGCCCAGTCAATTTGGCATGAAATCCTGACAAGAAGGCACACAGCTTCTACTGTATTAGTACGTTTCTATGAGCATTTTTCATGAGCAAGTGTTTGCAAGAATTGAGGACATTCATGCAGGATGTACAGCCTCCTAAACTGAGTCTAATTCAGTCCCAAGCATGTTCCTTAATCTATTCCAGGAGACAAGAAACATCTAACATTCTGGAGTTTTAAGATTCACACTTGCATTATGTTGGGAATTCTGGATACAAATGGAAAACATATAAAATCTGAATAACAAATGAGTCTAAAATTCTCCTGAAAACTGTATCTAATTAAGCCCCCTTTAATTAGGTCTGAACATCACTCATGAGGTTGCACCATTTTTATTAATGTCTGTCCAGTAACCCGATACTGTTTACAGTAGGCATAGGAGAAAACAGAAATAGCACAGCATGCTCTTTGCAGGCATCTGATGTCTGCGCAAATCCAGCTCTGCCACTTATAGATGGGTGACCTTGAGGGTTACTTAACCTCTCTAACTGCCAAAACTGTCACCATAAAGTCAGCTTGATGTTATCCACCTCACAGCACCATCAGGAAGATGAAATGACTGAAGATAAGTAAAGCACTGGCTCAGAGCCTGGGACAGAATGGGCACCAAATGAGCTTCTGCACCAGCAGCCTCTACATTTATGTTACCGCACTGCTGTGTGCTTGATGTGTCTCCTATTATTAGACATTGGCCTGTTCCCAGGACCCTAAACATCCTGTACCAATGGCACTATAATAGGCGTATGTGTGTGTGTGAGCATGTGTGCACATGTTACACTATTGAACTCAGATTTTTAATCTTCAGAGACAGACACTGGCCTGAAGGTTTCCGCTGAGTCGATGGGAAACAAACAGGCAGGCAAGGAGGAAGAACTTCAGTAAACTTTTCTCTGGGATGTTGCTGTCCCTCCTTTAGGGTCTTGAACCTTGACACAGAGCAAGCCAATATTGCTCACAGCCATGATCCACACGCAGGCCAGTTACTCAGAATGTTTTAGAAACATTGCATGCTGAGGACCGTAATCATGAAATATCTCATTCATACTAGCCGGCTACACAGAGATTCGCGGTTCTTCCCCTTCAAACACCACAAAGGTGTTCAGAACGGGCAGATTTGCTGGTTACTTGGATAGTCCTGAGCAAGACCTTTCGGTGACCCTTTCCCCATCCTGATTTGCGGGATTCTAGAACCTCAGATCCCTATTCTTTTTCCTGCTCTCAGCCCCTTGGAGCCTTCCAGAGTAAAATTTCTAAACTGGCACCAAAGCACCTCATTGGCATCAAATGACTCTTATGAAACAGCACACTGATGAGTTAAATGAAACGATTCAGAAAAATACCGATTCAATTTCCCCTTAAATACTCAGGGGGTTTTGAAATTAAGCAAAATTGTTTGGCACTATGCAGTCTGGATTTTAACAAACTCAAAATGTTTGAAAAGTGTTCAAGATGCTGTGACAAACAGAGAATGCCACTAAGTTCTCCCTGCTCTGCTCCCTCTCTCTGTCTAGGAGAAAGCAGGGTCTGGAGATTAGCTAGTGTCCCAGGAAGGGCTCTCTCCCATCAAATGGTCTATAATTCTTGTTCTCGTGCTCACTGGCTTCCATTTCTGCATTTGATGTCTTTTAAAACTTAAACCAATGAACACTGACTAGCTAGCAATAGTATAGAGTAAAGATCTTAAACAGCAAGGCTATATGTCTACAGGAAAGAATTTTGACGGAGTGATGTGAATCTGTAATGTTGCCTGAAGTAAGCAGTCAATTCAATAAACACAAATTGTTGTCCCCGCCAGACATGCCGATATCACCGCCACCAGTGTCCTGGACACTGACCCTCAGCTGCCTGCTTAAGGAGGGCTATGATGCTTGGCAGGGACTAGAAAGATTCCAGGGGTCATCTGTTGGGTAGACTGTTGAATGAGGAGTCCGAGGTCTGGGCCTCAGTCCCAAATCACTGCTGCCTGAATGTTTCATGAGGAACAGGCAGGGTTCACACAGAAAGAGCCTCCCGCAGTGACACCTCCTAAAACTGCCTGTCTGTAGCGAGTCTTTGAGGGATCCTCCAGTCTGGAACATTCTAAGACACAGTCAGGTTATATTTTCTTTTTATCTCTACAGTGGAGGAATATAGTTTTAAAACTGGTACCGGTGGATACATTTGTGTCATTTATTTTCAGTTTAATGTAATTTTGTTAATAAATGTTGTCCTCACTCTCAAGTGAGGAATAGATAGGTAGGTAGGTAGGTAGTAGGTAGGTAGATAGATGATCAAACAAATAGATAGACAGGCAGGCGGATAGAATGATAAATAGATAAAAAGATAGATGATAGAAGATAGATGATTAGACAGATAGAGGTTCCGATAGATAGGTAAACAGATATATGATAGAAGATTGATAGAAGATAGATATACAGATAATTAGACAGATAGATAGAAGACAGATACATACATACACAGATTAGATGGATTACATAAATATTTAAAGGGACATATTTCTAAAATAATCTTTCTCCTTAATGGAACTATATGTATCAATGTGCCCATCATCCTTCCATCCAATTTTCCAAGCTTCTTGCAATTCAAAAATTATGTTGACTCTCTAATCTCACAGCCCTGAAATGGTCCAATTATCTACATTCCCAGGCAATGCTCAAGGAAACCGACACTTCTCAAGATGAATTCCTCAAGGTGACATAGCAGAGAGGTGGCAAAGCTGGGACAGAGCCCAGTCCACTGATTCCAGAATACTTTCCTTGCAACATGGGCTGAAATTGTTTAAGTAGTCTTCTAGTCTCTCTGGCTGCAGAGGGATGAAAAATAAAAGGCCAGCGTTCTGGAGCCATGGGACAGCAGCCTGCCAGTAAGCGTCTTCCTGCGGTTTTGATGGCCCCAAGCCATTTGGACACATACCAGACCAAGACTGGTGAGACCCAGCCATTCTTTGGCAACTCAGTGAAACGATACCAGAGAAAGAGTTTCCATTGTCTACTCCCAATTCCCCTGTCTTTTCAGCAACCAAACTGAGCCGGTTTGGGTTTTCTCATGGCAATCGGAGTTGATTTCAAGACTTAAAAGCCAAGTTCATGATAGAAAACAAGGAGCCACACCTTTTCCCTTGTCATTTTATGTTTTCTGAAAACTCTTTCTGTAACCGTGAAATCAAGAAACTGTAAGGTAATATCAAGTGATATTACCACAGAGCCAGGTTGGGTGTTTTGCAGAGCAAGGAGACCGATAACATAGTCATCAAGGCAAGTATGCTATCACAATAATTATGAGCCCTCACCTTGTAGCTCAGATATTTATCATGCCTTAGAGATTACACTGTGGTTTTGTATCACTTGTTCATCCAAACAGTTGTGTTGTGTAGGTAAGGTGGGAATTTTGTTTCCACTTTCTAGATGAGGAGAGAATTGCGTCTTGGTAAATGGCATCCACCCAGGTGCTTGGGAAGAGAAGCTGGATGGGATCCCTTCACTTCCTTCTCCCTAACTTGTCACAGCTCATCCATCACCTATACCTGGCACACCCTTCTCCTAAGTATGCATCAAATCCATCCACTTCTCTGCACATGCTCTACCAGAGCTCTAGCCAAACACCATCTGCCTTCGTCTGCGCCTTCACAGCAATGTCCCGACTGGTCTCTCCCTGGCTTCCCTGCCTCCTGATACTCACGTCTGGTCTCAAGTCCTCAGTGACATGGCACTGACTTCACTCTGATTCTCACACTTGACCTTGCTGGTCTTCCTGCTAGACTCCACCCTCCAGTTCATTGTCCTCACTGTCTCCTCCCTTTGCTCGGTGTGTTCCAGCCACCCTGGATGTCTTTCAATTCTCAAACGTACCTATTTTCTCTTGCCTGGGAGTCTTCTCATAATCCATTCCCTCTGCTAAATGTCTTTCCAGGACCATTCCAACATAACTCCCATTTCTCTTTATCATAGCTATGCTTATTCCAGTGTGATTGTAACATCACATGCTTTCTGATTTTCCTCCTACGAGAATGGACTCTACAGTGCCCACTCCTCATTTGGGGTCATAGACACAGATAAGGAGTGCTATCTCCCTAAACACCAGCAGTTTAAGGTGTTCCCCAATATACGTCTATTTATTTAGAATCTGTGAATACTGCCTTTCTGTTTAAAATGGTCAAATCATCTCCTGGTGCATAAACACAGTCAAAGTTTCCACCTTTCTTCCCAGACACATCAGGTGCTCTAAATGCAGTGTCCTTTTCTGCCTCACTGAAATTGGCCTACATTCTGGAAAAGAACTGGGGAGCCCCCTTTCCTCTTTTCCTTGAGCCAAGAACCAGTAGCAAGCAGCCAACTTTGTGATTATTCCTTAAAGCAAAGCTTCTCTCAGCAAAGGGCTCCCTGAATCTTGAAGGTATTTAGAACCAACCCCAAGATCCCAGAGCCGTGGATGTTTCCTGACTCGCTGTTGCTACAAAAGGTGGAGGGCCAGTACGTCTAGAGGGTTTGCGACAGCATGGAGACTTTTATCTGTGGATGCTCCAGAGAGACAAAGAGTTGAACAGAAAGGACCCCATCTCCCAGGATGCTCAACAATGCTGGTATTAAAAGGAGCATCTAAGTCATCAACCAGAGTGCAGCAGAATTCAGTCAAGAAGCTCTCAGTTAAATTCAGGGTTTCACATTTCCAGCACTATTAATATTTCAGACTGGATAACTCTGTCCTATGGGGGTTGTCTTGTACATTGCAGGATCTTTAATAGCATCCTTGGACTCCACCCAGTACATACCAGTAGTAACTCTATCTCCTTCACCTTTCAGATGTAACAGCCCAAGATATCTACAAACATTACTAAATCCCTAAATCCCCTTGGGAGAAATGGTCAAAATATCCTCTGATGGAGAACCATAGGTGTAACAATACTGAGCACCTGGGGCAGGTTATCTAGTTCTAACAATCAAATGTCCCCCATCAGTCAAAACAAATCAAAGTATCACCACTCCTGACGTTTTGCTATTCTTGTAAGATTGATGAAATCCATGGAACCATTACATGAGTAGTTTCTAGAATAATACTGGGGCAAGGCAGGGTCTGAGAAACATGACAAGTGAACACATTCTTCTAAGAATTTTGATCTAAGACCAAAAGTAGCTGAGACTCTGAGAGGATGAGAAGTGGGATGAGAGTCATTCCTCTGACTCGTTGGGGAAGAGCTGCCCACAAGTCACGTCCAGGGAAGGGAGGAGTGTGAGAAGACTTTGTTAAAGCCAAATAACTTTGCAAATGCTCTTTATTTTATTTAATAAAATGTTATTGAGATGGCATTGGTTAGTAATATTACATAATGTAAGTTTCAGGGGCACGGCATCATGTTCCTTATTGGTACTAACATCACAGGAACCACAGTCTAGATCCATCTACAACCACACAGTTGGCCCTTTACCCATCCTGCCAAAAATTCTCCGCCTTACATCTTCTAACTACCAATCTGTTCTCTGAATCCGATAGTCACTTTTTTTGTTGTTTGCTTGTTCGCTTTGGTTCTTTAATTCAACATATGAGTGAAATCATATGGTATTTTTCTTTCTTCAGCTGAATTATTTAATTGCCATAAAAACCTCAAGGTCCATCCATGTTGTCACAAACGGTAATATTTTATCTCATCTTTTTAATAGCTAAGTAGTATTCCATTGTGAAATATATATTATAAATGTATACACACATATACTTATATATACATATTCTTACATCCGAATAATTAATGTTGTTAAAATGCCCATTTTACCAAAGTAATTTTCATATTTGGTGCAATTTCTATCAAATTAACAATAGCATTTTTCACAAAAATAGGACCAAAAAAATCCGAAATTGTAAGAAATGGAAACAACTTAAATGCCCATCAACAGATGATGGATAAAGGAGCCATGGTCTATATACTCGGTGAAATTCTATGCAGCTGTTAAAGACATGAAATTTCGCCTTTTGCAACAAGGGTGAAATTGAGAGAGATTATGCTATAGAAGAAGAGGTCAGAAAGAAAAAGAGAAGCACAGGATAGTCTCATTCATGTGCAGAATATAAAGAAAGAAGACAAATGAGCAGACAAATCTCAACAAAATAAATTCATAGGACATAAGACTGGTTATGCGGGAAGGGAAGCAAGGTGATAAGGGCTGGGACTCTGGTGTTAGGTATGCTGCACACAGATGGAGGTGCAAATTAGTGTCTTCAAAAAGCATATAGCAATGTGAAATAATCAAATTAATTTTAAATTAAGTAAATAAGAATCAAAACTAACTCACAAAAAAAATCCTAAAATTTGCATGGAAACACAAATTACTCCAACTAGCCGAAGGAATCCTGAGGGAAAACAAAAATAAAATGAAAAACAATGGGTGTATCACACTCCCTGACCTCAAACTATACCACAAAGCCATCATCATTGAGACAGTAAGGTACTGGAGCAAAACACGCACATGGGTTAAGGGAGCAAATACATTTTATTTTACAACACAATCGTAGTCCCTGTGAGTCATGCTCTTCACCTGGCTTCCAGAAGAGATCATGTGTGTGTGGTGTATGTTGGGGGTGCTGCTCTGGAGTGTGTGTCAGCAGATGCCGATCCAGAAGGAGAGTCATGCAGGCCCTCAGCTGAGGTGAGAAGCAGCCTATGCAAGGAAACGACTTATACAGCACAAAAACGGTAACAGAGGGGGCAATCAGGGAGGAGGCTACAGTGGGTGACTGTAAGTCATACTACACGCTGCAAAGTAGCCTTTGGCATGAAGTATTCTGAGCATCTTCTCTACAGGGCTGGCATAAGAAGGAGATGAAGCAGTACATGTAAATCACCCATACAGTTCTGGGACATAGCGACCACATAAAATACAAGAGTCTTGATAATATGAACTATCACTGCATTAACTTTTACTATGGTACCTTTTATCATTATTACCACTATCCTAATGATTGGGCTAGCATAGTTTAAAGACATTTCCTTTATTAGCTTCAGTCCTGCCATTTCCTAAAGTGAAAGGACCCCCAGTTTTTCCTTTGGATTCAGAAGCTTGAAATTGGGCAGGATGTTTTAGCCCACTTCCCTCTCAGATCTTGAGGCCCATTTTGGGTAAAAATCTGTGTAGTCTCTGGTCTTTGGACATCAAAGTTTCTTTATCTCTCTTGGCAGGTTAGGCTACTAGGAATACTAAACATTTTTCTGTCACACCCATTGCCAAGGGCGCAATTTGGGAAAGCAAACAGGGATTTATAGATAGCAACTTTCCTGATATTGATAAGTTGAGATAATTCATGGCTAGGTTTGGACAAATGCAAAAATGTGCATTCAGTTTGAAATTGGATTCATTCCTCATGAATATTAGTCATCTCAGCCTAAAATGCAAGCACTTTTCTTTTTCAGCAGATGGGAGCGGGGGGAGGGACGAACTGTGAAATCATACTATAGCATTAGGGAAAAAAGAAGGTTGAAATTAAATTTAAGAATACATTTTGGCACAGTGGGATAAAGTGTGCAACAAAATATTTCCCTACAAAATAAAGAATGTACTTTTAGGTGTGGTTTACATTCTTGCAAAAACAATGGGATGGGAATATTTACAAACCATATTTGCTGGGTGATTTAGCTCACTGTAGGGATATTTCTTACAGATAATTCTTCATGCAGCATTTCCTTTTACTGAATGCCTAAATCAGAGACGGGCTTAGCCTATATCATGATCCATTGTCAATGATTAAAACACTATGCTGGGACCCTGCTGCCTTCCATATACTCTTCTTGCTGACATTCTACTGCTTCTGGAGGCCATTGCTGGTGGATTCAACAACATGGAAGACAGCAGGTCAGTACTGAGTCAGCTGGATATACGCAGAGAGGAGGAATAATCAATGGGAGAGAGATAGAGGGAAAAGGAGGAAAGAGAACATGGAAAAAAAAAAAGAGGGGCAGGAAAATTTCACATTTGTGTTTTTCCACTACATCACACTATTATAATGCAATAAAATAATGCATGTATTAATTTGTCTGACAAAGTTTTATTGAGGGCCTACTGTGTGCCAGACACTGTGATTGGTACTGAAGTAAAATTAAACTTTTCTAATAGCAAATCCACAATTTTTAAAGCTTTTAAAAGCTACAAAAGTCTGGTTTCCATTCCCGCCCCCCACAAATTTCCATCGACTAGTGCACCAACGTACTAAAAACACAGTAATTCTTGCCATAGAAGAATAAGTAAAAGGGCATACAAGATCCTGAAGTTCCCTTTTATCAAATAAAAATGATGCTCACTATGGTTTAGCTTAATGTATTTTATTAACATTATAATTCAATAAACACAAATTTTACAAACTATATCTAAAATTTCTTCTAACATAATGCTATCGATTATCTACAAATTCTCATCGACTTCTCAGTGACTCATGTGAGTCATGAGAAGCGGTTCTGGCCATCTAGAACTCATACATAACATCGTCTAATAATAATATAGAAGTTCAACTTTGTAAGACATTCTAGAGTTAACTTTGCCGCAACACACCTGCATTTATATATAAGAAAATGAGAATCACAGAATAGCTAAAGTACCATTTCACTGAAAATCTTTCCAAAATATAGATAAGCAGCTCAACTGTATTGAGTACCTCTTAAATGCTGGTACCTATGTATAGACACCTTCATCCATAAATTTTCTTAGTCCTTTTCAGGATGCTGTGAGAGATATAATGGTCCATATTAAGCTCTGAGGAAAGAGAAGTTTAAGAGAACATAAGGACCTCATCCTGGGCCTCCTAGTTAATCTCCTCACATCAAGAGGGAAAGTTTGCACTGTGTTCTTTGTAGACAATGAAGAAGTAGGAAATTTTGATACCCCAGTTCTCAAAGTTCCTTGCATATTTAACAAAATAGCTTTTATGTGACTACTGTGTCATTTGCTTTCTTATGCAAGAAATAGTTTTCAGGAAGGATTTATGGGATGTTTTCAATGAGATATCAAATTGCATTTGTTTATCAGCTTCCCAGAGTCTATATCATATCATGGACTTAAATTATATAGTCTCTAACCCTTCTTAGAATAATATTTATTTTAATTATTAAAAGTAAATATTGAGCAGTAACTACAAAAAAAAAAACTTGCCGGGGAAGACAGAAGTGAAAACAGAGTCACTTTTATAGTCTACTAAGAGAGAAATCCCAAGTATTTATAACCCCAGTTTAGCTCTAACTAGGTGAGTAATGAGGGCTGATAACAAGGTCTTACTGCATAGTTGCCTTTTAGAGTAAACTAGTTGTATGCAGTTGACTTATCTCCCATTGTATACCAACATCTCAAAATCACTAGAGGTGAAATTTTAAATACAGGTTGCTGCTCCCCAATATCAGAGACATTTTAATGCAGCAAGTTTTCAGTCGTTCAAAAATTTATAATTATTTTTTCTTATTTCTCTTTGAAATTTGTATTTTGCTTTAAGATCCCGCCAATGATTCTGTTGTTTAGCCATGTCAAATCATCAACCCTGCTGAAAGAAGAGTTTGCTTATAATAGACATTCTACTTATTTCTGAGCTTGGTTGTCCCATTTTCTGTGGAAGCTTCTGCATACCAAGTAGAATTTCTGTTCTTCATATTCTATCCAAATTAATCTCAATAGTGTCTTGGCCACCACATGGGACCATGCTTCACTTGAAAGCATGTGTGCGAAAGGATATTAAACTTAAAAATGTTTACAATGTCTATAATGTCAGTCAGCATGGAGATAAGAGAAAGTTTTTGAGTTTTGCTCCATGCCAGTCACTGTCCTTGGTACTTTGCTTTCTCCACTATCCATTTTCATGATTATCTGGACCGGCGGAGTATAGAATTTCCTTCCTGCTTCATCTTCCACATTTCCTGATGCCTCATCACAACTCATGAACTTTACTTTATCTTTCATGATTTTTGGCTTTTGGAACCAGTTGTTTTCTGTGAGCCTCCTTGGATATGGTACAGGTACATGGCTTGGTGACACCAGCATTTTCCTTTGCTCACTCTGCATCTTGCATGAAGAATCATGCAACTGACTTTCAAGAGATTCCTGGTACTCCACTCCAGATAGAGGACCCAGGATTCTGGTTTCTTGGAATGGACTTTAAGACAACAATCAATCTGCAGCTTAAATGCTATGATCTGCTTTTTAAAGATGAGAAAAATAAGCTTTTATGATAAGTAATGTTCCCAAGTTTCACCTCTAGCGAGTAGCTATACTGGGACTTGCATCTAAGGACTGTGGAAACTGCATCCTGAAATTTTGCTACTAAATAATTCTATCTACCAAAGTTCCTGGGGAAATGGAAACTGGATGAAACTAGGTGGATAAAAGACAAAACAGGGACTTTCATTTTTAATTTAACTTTGACAGACATTCTGTTCTATTTCAGAGTAAGAGTAATTATACTCTATCTTTGAGATCCCTTTCCTTATTTTCAGGTATGTTTTTGAATGCTTAGATCAATTCCACTCTCTTGCCTCTGTTTCTGAGAGGGACTTCTTTTTCTTTGGTTACTATATTTATCATACACCACAAAGTTTTCTTAGAATGATTTTTTTTGTGTGTATGCTCAATGTTTAGTTCTTTTACTAAGACAATTTCTAGCTAAAAGTAGAGCATGCTCGAAGTCCAGAAACCTGAAAAAAAAAAAAACTAACCTGAACAAGAAAAAAAACCCTAATGGTAGTAGGAATAATTTTCTATCCCTTTATTCAAATTTTATATTAACTGTGTTTTTTTTTTTTTTCACTATGTCTGTCACCCATATTTACCTGCTAGCTTATCCTCAGAGTCTGGGATAAAATTTGGAACAACATTCTTGCTGAATAAACTTTTTTTTAAGTATCTATAGTCGACAATAAAATTATAAAGGGAGTTGAAATCAGAGAGCACACTAGGAAATTACTTGTCTAATGACATATATTTGAACGATAAAATGCCATGATTTACAAGTGAAGTTCATTGGCAATGTAACCAAACAAAATGTACTTCTGAGCACCCATTCCGTACCAAGTTGTCTACTCCATGTTAAACAGAGGGAGAGTTAAGCAGAAAAGGTACATACAAGGAACAAACATTTTTGGTTAAGAGTCAAGGATGCATCTAAAGGGCACCAAAAGCTGGAGGGCAGGGTATGTTGAAATATATCCAAGAAATGGGGAACCAATACATAGGAAATTATTTTAATGTACACAATAATTACAACAATAAAAAATTAATTAAAAAATAATTAAAGGACACCATGAACAGAAAGAGTGTACACTACCTCCCAGAGTACAGGCAAAGGATAAAAAAACTTGCAACAAAGAGACTAGAAGGAGAGATCAGTAGCTAGTGGCCAAGGAAGACATTGCTCCTAGAAAGAATGACTAGATTATTGGCAACAGGAATGTGCTCGGCACATGCTAATTTAAGAAGACCTGTCATATTTACGTGGTGAGTTTTGGGAAATAACATAACATGACGTGACATGATGTCACCAAACCACACCATGACATGACATGATATAACATAACATAACATAACATAACATAACATAATATAACATACTTAACCCTGTGAGACCCTATTTGAGATTTAGAATGAGGCCATATTGAGAGAATTGTGTTGTTGACTACTTTATGCAGTGCCTACATCCTGACCTGTGGAACTCAAACCCCATTATTCTGTCCTCTAAGGAGACATTCTTATTGGCTCATTGTAGTGAGACCAAAGCTGATTTAGCCATACATAATTTTCCCGATGTTAAAAAAGAGTTTCTTTTGACTCTCACACTTTCAAAGGGAGGAGAAAAAGCATATTTAGTTGCTTAATATTTCTGTATATCTTAAAGGATTCTTCATATTTATCATCAGAGACACACCAAAGCACATTATAGTAATGCAAACCAGCTGGTGTTTTGCAGGCCAAAGTCAGTTGATGGTTTAATAGTAAAAACCATTTTTTTGTTAACATTTTTCTGGAGCACATCACCAAAGAATGCACAGCCCCTTTCTACATTTTTTTTTTTTTTTTTTTAGAAAAGAACTTTGTTAGCTCTTTTCTTAGGTTTCTGAATACTTCTAGGACATGAAGGATTGGTCTGGCTTCTCTGAGAACTCTTTCAGAACTGTCTAAACCATCTTCTGAGTTTCAAAGTAATTCTTTTAATGTGAACTTGTAGATTCTCCAAATCTACTCACTTAGACCATGTCTAATAAACTTGCATAAGTTTAGCAAAACCTTCTTGTCTGGGATATAAGCTAACTAGTATCCCCTGCACTGGTCTAAGAACTTATGATTGAAGAAGCAACTCAGAATAACTGTTAGAAATTGGGTACTTTCACTGCTCCCTTCCATCTCAAAACTTAGATTGAGTTACAATTCTAGGTCTCTATATGGAATACAAGAATGACCACTGAGATTCACAGTATTGTCCAAAAGCTTGAATGCACTGTGCGTCCATTCACTTATAAATTCCCCAAATGTCCCATGCTCCTTCCTAACCCATATCTTCACACAGATCATCCCCAATAAAAGTCAAAGCTCCTCTCAAAAATGACTTCCCCTGGGAAAACTATTCGATCCCACTTCCCCTCATTCCCACCCAACTCCAGACCATTTTATAAGGAATTTCACATAGTTTTATTATACATGTTAGACTGTGATCTACTTAAAGGCAAAGACTGATTGTTTCATCATCTAGTCTTATAGCCATCGTGTTAAATGGAACAAAATTCTGCAATGTCATGGCCTCTATGCCTGGTATGTTATGAAAGTATTACATGGCATATAAGGAAAGATGATTAAAGAATAAGCTGTAAGCATAATTCATATTAGTTACACAGATTTATCTTTGAAGGTGGATATTATACAAACTGAAAAATGATTAACACATACAGAGCAGTTGAATTTAATACATCCAAAATTTTCCCAGCAAAGTTCTTTTGGAGGTAAGCCTTAGATGGAAAATTTTGAATTTAAGGCTTACCTCCCAAATATCTTTGCTGGGAAAAATTTGCATGCTCTAAGCTCAATTATCTAATTTCATCTTCTCAACAACCATGAGGAAGTGGTTACTCTTCACATGTTGCAGATCTGTAAACTGAGATGCAAGTAGTAAAAATGCTGACTTAGAACTTTTTCAGAACTCATACATTGAGATGCCATGCTTTTCCTTCTTTTATAGGAAGTATGCTGAAGAGAAAGAAGGTGAATGATACCATAGAAAATACCAGAAATGGAACTCTAAACCATTATCTGTCCCACTCTCTTGCCTTTGAGGCAAGAAAAATATTTTGATTAGAGAGGAGCATACTATGAGCCTTTGTTAAATAATTAAGAACTTAGTTCCCATAGCTTTCCTTTTGAGTTTGGGCCTCTTCGTTAAGGAGCAGACCATAAACTCCCAGGGTCACAGGATTCCTCCTGTTTCTGGTCATAACTTTGAATAGGAAAGAGACTCAGATGGATCCTTCTCCATTTCAGGCTGACAAAGGAAAATGATGAGTCACCATAATGTGATGGTTTCCTCTGGGGCCGCTGGGGAGAGACATGGCTTCTCCAACATCTGCGTCAACTTGTGCCAACCCCCAAAATAGAAACCTCTGAGAAAAACCAGGAGCATCCCGCAGAAACACAAGAAGTCCGTCTGGGGTTTGGTTACATGTAAAGATTATACACTGAGTACCTAGGCTTCTGCTGAATTCTCACCAGCCCCACCCTCTGTCTCTCAAGTCACTGAATCCCTCAACACCCAGCAAAGCTCCTCCTGAGCTGTCGCTTAGAAGCCCTTTCCATCCTAGAGAAACAGAAGCACCACAAGTATGAACTTCCTATTTTCACAAATAGTGCCATTCACCATCTTTTGTCTTCCCACACATATGATGTTATTTAAATAAAGACTTCCTGGTGAGCTGGGTCCGTGCACACCCACCGAAAGGCAAAAAACCTAGGCAGAGATGATGGCTTGGCTAGCTTGTTTGCTATTCCAAGTGACATTTCCTCAGAAGTTTGCTGCCCTGCTGTGCAAACATAGTTACGCATGAAATAAAGTAAAAACAAAAAAAAAAAATTAAACAGCAGTTAGTGGTTGGATGATATTTCCAGTTTGGAGCCACTGACGAGGCTGCTATAGAAAACTCTTCCCTCTGTTATTACAAAATAGCAGTGTGTGGATGGTGAAAAGAAAACACAACTAAATATTCTTTTAACTTCAAATACAGAAGCTAGTGCATCTGTCATTACCACCACATGACAATACATTATGGGAGAAGGTCATCGTAACTTTAGAGCGGTTATTTCCATGCAGTCTCTCATTCTCTCAAAATTGTTATACCGGGACCAGGATGATGCCAAATGTACTGCTAAAGTAACCACGTCAAGTTGAAGTGAGCTAATTAGAGAGAGTAAAGCAGAACCCAGAGGTCAAAGCACAGGACCTGATGTGGAAGCAGGTTTTGTCACAATGCGCCAGAACACAGCAGCAGCAAAACAGCCCTGCTTCTCCACTTTCGCACATGCCTAATAGCTATTTCTGTTTTTTGATATAGAATGTCTTTTATCCAAACACAGTGCTTGTTAATATCCATGGAGCCAAAATAGAAACAAAAAGAACTCTTCTCTATCTTTCCATCATAAAATCGTGTCATTAACTTTTGGTACAGATAGTAATGATGATGATGATAAAATGATAACAATGAAATAGCAAATATTTATTGAATCTTTACTACATGTCATATAATATTCTTATTTGAACCACATAAAATGCTGTGAGTCTTTCCTTGTGTCCTAGTTATGTGTCTCATTGAATTGTTTTCATATGGAAATTTTTTGATGGAAGGGTCTGAGCTTACTTAATCACAACATTCTTCAACCTCATTCCTAGTTTGTCCTTAGTCAAGGCATGTGGAACAACTGTCCATGGGAGCATCACACGTTCTAGAATATTTGGAGTGTATGGTGATTATGTCTATGCTAAATAAAGAGTAAAAGGTGATATCAGAACAATGATTATGCCTAGGTCAAAAAAAGATGCCAGCACCTCAAATGCAGCTCAAGCTCACTTGTTGATTAGGGCTCCCATCTTTAAATGAAACGCAAATAAATGAAAAGTTTTAAATAAGTATCATCTTCATAATTTGTGTTCAATTTACAAATGTGTTCAGAGATAAAGAATACTTGAATCGTAATTTCACTGACTGAGAGACACAGTTCAAAAAGTCCTTTACTATAATATTTGTATTTATTTAATGTTTATTAGATAATAGAAAGCAAGACCTTGAGTCAGGGCAATGAGGTTGGCATTGTTCTTAAATGGACTCCCACACATGACAGCATGTCATCATTCTTAGGCGTGGAGTTTGACATCACCATTCAGAGATTTTTTCGATTCTAAATCAATAAGAAGAACATGAAGCAGAACTGGGTAGAGTATCTTTGCTGAGCCTATAGCACAATATACAACAAACCATAATATATAAACAGAGACTGTTGAGAGAGAAATTAAATGAAAATAGTAAAAGAGGACATCAAGTAAAGACCTCTCTCTTTAAAGACTTTGAGACAGTGTCAGGAAGGAACTTGGCTCATTGTTTAGGATGATGGGAGAGGTGAGTGTACGATGTGAGCCTTTCTGAATCCTATTAACTCTATGAAATGGGAGACAAAATACTATTGAATAGCACATGAGCATCATCTTTGAAGAAGTAGACGGTAGTAGAGAGAGGATGGAAATCAAATAGCCCTAAAACTTAAGATTACAACAACCTGCCCCAACACACACACACACACACACACACACACACACACACACATACACCTGTATTATATAGGTTTACCATAAGAAGAAGTTATTTTTCCTTTTCTTGGCTATTTTTTTCCCTACAGGGAAAAATCTTGATGAGAAGAATTTTGTAGACACTCAAGCTCCCTGCCTGCCTGTCACTCAAATTGCTTCCAACCACCGGCTTCCTCCAGTGTGATCTCTTAACTACAAAATTTGTTCAGCAATGTCTTATTCAAGGTGAATTTCTTAAATTCAAGTAAAAATAATAAAATTACTATTAACATTTATGTTATTAGCAAAAATATGAATATTAATTAATGTAATTATAAATATAACAAAATATAATATAATTACATTGCTGTTGAATCTATCAATCACATTAATTTCTATTTTAAAAATGATACATTGAACATGACAAGCAGAAGACAGACAAAGAAAATAGAGAAAAGTAGACTAGAATGTTTTATAAAAAATTATCCATAAAATTGAAAAAAACAAAACAAAATTAAAGGGATTGGGGGCTTTAGGAGGAGAAAACTCAAAGTATACTAAAGAAGATCAATGAATAAACGATGAGAACACCAAACTGGCAGAATGGAGGAAATAAATGCAAGGGGAAATAAAAACTTATCAGAGGAAAGGAGAAAAAACAGAGAAATAGACTAATACTATTGAAAAAGTTAGGAATAAGGAATGCAGGCTGGAGAACTCTGAACAAAAGGAAATGTTTAGAGCTTAGGGGATTAATAGATGGTAGCTGTGGAACACAAGTGAAGAAGTGCCAACATGCCTAATTGGTGTCTCTAAAATAAAAGTACAGAACAAGTGGAACAGAAATAAAATATTTTAATATGTACTTCAGGAAACTTTTCTGAAACTTAGAAATAATTTGATCTTCACATTTAAAAATCATGTTTCAGAAGGAAAATGTTCAACCAGCATCAGTATAATTTAGGATTATAGTGTACATAGAGTATATAAAAATCCTTGAGACAGGACTCATAAAATAAATTAAAAAAAAAAAACTATACATTGGCAAAAATGAATATTTGGCATTCATTTTGACCATATAGCTTCTGAAAAACTAAATCTTTGCAACTCTTCCCTGAATGATCAATCCTGGTGAAGTGCAGTGACCAAGATTAATTTCAGTGGTCAAAGTGTTAAATGCTCTCTTTCCAAGCATTCTCATATTTAGGCCACAAGGTTGTGATTGACATTCACTAGTCAGTCACACATATGTCATATTTTGACCCAGTATCTAATATTTAACACGGGACAGAAGATGTGAGGGACTCTGTCCTTGGCTTTGAGAGCAAAAAGTGGGTGGAAGGTGAAGTGTCCGCAGTGATGTCAAATGAATTCTAGAGTAGTAGTGATAAAAACTAGAGTGTCTAGTACTTAATAGCAGTATTTTCCATTTGTATTACTTTGTGGCTTTTTTTTTTGGAATTTAGCTGCAGGAAATTGAGGTAACCATGCACCTCAATTTATGTGTACTAGTATGAGAGTATGAGTATGAACCAATCACATATGTTAACTCTTGTTTTAATCATGAATTCATTCTTTTTTATCTCTCAAATTTCTCTTTGATTCTGTAAGATTTTTTTCCAAAATGTGCCCTTATCCTTAGTCCAGTATTGATAGTTTCTTTAAGTAGTGATACAGTTTATATTTTATAACTTTTACGTATGTGGTAATACAACGTATGTACTCTCTTTTGTCTGACTTTTTCACAAAGCAGTACTACTTTGAATTCATCTGTTTAATGGTGTCTTTATGAACAATTCTTTATATTAATGAGAAGTATCTATTATATGTTGCATTTTATCATGTGCGATGCACATTTTTTTGCCCAAGTTTGTGAGGGAAAAATAAGGATGCACATTATACATGGGAGGTGCTAATTCCCTATCTATGTAAATGTTTTAAATTATTTTTTATACTTTTATTTTATTTATGCTAATGAGTTAAGGAATCACTAACAATATCCATATGCAAAATAATACCTTGAAATACAATAATCAGTTTCTAATACAAAAATCACTACCTAAATATAAACTAAGTTTTAATTAAAAACTTAAGATGAAAGGAATTTTTTGAACGTTTATGCATAGTGTATTATATGTGCAAAATGGGGCACATAATTTGATAATAAATTAATTTCTTGATGGATTTTGGGCTATTTACTGATCTTAGTCTTTAAAATGAAAGTTGTTGGAAATATTTATATACAAGTTTTTATATGGTCATCATCTTTCAGTTCTCACCTTGACATATAATGATTACATCAGATCATAGCTATAGAGCCAACACTTTAGAAAATGCCGAAGTGTTTACTGGTGGTCACATCATGATACATTCTTATCAAGAGTGTGAGTTTATTTTTTAACATTCTAGGCAATCTTTGGCATACACATTCTTTTTAATTTTAACTATTCTTATAGTATATAAAGGTATTCCACTGTGCTTTCAATGAACATTTTCTCCACTATAAATTGATGTTAACAATCTTTTAATTTGGATTTCTGGTATTAATATGTCTTATATTTTCAAATAATTTGCCCATTTCTTAAATATTGAATTTTTTAAATTATTAGTTTTGAGAATTTTTGAACAAATATTCTGGATACAAGTTTTATTACACATATGACTGGGAAACATTTTTTTTTCCAGTCTGTTGTTTACCTTTTCATCCTTTTTCTTTCAAAGAGCAAGTATTTACATTTCGATGGAGTTTAATTTATCATTTTTTTTAATTTGCAGACCACAATTTTATTGCTATATTCACCTAGAAACTCTTTGTGTAATCCAAGTTTATACAGTTTTTCTTTCTCTTTTTCCTCTAGTGGCTTTATAGTATTTGATTTTGCATGTATATCTATCATTTGTTTTTAGTTAACTGCTATATGTGTTGGAAAATATGAGTCAAATTTCATTTTTGTGTATAAATATCCAACTAATCCAGTATCATTTGTTTTATAGAGATACTCTTCTGATTCTAAATTGCTTTTGCACTCTTATGAAAAGTAAATTATTCATATTATGCGATTCTATTTCTGAACTGTATTCTGTTCAACTGATCTACTTCTCTATTTTAATGACCATACCATAGCACCTTAATCAATGTAACTTTTGGCAAAACTAAAAATAAGGTAATACTATCCTTCAATGTTAATCCAACCTGAAGGTTCTGTCTTTCATTTAGTGAGAATTGATTTAAAATTAGTGTAATTTCTGTCCTCTTGATAACTCTTTTCCACATTATTTCTTATTTTTAAGTTTCTATATTTTCTTTTTTCTTATTTCTTGCATTAGTGTGTATAATTAAATTGTTTTTATTTAAAAATCTTGCATTATATTTTTATTCTTATGCTTACTGTACTTAAATTATAATATCTACATAGGTTTGTAATTGTTTTACATTTTAACACATTACTGATTCATTTTTCATATAAAAGACAAGTTTCTTCCCTTATTTTCAGTCTATAGCCTGTCATTTCCTAAAATATTTGCAATAATATACTAAAAGTTATATTGCAATTCAGTAAAGAAAGAATAATGAGTTTAGTGAAAGACATAGGCATGATTATATACCTATCAAGAAAAAAAATAAAGTGAAATCTCTGCTGCCCTCTATGTAAAATAAATTTCATAAGAATTAGAAAACTAAATGTAAAAAATATAAAATATATTTTTTAAACTAAATAATTCGGGATAATATTGATATAACCTCACAGTCTAAAATGTCTTTTTAGCTTAACAGGAAGTGAGAAACCATAAATGAAACCATGCTAGATTTCTTGCATCCAATGAAATTTCTTCAGACACATGATATATTTTATTAACTTCTTATTTTACAATGATTTTTCTCTACTAGTGAGGATGGAAACCAAATGGAAAAAAAAATCTTCATTCTCTGAGATACACTGATTTAAAGTTATTTTAGAGATAGGAGTTTAAATAAAACACATCTTTATCCAGAAGTAAAAATTTTAAAGCAAATTGAAGAGTTTCTATAATCACTGCAAATAGAGATCTTCCTAGGAAAAGGAAGACACATTTAAATTGATATAAAATGTTTCTCTAAAATTAATTAGCACAAATCATTGTCCGTCTTTTCAAAAGGAAATCTATGCCTGCAATTTTTGGCACCACAAATTTTAAAATGATAAAACTAAAACTGCATTACTTTTAAAGTATCCTACAAAATAGACTTCCTACCTAACTACACTGGCACTTTCCTTTGTGAACCCAAATTAGTGGAATGGAATAAAAAAATGCCTGGACACAGAGAGAAAGTACCAAATATCAAAAAGTCAGGAAACGAGCAAAGCCCTAAATTTCACATACTTTCTGGGTCACTTGTGAAGACTCAAGGGAGCAGAAATCTTTCTTTAAGTATCTTTTCAAAGAGCCACTGAGAAGGTAAGAAGTTTTTCAGAAGATACTGATGGAAGAGGAAAGAGGGAAATCAGGAAGTCAAAGACTTCAGTTTGAATGGAATCAAAAACCTTTTATGATGGAAAAGTATGCATTTCTGTCCTTCACATTATCATCTATTGTCACCTGATTCTCTTTTTTTCTTTTTTTCAGCTCTGACTGCGATCTCCAGTTGTGAATAAACCAATCTTTTCCAATTTATGGTTCCTGGACATAATTTTCACAGGAAGCTCATATGTGCTAAGTTGCTACAGAATGCAAAGAGCTGTGACCAAATACCTTTTGAAAATTCTTAGTAAAACTTACACTTTTCATTTCGTACAAAATTTTCAGAACCCTTAGTGTGCTTACATACATTGGGAATCTCTAAGATAAGTTGATCAGACTCACGCAAGTAGCACTCAGGCGCTATTTCCCAAACTCCTGAAAGTTGTTGCAGAATGACTCTTAGGAGAGTATTGTTTCAATGGAAATGCTTTTTCTATGATCCATCAAGCATTCAGGTTTCAAGGAAGGTAGAGATGTGGAAATGAGTTCACATGTTAAGGAAAGCCTTAGCCCATTCCATGGATCAATCTGACATTGTGATTAGGCTAATGTTTCTCAAACTATAGTGTCAGAGAAGTAGTTGGTTTTCATTGAAATAGCCTATTCATCTTGATTTCAACTTTTATTAAATGCAATTCTAACACATTACTTGGATGAAAAGACACTAAAGATAAAACACACCAATTTTTTTCTTATTAAAGACAGTAGATAGAAAATTTCAAAGTTATATTGCTCCTAGGGTTGATAAATGCAGACTCTCAATTTCTTCTGTCACTGCAAACCAGTGACAAAGCACTTGCCTAATGGTGCCGGCTCGTCATTCCAGGAGCTCCAAGTTACTGTGTGTGCACACAAGAAGCCCCTGAGCTGTCAACTGCGCTTCCCATTGAGGTGGTGGATTTTCTCAAACTTCTACTCAGTGATAAGTATCTGAGAATGATGGCAATGAAAACTGAAACTGGCAGTGACCCCATGAGGCAAGAAAAACTAAACAGGGTTTCTTCCCACTCTTCGCCATTCCCCCCCACTAGCTGAGCATTCCAAAAAAATGTAGAAATTTCAAGATGTGAATCAGACCTTTTCTTTTGTTCCTTGTCAGAGACACAGGGTTCCCTTCTCTGGCCACTGCAATAGATTACGTTGTCACCCTTGATTTCCAAGTCTCCAAATGCCCCAGTGGGAATCTGTACTGGTGACATGATTTGACCACCCTGAAAATAATGTGATGCTAATTATGAGCAGCTGGAGTACGAAATTGCAATCAGATTGCCCCCCAAATCTGTTATCATGGGGTGTATAAGTATGCTTGTGTGCGTGTATGTGTGTGTGTAGGGGGGATTCATATGTGCCCATGTGTGTATGAATGTTAATCAGTACCTCCTTGGGGAGATAATTTGCAACCCCATAAATTCATTTCTTTTTTCCTCTTCTCTTGTGAACCCTTCTTGCAGGCAACTGTGGACCCCTCTCCTTCACAGTTGGAGACCTAGGGCCCTCTGTTACCTTTTTCTCCAAATGTGTATGCCCTTCTCTAGCTCCTGGAAAACCTATTCCAACCATTTCTTTTGTTCTCTTGATTGGATAGTGGGATCCCCACTATGCCTCCCTCCCATAGACATTCTGCCTTCTGCTTCCATTTGCATGTAATTTAAATTCACTTCAGTTGGAAGTTTTAGTTATAGGATCATGGGAAAGCATCAAAACTGCTAAGGGTTCTCTAATGAATGGGTTTTGGTGGAGATCTCTTTAGCCTTCACATGTCCCTAGATGACAATCAAGGTCAAGGAATCAAAGGTCCTCCAGAACTCTGAAAAGGCAATTTCCTAGACCCTTTGGCTTTTGGACAGTTCTTGTTAATGGCAGGAATTATCTTTGATTAAAAAAATTTTGTCAGCACATAAAACTTGATCCTCTGTTTCCTAAAGATAATACAAAATCATCCATTCATCTTTTTATTTGGATTCCTCCTTTTGTATTCAGTTACAATCAAACTCAGAGAATTTAAACATTCTCTAGAAAACAGTCCCTTCTGTGTTTTATCGCTATCTTGAGAGGGTGCCATGTTAGCATTTTCAAAATAAGTTCGACTTCCAAAAATTATATTCTTATCTTGACTACTTATTTGAAAGAAGAGGGTGGAACAAGTAATCATATATCAAATGCTGGGTTGTAATTCAGTTTCTAAATATTTATCCAAACTGTTAAAACACTAAATCAAAAATATATGGGCATCCCTATGTTCATGGCAGCACAAATCCCAACAGTCAAGACATGAAATCATCACAAATGTCCACTGAAAAATGACTGCATAAAGAAGAGGTCATATATATATATATATATATACATATATATATATATACACAAACATATATGTAATGTATATATGCATATATGTATGTATGTATAGAGAGACACTGAATGAAAACTATTCAGCTACATAAAAATGATGAATCTTTGCCTTTTGATACAACTTGGATAGAACTTGAGGGGATTGTGTTAAGCAAAATAAAGGAGAAAGAGAAAGGAAGACACTGGATAGTTTGACTAATAAATGGAATATACAGAAATAAAATGAAAGAGCAGGATGCACCCAAAGTGTTCTTACTCTGGAACCAGAACAGTATTATCAGAGGGAAGGTAGAAAAGGGGATGAGAACTACAGTCCAAAGGAGTCAAGCTGATAGTGGTGGGTTCAGTGTGATACACATATTTATTAAAATGTGAATCTATTTTCTTGAAATTCTATATAGTAGTATAAACTAATAAAACATCAATTAAAATAAAAAACAAAATCTAGGCTGTTTTCTTTTCTTCTGAAAATCTTAAATGTATCTGGAAATGCTTAACACAACACATTAGTGAAAAGTGGTCTGTTAGTCTTTGCTCATGTGTCACACTTGTTTCCCCCAAATTGCAAGTGGCATTTGCTGGTCATTGCATTAAAATAACTATGACAATGGAAACATATTTTATAAGGAGAAAAGTAGGAGATGCAGCTATAATTTATCAAGAAAAAATAATGCTGCCCTTTTTTGCCTATCTGAAAATCTCATAAACTTTTTAAGTGAGAATTATAGCTCTCCAGTTTACTGAGAACATAAAATCCTCCAGGAAAGAAACTGTATTTATCTTCTGTTCTGCCACCTGCCTTGCTCTCTGAAGGTGTAGTTGAGTTACACAATGGCCTTATTAGGATGCACAAAGCTTTCAGAATAGAAATCTCCTAAATTGTCACCAACCAGGGACCAATGATTTTAGACTCATTACCCACCCAATGAACCATGCACAACCTTTAAATATAAAACAGCATTTAACTCTCAACGAAAGTGGTTCAATTTGACTTCCTTCAGTCAAGGTAAGGTTGATGATCAGGGCTTCTTGCTTTGTAAAACATGATAAATACACAGACCTGGTTAAATAGCCAATACAGTATACATGCATATATTATTTTCTTCTACCTTAACACAAAATGCCACAATGCAGCAATGGATAAAGGAATCCTAAGATCTGATATAGTCATTTATTTTAACTAGAGGACACCCAGATCTTTGAGTCCCGGAAATTACTGTAGTTCGCCCCCAAAAGAACAAATGAAAAACCTCTCACAGTTCATTGGAAAAGAGATCCCTGACTCAGTCCAGATATTTTCTTACTGATGGACGTTAATTAATCTTACAATTCCAGCAAAATCAGTGAGACCAGTGCTCCACACTCAAGGACAAGGTCCAAGAAGCCCATTAGCATTTGAGAACTTGCACCATGATGAGCAGCGTGCCGTGTGCGCATGAGCTTGGGGGGCGGGGGCAAATAACGGGGTTACCAGGTTGGTTTGTGTTTCCCAGCGAACTGGGGCCAGCAGTCTGACCAACTAATGTGCATCTCATTTAATGTAATAATATACATTAAGACCTGTCAGACCCCATTGTGGAAAATGAAGAACTACACATTGTACCACTTCATATGGAAGTCTGCATATGGAACCCTTTAAAGGCTCTTAAGAGACCCATTGGGGTTTCTAATTATTGTGAAACATCTCCTGGAATCCAGAGAGAGAAGGCTCTTGGCAGAACTGCTTCTGCCATTTCAAATGTTCACTGTGAAAATAATTAGATGATGAGATTTAGACAGAAACCGCTAACGAATATTTTTTTAAGTCTCTTTTGCTTTTGAATGTACAGAAAATGAAAATCTGAAATCTACAAGCACGAAAGGAAAACAATATGGTGCAGTTCACTGTGGGGGTGGGATTGGGGACTTCTTTTTTCTGACTTTAATGCTTGGCTTCCTGTGGTTACTGAGGGGGGGATTTTTTTTCATTTTTTGAACATTATACAATCCTGGTGAGAATTGGACCAAGAGTTGTTTTTCTAAACTTCTGTTCTAACTTTCTAAACGTGAGGAAGCCTCCATTGTTCCTACAGGATTATCCCTCTTTCTTCAGAGGGAACTGTGACATGAGAGAAACTCGCTTTAATCAAGCTTTAAAGTTATCTCCCCCTCCACATAGCCAACCAGAACCAGAGAAACTCCCTCCTCCGAAACTGCGAGCCAAGCCAGCATGTAACCAATTAGGAACCATCACTGGTACCCAAGACGCAGAACATTCTTGTTCAATTAAACAAACAAATATGATTAGGCGTTTACAGAGTCACGCTTAGGAAAAGATGGACATTTCAAAAGAAATGCTGGGTTTAGAAGACGTGACTGTGATAAAAATAAGTTGCATGAAATCAGAAAGGTGAACTTTACAAATGGGGACACAGGAGTCAAACTTCAGTGACAGCCTCCAGGGGCTCGGGACTGACACATGAAGGCTCCATCTGCTGCCTAGGAGTCACAGACCTCATTTTCCGACGGAGGACACACAAGTGTGGAGACTTCATTCTCTTCTCAACCTGTCCAGGGCACCCACATGCACAGAATAGGATGAAGGAAGAACTGATTTTAGATTAATCTTTCCTATTTCAGGTGCCTCATTCGGAGAAGCTTTGTGGTATCTCTACTGTCTGCCAAGGTAGGAAGCTTTCCTCCTATCAGCAGGTCTGTCAGCACTAGACCAGGCTTCAGCTGCCATTGTGTCCTACAGTCCACTCACATTCCCTCCATTTGCCTCCATCTCAGGGTTCAGTGGACGTCACTCACTGTGAGAAATACAATGCAGAACTCACAATGAATCACATTAGTCAAATTGTTCCCTCTCCTTTTCTCTTCTATTCTTTTTTTTTTCCTTTTTCTTTTCTTTCTTTTTTTTTGCTATTGAATTATCAAATACAGCTCAGATTTCCAAATCTTTTTTTTGGTTCTTTATGGATTTCCACCAAATCTATAACTATCAACTAGTAAGAGATTTATCAGACTTTCAATATGCAGTGTTTCAGTCATGGAACATAAATTGTTAAAAAAGATATGATATGATTCTTTCCTGCAAAGAATTTTCAAGGAGAAGAGGTGGTTAAAGGCATATGAAGACTAGTGTGCATGTGTAGAGCTCCTACAATCTGAACATGCATTACACGGCTCTTGAGAAATCGTTATCTTTTCGGAGCTATACCTACATTTAACCTGTCTCTGATTGAGGCACCATTTTATTTTTGGAGGTATCTATGTTTTATACTTTAAAAGTGTAAGAACTAAGCACCCTAGACACCTGCCACCAGTTCTGTCCTGTTTGGTGGTGCCAGTGCAAGGTCCTCGGGACGCAATGCATCGTGGGTTTTTTTCTCTCCATATCTCCTAACCAGTGGTCTCAGTGATTTTCTGAGTAGATCTAGTTGGTGGAATTGTGAAAGATCAGGAAACATATATTATCTTTGACACTATGCCAAACCTCTGTTACAGGTGCTGGGGAAAGTGTAATAAAACAGACAATATCTTTGCTTTCATGGAGATTGTATTCTGTTGGGGAGAATTAGACAAGATCAGAATATATAATCAAACCAATTGTGTATATAAGTAAACAGTGTATATAGGTAAAATATACATAAGCAGGTTATATACATATGTATATATATATATACATATATATACATATATATACTAGATATAATGGTCCTGAATGCTGTGGGAAATAATAAAACAGGGAATAGGTATAGTGAATGCAGGAAAAATCAGTAGTCTAACTTTAAATGTTTTCTGAGCAGTTACTTTATATTACATGCTCTCCTAAGCACCAGCAATGCAATATAGAATAAAGCAAAAAATGGACAGAACTCCATATTTTCAAAGAGATTATGTTCTCCTAAAAAGAGACAACATTGAAAGACAAAAATGAAATATATGGCATATGGTATACTCATGAATATAAGGCGTGAGGTAAGACAAAGCAGAGCCATAGAGAAAGTTGAGATGGGTACATTAAAGAAGGTGACATTTGTACAAAACAGAGATGAACTCTCTGTTAAATTAGTAAAAATAGGCAAGGACTGTCTTTTTCTGGCTTCAAATATCAGCCTTAGAATGGGAAAGTGAGGTCCGTTAATTTCTCTGGTTGTTAAAGTTCTTGGGTGTCTTTTCAGGAGACAAGAATGATGAGATTAAGCATTTTCCTATAGTCTTTCTTCGACAATCCTGATACTTTGTTTTGTTTTTTAAAGGAAAGGTGCAGGCAGTAATGAAGGCAAGTAGGCAGGCAGGCAAACAGAAAGAAGAGGAAGAAGCATTTTATTACTATTATTAAATTTATTTGTTCACATAAGTTGTTCCTTCTGGACCTGGGATGTGAAACTGGGTCCTTGGGATGTACACTAATGGTGCTCATTTGGAGTCAGAAGACCTAACCATTACTCCACCAGGGCAAATTGAAATTTCATGTGTTTCCTTTCTTAATACCACATTTGTGCTACAGTTAGGGAAACTGCTTTCAGATTTTGATATTTTGTCAGTCTTTACTTTTTATCACTGTACATATCTTCATCATATTTTGTTATTGTTTTACTAGGTTGTAATACTATTCACATTGCCAGAGAGTAGACTCACCTGAGCCAATGTGTCAGTCACACTGCACACACCACCAGAGTCCTAGCACCAGTCGTCATTATCAGTTTTACTCTTTCATCCTCATGTTTTCTCCTCCTTCCCCTGTACATGTGTCTGGTAACAGTCTTGCATTCAGAATTCTGAGAGTTTTGTGCTATGTATCATTAGTTTCTTCATTTTGCTCCTTTATATTCACATTAATGAAACCATCTGGTGTTCTTTTTTTCTGATTTATTTCACTTAGCATGATCATCTCAATTTCCATCTAGGTTGTTTCAAAAGGTACAATTTCATCTTTTTTTCAATAGGTAACTAGAATTTCATTGACTATAAATACCATTCCTTCCTTATCCAGTCATCCATTGATGGAGATTTAGGTTGATTCCATATCTTGGCTATTGTTAATTGTGCTATTATGAACATAAGGATGCAAATATCTTTTCTGACTACTGCTTTTATATTCTTCCAATATATACCTAGGATAGATTACTGGATCAAGTGAAGTTTCCATTTTTATAGTTTTCTTGAGGCATCTCCATAATATTTTCCATAAAGGTTGAACAAATTTACATTTTCACCAGTAATGAAGAGTGTTCCTTTTTCTACACACTCTGTACAACACTTGCTGCTTCTAGTCTTCTTGATATAGAAGGTTCTCATAGATGTGCAGTAATATGACATTGCAGTTTTGATATGATTTTTATTGATGATAAGTGATACAGAATATTTTTTCATGTGTCAGTAGGTCCTCTGCATATATTTTCTCTGGAGAAGTTCAGATCTATTATTTTTTTGGTTGGGTTATTTTTTGTTACGTGTTTTATATCTTTACATAATTTGGTGTTTGATCCATTTTTTGACATGGTATCTGCAAATACTTTCTGCTAATCGGAAAGTTGAACTTCTATTTGTCACTGAATTTTTTTTTTTTTTTTTTTGGTTTGCTTTGCTTTGCTTTGGTATATCTTACCTAAAGACCACGCTGAAGTTGATGTCATGGTAGATTACCTAGGTTTTCTTTTATATATTTTATGATTTCCTATCTTACCTACTCTTTAATCCACTTTGCTTTAACTTTTGTATATGAAATTAAAGTGATCTATTATTTTAGCTGGCTGTGCAATTTTTTCAATACCATTTGTTAAAAACAATGTCAGTCTTTCATTGGATGTTCTTGGCTCCTTTGTCAAGATTAATGCTACATGTATGTGTGGTTTTATTTATGGGCTCTCAATTTTATCCTATTGGTCTATGAGTCTGTTTTTTTTCCAGTGTCATACTGTTTTGATGACAACTGTTCTGCAATATAGTTTAAAGACTAGGCGTTTGAATACTTCATTTTTCATCTTCTTTATAAGGATAGTCTTGACTATTAGAGGTCTTTCATGGGTCATAAAAAATTTAGTATTACTTGTCATATTTCCTTGACTATCATTTGAATTTCTTTAGAGATTGCATTAAATCTTAATATTCTTGAGTAAATATCCAGTTTATCTGTATTAAGTCTTTCAATCCACAAGCATGAAATATCTCTCCATCTCTTTGTGTCTTCTATTTTTTTAACAATCTCTTATAGTTTCAGTGTATAACTCTTCCATCTCCTTTGTTTATCCCAGTAATTTTGGGACTAATTGTGGATTGTGTTGTGAATTGTATTTCTCTTTTAATGTTATTTTTCTCTGGTTTATGTTCTGCATGCAGAAATATCAGACTTTTGTAATTATTTTGTATCCTGTCATGATACTGTATTAATGTCCTTTTCTAGTACTTTTTAGTGAAGTCTGTAGGGTTTTCTAAGTATAATATCCTGTCATTACCAAGATAGAGATAGTTTTGTTTATTCTTTTCCAATTTGGATAATATGAATGTATTTCTACTTGCCTAATTGCTCTGACCAGCTCTCTCAGAATGATGTTGACTGAGTCCGACCTGCGGAGCAGTCAACTGGGGTCCGGAGATCCACCTAGAACGGATGAAAGGGGTGGGACAAGAGGCACGAAAAATGACAGCAAGACAACGAATTCTGATCAAGATGCAAAATTTTATTAAGATGGAGGGACTTATATAGAAAGGGAAAAGAAGGGAAGTAGTTCTGATAGGTGGGCCCTGTGCATGTCTGCTGCATGCTCTTTAGTCGGATTGGAGGGTGGGTGCATGTACAGTGCATGATCAAGACTCTGATTGATTGCTAGTGTGCATGATCAAGGCTCTGATTGGTTGCTAACTGATTGGTTGCTAATGTTCTTGGGTGCTAATGTTTATGCTTTATGAAATAGGGAGACGACCGTTAGGCAAACAGGGAAGTGGCTGAGGTACCTCTGAGTGTAATTTTCCGTTGGATTGCATCAGCCTGGCTTTGTGGCCTGGTCCAAGTCCCCAATAGTTGACCAGTAGTGGTGAGAGTGGACATTCTTTTCTTATTCTAGATCTCTAGGCAAAAGTTTTCAATACTTTTGTCAGTGAGTATGATGTTAGTCATGAATTTGTTATATATGAACTTTATTATATTGGGGTAAGTTTTTTCTATTTCCATTTTAATAGGAGTTTTTATCATAAATGGGTTTGCATCTTGTCAATTACTTTTTCTGCATCCCTTAACATAATCATGTGAATTTTGTTTTCTCCTATTGTGCATATGGTACATTACATTAATTTGTGTACATTAAACCATCCTTGTATCCTTGGAATGATTCCCATTTGGTCATGATTATGAACCTTCTAATGTATTATGGAATTTTATTTGCCATGATTTTGTTGAGACATTTTGCATCTCTGTCTTTCAGTGATACCAGTTTATAATTTAACTTTTTTAGTCCTGTTTCTGCAGTTAGTGGAAATTAATTTAAAACTTTGATATTTTCCTCCACCGTCTTTAATTTTTGTCATTACATGCTTTGGTCATATTTTGCTAGGAAGTTAGAAAAAAACAAAACAGCAACAGGACTCGTTCACCAAATACCCCCATTAAACTATGAAACATTGTATTCAGTCTTAGAGACAACACTACAGAATTTTCACCTTGAATCTTATTTTATAGGTAGAAAAATGGAGAACTGCTAAACCAAGATTGATAGATGATTCCACAAATTAATTTGTTAAAAATTGGCATTTATCTAACAGCAAGTCAATGTTTTTCTGTTTATCTCACATTGCCTTATGATAAAGATTGCTAAATGCATTCCCATTATCCAACTACTTGCATATTTTTTAGTAGAAAAATTTCTACTTTGTTGGATCTAGCACCTGTGACCAGCTATGGAATATTTACCAATATACTTGAATCTACTGGATAATCAATGGGATATGAGGATTATAGTCTATAATGCTCTGTTGCATATTTGAACATTGATGAGATACTGAAAGTACTTGTCACAAGAAAAATTTGGAACTATATATGAGGCCAGATATTAATTAGACTTCTTGTGATCATAGTGTAATGCATACAAATTTCAAATCATTATATAGCGTACCTAAAACTAATATGCCTCTTGTCAACTATACCTCAATAAAAACAAATTTAAAAATTGGATATAAGGAGAAATTGCTGAGTGGATCTTGCAGAAAATCTCTTTAAAGGATCTAACTGAACTGGGAGCAATACTGCTTTGTTCACTCTCTTTTCCTTTCCTTTTCTTCTTGCAACAAGGAAGTAACAGCAAGAATTCCAACTGCCATCTTGTGATCTTGAGGATGGATACCATGTGTTAAGGATAGTACAGAAAAAGATAAAAGGGACCAAGAACATTTGATGATAGCACACATCTTTCACACTCTCTCTGGACTGTCTCCCTCCTGATTTCTTTACTCAAGAGAAAAGTAATCTCCCTACCAGTTTAAGACACCATTATTTCACATCTTTCTTATATACAGTAAGAGGTAAATTTTAACTTACACGATCCCCTCTATTGTAGTATATTCTATAGTAGGGAGTAATAGACTTATGTTGCCTGGTCATATCTATGTAGTACTTGTTAATCTTTTGCCTCAAAAGCAAAATTTTATATGACTGTACCATTAGTCACTTGAAGTGAAGAGAGTCCTCCTGAAGAAGCTACTGACTTCCTGACTGACAAGTGCAGTGAAGACACCTTGCTTGGACATGAGCAAGATTTCCTGGCTAGAGTTCAGCGTTATCCATATCATTCTGTATTAAATGTAACTGTTCTCAAATTTTGACATTATTCAATCCCCTACCAACCCTATTACTGCTCTAAGAACATCTGCATGATGGAGTTGGATCTGTAATCTCAGTACTCTGAAACATTTTGGAAGCAGATCAACCTCAAGGCATCACTTTTTTGTTTTGGTTTAATTTTCATTTTGGCCTTTTAAGAATCATATAACCTTTATGATGATAGGTCAATGTTCACACAAAGCAAACTAATCAGTAAAATTTTTATTGTTTTCAGATCAATAGGTAACTACTAGTAATGTGTTTGCCCATGTGGCCTACAGTTCCAACTGAATGCCCCAATAAATTCAGCTCTGCTGACATTACCTCAGTGAGATAAAGCAGAGACTAACATGGCATCATATGCTGGGAGTAAAGAGTCCTTGCAGAGGCTTTGAAACCATGGAAACATTCAACCTCTGGATAACAGGCATTCTCAGCAAAGGACCGCAGTTCACCTCAGTATGCCCAAAAGAAACAGTTCTTATATTTGCCAGCTCTGTCATCTGTATGCCTCAAGTCAATATTAGATAGATACCAGATCTCTGAGTATATGCAGGTGGAAAACAGCCCTCTTTCCAACCCAAAGTCAACAGTATGTTCTACAAGGGCCCAAAACCTCAGCGTGCTTGGAGGTCAAACATAAGATAACATTGTGACTTTGTGACCTTCAACTTGACCGTGAGGAAAGGAGTTGAAAAGGTAGGGAAGAAAGGGAATTGCCTGCTTATAATTTCTACCTATGAACTGTTACTTGTAATGTTTCTCTCTCTGGTTTCTCTTCTACTAAATCTATTACAACAGAGATATCAGTCTAATTCCCTGCAACTTAACATATAGGTAACTCTAATTACTGAAAAACACTGTCTCTGATGCCATTGGTGTTATATAAAACCAAATCATGCAAAGCCCTTATCCATTTTTCAGGATCTTTTTTAAGCCTACGTGATCTGTAAATATATTTTTATACCCTTTTTCCACCTCAAACCTAATATGGTCACCCACACTTCTAAATCATGATACTCTAGTACTGTAATCCTAGAATTCTATTATTCAACATGTCCTGCTCAAGGCATTTAATTTAAGTGATTCCATAGAAAATGAAGCAATACTTATATCCCTGTCCCTGTGATATACCCCATAATAGAAAGTAAAATAAGATAGAACCTGCCCTACAGGTGTTACTGGTTTATTAGGAGAGAACATTGCTTAAGCAATGGATTATAAAGCTATGAGTTATTTACTTCACTATTGCAGACATGTGACCTAAAAGGGCATTCAAGGGTTAGGTACATATTGACACTGACTGCATAATACCCAATACAGTCTTCTTTCTTTCTTTTCTTTTCCTTCTCCTTCTCCTCCTTCTCCTACTCCTCATCCTTCCTCCTCATCCTCCTTCCTCCTCCTCCTCCTTCTCCTCATCCTTCCTCCTCTTCCTCCTTCCTCCTTCTTCTTCTTATTCATTTTTTTCAGTTATTTAATTATTTAGAAGGAAGTAGGTAGGAATGAAGACAAGTAGTCAAGCAGGCAGGAAGAGGGAGAAGAAAGAAGTCTTTATGGGCAGTGAACTAGGGTCCTTGGGTTTTCTGTGGACAATGTCATCTGGAGTCACAGACTTAACCACCGAGTTACTCGGTTATACCCCCATCTTTTATTCTTTAATATCATATATTCAATTTTTTTCAAAGCAGCTATGTGCTGAGTCCCACAGAATGAGTTATGACTGATATAAGTCAAATTACAACATTCCTGTTTTCTTGTTTCCAAGTGTTCTTTGAAAAATCTTATATACAGTCCAGTTTTATCCATTGGACCCAAAGGAAAAGTCTTTAGTTTACAAAGGTTATTGGCACAAGTTCTTTTCCCTTTACAACCTTGAGAACAATGTGACATGAGAAGGGGCAGCAGCTATGGTATACAAATGAGAGATGGAACTATAATCCAAAATGAAACACCCCACCAGTTATGACACATGTGAGCATCATGTGAGTGATTTATTCCACAGTCCCCACTTGACTGTTACCCTAATGTCATTCCAGAAGAGGCAGAAGCATGTCTTCTCAAAAGCATGCAATTTTCCCCCTTTATTTCTTCTAAAAATCAAGATCCTAACCCTTTGTGTCTGTGGGACAGAATAACGGCAGAGATGTTATACCTTATACTATAAAAATACTGAACTAAGGTCTGTGGTTGTCTACCTTGGACTTCTGGTTTCTTAGAAAAATAAAATCCTTTTGTCTTAAGCTACTTTTGCTCAGATATTGTTACTTGCATCAGAAGATGTCCCTAAATTTCCTAACTAATGTAATATGTCTAAATTGTTCTAGCTATAACAATTTAGGAAAAAATGCTCAATATCATATTCAATAATCATTTACCTTTTGAATTGTCAGTCATATCAATACTTCCATGTATATACTTCAACTGTCTTCTAAAATATAAAGATAAGTAATGCTTCTTTCTATTACCCCACAGTGTCTAAGATGGTTCCTGGTATATTATAGATTTATAAACTATATGCATTTCAGATTAAATACAAAGAAAGACAAGTGTCTCTTATCTCTAAAGACTTACGTCAAGACTCCAAAAGAAACAGTTTCACTTTGTCTGACTTCTACTGAGGCTTAGGTGAAAAGTCTTACTCACACATTCAGATTTTGAACTGCTATCACTCCACACACACACACTGCAGTGCCCTAAATTTCCAGGACACAGAAAGAGCTGTGACCAGTGGACAAGAAGAGTCACTGGAATGCAATACTTCACACCAGCATAGTTGAGAGTGAAAAATGGTCACTCCATTAAAAAGTGCTGAAAACACAAAAAGCTGCATGGAACAGTCATGCTTTCAGATTTCTCTCTAGTCAAATAGATTTGTTCCATGGGCTCCCATGCTTATAAAAATAACCATGCCCTAAGAAAATGTCATTTTGATTTCCACTGAAGACTAAATACTAAATAAGCATTTCTGTTAGGTGGGGACATGAGAGTAACCAAGATAACTTCAAGGAGACGATATCTATTGGGGCAAGACCAAGCTTATGAAGTCCCCATTAAGTATATATCAGCATTTCGCTCGAAGACAAACTCCAAGGAATCTGACAGTGATAGACCAAAATCAGTTCCAAAGTTAAATTGACCCCCACTAGATGGAGACGTTCTTAATTGCCCAACCCAACCCACTTTTTTTTCCATGCATTACTATGATGTACATTTTGCTATTTATCACTGGGTTGAAATCTGTGGAAATAGGTTCTAGATCAACTTAAGCTATTGCATAATCACATGGCCTTGGGTTTTAAGTTCTATTAAGTTCTAAAATTCAGTAACTGCACTGTACATATCCAGTATTTCATATGGTTAAAAAGCAGACACCTCGGACATGTTTAGTCTGCACAGATGATAACTGGGAGAAGCACTGCAGCTTCTTCATTTCATGTCAAGCCCTTAGATCAAGGTATTAGTCATTTAAGACACAGGTATGAACACTAACTTTAAACCCTTAAGTAAGTAATGGATGAGTATGAGAAAATGAGCAAAAATTTTGCTAAGAGCAATGAAAATCATGAAAAATGCTCACATGGTCAATTCTGTGATACATATAATACCAATAACTTTCTCAAGTGGCCTGAACCTACCCCGTCCTGCTTTTCCTTCTGGAAGAAAGAAGTACAGCATAGGAGATAAAAGCATATAATTGGATCCCATAGGTCGCAGGACTTCATGAGTTAGCTACAATGTCACTACTTTCTTTCCTGACGAATGTATAATTACCTTAATCTGTTTTCCTCAGTTCTATTCAATTTGCTTTCAGAAAACATAGGCTGTATCTTCAAGCAGACTTCAGTTAAAATCATGCTTCTTTATTTACTGAATATGTTTCTCTACATCATTTAAAATGAAGGTAAAATACGAGGGTCAGGAGACTTCTTGAAGTTAGTCTTGGAAATTATTTATTGAATTTGACACAAAAAGCACAAGAAGCAAAACCAAAAGTAGACAAGTGGAAGTATATAAAATTAGAGAGTGTCTGCATAGCAAAGAATACAATTCACAGAATGAAAGGTATCTGATAGAGTCAGAAAAAACACTGAGTAAACATCTGCCTAATAAAAGGTTGATATCCAAAATATATGAGAACCATTATAAAACAATAGTAATAAAGCAAATAACTCAATTTAAAAAGGACAAAAAATTGACTAGAAATTTCTCCAAAAAATATATACAAAGGACCAATTGATAGATGAAAAGATGCTAGACATTGTTAATCATTAGAGAAACATAAATTGAAACCACAAGATACTATCTGATACCTGTAAAGATGAATGTTATCAAGAAACAAAAGATAGCACATATTGGTAAGTATTTGCTGAAACTGAATTTCTTATACAGTACTGGTGGTGACACTGAATGGCACAGCCACTTGGGAAAACAGTTTAAGTTTTCTCAAAGTTATTGAAGAATAAAAGAGAAAGATATCCTATGATTCAGTAATCCCATATACCCAAAGAATTGAAGCATTATTATGCTTTAAGATACCTAAACAACATAAATATCCATTGACAGATAAATTACTAATAATAAACGTGATATATAATATTTACATACATGTATACATATATACACACATATATGCAATATATAATAAATATAATAGAATTTTATCCAGGCTTAATAAAGAAGTGCATCTTTCTCTTTGTGAAAAGATGACTGACACTAGAAGGAAGCCCAATTATATTCAATTTCTAGAACAGGTTCATAGAAGCAGAGAATACATTTTGGTTTCTAGGGAATGGGGAGAAGGAACAATGGAAAACTGCTTTTTAATAGAATGTTTCTACTAAGTAAGATGAGTAAGCTCTAGAGAGCATACACACAACATAGTACTATAGATTACACTTTAAAATATGTTAAGAAGATAGATCTCATGTTGTGTTCTTACTGAAAATGAGAACAACAACAATGAACTCCCATAGAATACTAAGAAAACAAGGAAACTTTCAGGGATGATAGATATGTTTAGCACCTGTTTTTGTGATGGGTGCATGCTTGTGTCCAAATGCATCAAGATGTTGAACATGTGCTATTTTTATGTATAACTATACTTCAATGGAGTGAAAACTGGAGATAACGATTAGAAAAAATTCTTAAAGTCAAATATACAATATCTTGGGCTGAGAGGTTGATTAGTAGTGTTAAACAGCAACATTATAATCAAGACAACTGAGTTCTAAATGTTGGATGCCTACTTAAATATTTTTTCCTGCTAAGAATATACAGCTGAGGATCACAAAAAATAACCAGAATAAATTTGTCTACTTTGAGTGATTTTTAAATATTCTTTAATGAACTAAAGTTTCTTCCTAATTTAAGAAATACGAAAAAAGTGGGAATCTTGGATCTCAAAGGATTTATTATTCTTTTGTTTGTTAGTGGAAATCTATCTGTGCAGACATTGCAATTACATTTAAAATATGCTTGCTAACTCTATAATACACAATGTTTATTTTTGCAAGATTTATTTAAAGTTGATACTATCATAAAGTATATGTTATGTGTGTCTGTGCGGTATGGATAAATAGCTATACCTATGTAAATATATATCATCTATCTATCAAGAGTTCTTTTGACCTTGTTCTTCAGTCCATAGCTCACCCTCTTCCAAGGATAACCACTTTCAACTCTTACCTTATATGATTACCAACATATTTATATTTCATCTCTGGATTCATCTATCTTAGACATTCTCATTGTGCTGTTATAGTAGATAAGAATTTTAATTCTCTTACGCCCCCTTCTTTCCCATATTTCCTCCCATGTTATGTTAAACTTTAACCCTAGAGATGCACTACCTTATTGTCACTTAAGCTTCTGACTCACTATGAATCCTATATGCTTATACTTAGATGGTCTTGCTCAGAAAATTAAAATTGAAGCAGAAGATCAGTCAAAAGACTAGTGTAGGAATAAAGAAATATAATCTTGTCTAATGCAATAAAAAGATGGGATGAGAGAAGCAGTTGGATTTGGGAGAATATAAGAGAGACAACTTTTCTAAATTCTCATCTGTCCTTCCATGCATTGTTCATAATCCAAGATCTCTGTCCCTACCTTATGGTCACAGCTTCTGATTGCTGTCTTGGCCTACTTTAGATTATGTGTGAGTGTTCAATCTATTCCCCTTAATCTTCCCCATTCACTTGGAATATTGGCTCTTAATCTTGCTATAGAGTGGATCATTTGTGGTCCAACATGATCTAAAAATTATTCTTAATCATGTACACCCTGAATTTTCTCTAAATTTTACAGATTTGCAATCACTTAGTGTAAAAAAATCCAAAATACTTTTCAGACTCTAGTGAGCAAAATCACTTGACCACAGTTGGTAAAGATGTGAAAACTGATGTGAGAATTTAGCATGAATACTAAATTATTTTCTTTATTTGTCACACAAATATTAATTATTCTGATTACAAAGCTCACTCAGACACTTCTGGGTAAATTTACTCTATATTACCAATCCAAAATCTAAAAAGAAATATGAATCTGGCTAATAGGAAGTGTTGTTCATTAAGATTATAGAATTGTATATTCATTTCCCATTATGCCTTTAGTGTTTTTGATGCAGAATCAATGACTGTAACCTGCATTTTCATTTTCAGTATGCACTGATGAAATTTTTTCTTCTCTCTCTCTCTCTCTCTCTCTCTCTCTCTCTCTCTCTCCTTCCTTCCCTCTCTCCCCTTCCTTTCCCCTTTCCCCTTCCCTATGCAACTTTCATAATACCGTGATCCAGTTGTGTTTTGAGTGATTCTTTATGTGTTATTTTAATACTCCATCAAGGAATTCCACTGAGATAGCAGCTGCTCCATTTAAAATTCTCAGATACATCTCTTCCAGTAAATATATGTGTGTGTGTGTGTGTGTGTGCGTGTATAAGCATGTGTGATTTAAAATTCCTATTTAACCTTTGCACTGACATTTCAAAGCAATGGTTTAGTCAATTAAAAAGAAACATTTAAACACAGATAATATTTTTTGCAGTATCTTAGCAACAGGTGATTGAACCCATGCCTAGAACTAGGAGTTGAGATTTTGCCAAAGGACCACATACTACTGATATTTCTCTTTTAACAAATGGAATAAATCTAATATTGTTTTGGACAACTTCTGCTGGATGACATCATAATATTAAATCCTGACAAAAGAGCCACAATTGAGGGAGGACAAGCTGAGAGTGAAGGTTAAGTCCTAGGGACACTTTGAGCTCTTAAGAGAGAATTGCAAATAACACCGTACTGTGAGTCAGTCCTTTGTTTCTTAAGCTTTGATTCAGATATGCAAAGTGAGAGTAATCAGGTAAATTTATCCCAGTGATCTCTGGTCCTTCCAGATGCAACTGACCAGTAGACCTCTGAGGCAGAGAGCTCTACCTCCTCTCTTCATTACTTTCACAAACCCAGAGGTTCATGTAGATTTGGAATCGATAATCCTTAACCTATATGAGAAATTTAAGCCCTACTTTAGAAAATTCCACTACTCAAAAACACATGCCAAGCATCTATATGGCTCCAGATGCTTTGTAGAACAAGTAAAACCCAACTCTGAATCCCATCATTGTTCACTGTGCCCCAGTCACATAGATTCTCCTGCTACATCTTGCTGACTTCCATGACCTCTGTGGAACCAGAGTATCAGCATGACTGAGGGGACCAGTCTGTGGTCTTAAGGTCATCTCACAACATAACCTGCGCATGCATAAGATAAAAATGTGCAGTGAGTGTGTTGGTGAATAAAGTTGCATTAATGTTAATTATGGATGAAATGAGGTGTGTGTGTGTGGTGTGTGTGTGTGTGTGTGTGGTGTGGGGGTGTGTGTGGTGTGTGTGGTGTGTGTGTGTGGTGTGTAGGGTGTGTGTGTGGAGTATTGTGTGTGGTGTATGTGTGTGGTGTGTATATGTGTGTGGTGTGGGGAGGTGTGGTGTGTGTGGTGTGTGTGGTGTGTATATGTGTGTGGTGGTGTGGGGGTGTGGTGTGTATGGTATGTGTGTGTTTTAAGCAATTTTGCCCTGGGACATTTGCATACTGATTTCTAAATGTTGGTAGATACCAACTAAGGAAAACCTTCTTTGAAAAATTATAATTAAAACCACCTTTTATATACTCTCAAGAATGTCTTCAGTCAATAGTTGTCTAGCTACATTTCCAAGAATCCCTAAGTGTGTAATAAAATCTAAAATATGTATTGCAACTATGATATTATATATGCAAAATATCTAATAGCATGGTAACACATAGAGGCCAAGCATGCTGTAGTAATTATTACCATAATTATTGGCTATAATTGTAATCTAGTAGTGTGATGCAATTGCTAGCATCACCTCTGACTCAAATTAGATGAAGTCAAAAGAGACCACACATCAAACAGTCAGCTATTGAAAATATCTTTTAAGTCTTAAGGAATCTTTCCTTGATCAGAGGAAATATCGCTCTCATTTATAATCAGTCATCCAGCAAATATTTACTATTTTCAGAGTTTTATTTATGCCAGGCACTGTGCTAGGTGCCAGAGATTCAAAAATAAATACAATGTGGTCTCTGACTTCCATAAATATGTAATCAAGAAGGAGAAAAGATGCCTAAATAGAAAGTTACAATGGTGTGGAAAGTGGGAGACATGTGTGCTATGGGGGCCACAAAGAAGGTCAGTCTCACCTGAGATTGGCAAGAGAGGTGTCTTAGCCCACCTTCCATCAGAAGGAGGCTGAGGCAAAAGCTTGCTTGGTAACACTTGGAAATGCAACCCAGAGGATAAAGATAGAAGAGGAGAAATTGGGACATGAACAAGTGCAAAGGTGGGATGAAGGTGGGAATGCATTACTCAAATTCCCCCATCTTCATGAGAAAAGAATGGAAGAGAGAGAGAGAGAGAGAGAGAGAGAGAGAGAGAGAGAGAGAGAGAGAGAGAGAGAGAGAATAAATAATTGGTTTTTCCTGTTCACTGTCTCTCACTGGTAAAAAATCTGTTAACTTCTCGATTGTATCTTTTGGATTCCATGGACCAGAGCCCCAAGGCATTCAGCCAACTTCTCTTGTCAGCTGGCATTATAGGCAAGACTTCTCATGCTAGAATGGAGACAAACAGCTACAAATTCAAGGCATTATAACTGTGGGACTAGATGAAGTTCTTGCTCAAATCCTTTAATCTAGAAAGAGCAAACGATCAAGGACCAGAGGGAGTATGAGCCTTATCTTCATGGATCTGATAGTCTGAGAACAGCATCTTGTCAGAGAGGAAAGAGGTGACCAATTCGAGATTGTATGGTGACAACAGGCACTATGGCTCCAGAAAACAGAACATCTTCCGGAAAGAAATGCTACTCTCTAACAAAGGTGGAGATTAACAGGGCTCAAGCCACAGCACTGAGTGGAGAGCAGATAAATCTGAGAGGAAGGGAAGGCAGGAAGTGAAGAGAGATTTCTCCTCCAGCGATTATAGATGTGATGGAAAAAAATCAGGCCACCAGAAAACCAGAGATATTCCCTCCTCCAGAAACACCCCTGTATACAAAGGAAATGCCTTTCCTCCAGAAATGCACAGACGCCTCCATCCCCTTTCAGCCACCTGTTCTCACAGGCAGCCATTCATTCTTCTGACATCGCCTCAGTTCTCTCCTCCAGAGTAGGCATCTGGAGAACAGGCCCCTGGTGACCTGAGGCACTCACATCTAAGACAGACAAACACATACGCAGTGCCACAGCAGAAATGTGAGAAATGGGAGCCCAAGGGAGGGACAGATTATTCTTTCCAGGGAGCAAGACAATGCTCACGGCATCAGAAAGGGCACATGGAAGCCTAGCCCTGGGGACAAAGGTTCAACTTGTCCCGCAGGAAAACAGAGCAGAATATTCCCATCAATGAGGTCATTATATGAGAAACAGAACGGAGAGGGGACATGCCCTGTTCAGAGACTGGTGAAGGGTCAGTCTCCGTGACTAGAACTTGAGCCTCATGCCATGTGAGAAAGGGACCAGTAAAAATCGAGGATGATAATCTGGGACCTGCCCCTTCTACCCGACTCATCTTTCTACACACTGACCTGCCTTGTCACCACCCCAGTCAAACTCCATTCCCAAAGCACTCCAGGCTTCTAAGTCTAGCCTTAGTGGGGTTCCCCAAAAAGCACGGACCGCTCTTAAGATACCACCCCAGAGAGGCATCCATTGGAGAAGCCATTCTCCCCCGACTCAGCTGGAGTCAGCCCACCAGCAGGGGGCGTAGCGGCGGAGCTGATAGCACCGCCTTTGCCTTTGATGTGCAGGCATGGTGATTGTCAGACTGAACATTTCCGCTAGTGATGACAACACTAGCAGGACTCCGACCCCAACCCTGAAACCTGGACCTGGAGGCTGATAATGTTCTCCAGAGCATGCAGGCTGAGCACTGGTGTTTAGAGAAAACGCTGCAGAGAGCATCTCTGGTTTTTCACACAACAAACGCCCTTCTGGGGATTTTCTACTTTGCAAGCGGATGCCACATTGAAATGAAAGCTGTTTTACACAGGGGCTCTGTAAAAAGACCGAGAATGTGCACGAATAAGCTCAGGATGGCTGGCCCACCCCAAACACCCGGACTCTGCCTCTCCATTGGGAAGAAAACTTAGAAGGATGCAGCCTTGGGCCCAGCACAGACATTCTGGGCCTGGGTGACACGTAGGTGCTTTGTAATGCAGCCCATTTACCATCCTGTTGAAATATGCATATGCTGGGTACAGAAAGCTAATATCTGGAACAACAAGGTAATCCTATACGCTTCTCAATGAAAAAACCAGCAGGGGCTACTCGCTGCCAGCGTTCTGCCATTCTTGCTTAATTCTGTCTTTCAGTTACATGATAGCTCTGAAGGCATACTTTACTAAAACTGCATGGAGAAAATGAGCCACAAACAATACCCGCTCTGCCTTCAGAACCAGGAGGCCAATTAAGCATCATTGCATTTGGAACTCAAAGAGAAGAGCCCAGGAGAAGTTGGGGTACTCTCAAGGAGGGGACTCCTGATGGCCGCACCCTGGAGGGACAGCCTAGTCTCTCCAAGATCCTAAGTGTGGGGAGGGGTGGGAGAAGAGCAGAGATGGAGAGGAGAGCTATCCTTTCCCAAACATTTTGAAAGCACTTGGTAGGCAGGAGAGAACAAGACTCTGGCAGTATGTTACAGTTGGGGTGGAACAAACCGCTGCAGCAGAACTGAAATCGGTGGGAGTGGGACTGACGGGAGAGAAGTTATGGCTCTGAGGACCTGGGACCCATTTGCGTTTTGAAGATAAGTGCTCATTCTCCATCAAGTACTCCTCCGAGCCAGGGGAGGCTTGAGAGTGGGGTATCCTGGCCCCGCCAGGCTCCATTGCAGCTCTAAGTTCACCTTCTCTGTTCCTGCTTGCTTTCTGTCCTGGGAGAGCAGCCTGGGTTCATAGAAAGGACTCCAATATTAAAGTTAGGGAGACTCCAGTTCACGTTCCAGCCCTGTGTGAATTGGGGTGTGTTATTCAGCCATCCTAGTCTAGTTCCTTTGTGTGTATAATTTGAATAATGAATTTTTTTTTTTTTTTATAAGGACAGTTACAGGCAGGAACGAAGGCAAGCCGGTAGGCAGAAAGAGAGAGGAGGAGGAAGAATCTCTTGTTTTATTTTTATTTATTTGGTTGCTTCCCCCAGACCCAAGGTATGAACCCGGGTCCTTGGGATATATGTGGACCATGCTCCTCCAGAGGCGGCTAACCAAACCACTATTGCTCCGGATTGTGCCTAATAATGATCTTGAGGTTATAGTGCTGCTGTAAGAAATCAAAATCACATGTAAAATTGTCAAATACAGTATCTGATGTAAACTGGGGTGTCAACTACAGGCCTTGGTCTCAAGATACATAATGGTCCCTATAGAAATAATCCTCTAAAAACACGAAGACGAGGTTTGACCAGACACCTAACAAAGAGGATGCCATTGATGATTCTCCTCCCCGCCACATCTGTGCTCCAGAAAAACACCTTTCTCCTGGTCTGAGTGACCTCAGCAGGGTCTGGACTAATCAGCCGTGATCCCTTACTGACCTCCACTCGTTCTGCTGAGAAGACTCCACTGATTCTTTAGGGTGCAAAGTTCCATGAGCTCCTCTGTGCTCCCACCAGCGCAGCTCACTGTAATTACACCTCACTGTAATTGTGTGTACCCTTGTCAGTTTCTTCAACCAGCCTGGGACACCCAGGAGAAATGTCTTATTTATCTACATGTCCTTCAGGACTGATAGAGAGATACAGAATGAGCATGTCAGATGCATCTGATGTAAGAATAAATGTATGAGGAGATGACTGGTGAGTACCATTCATTCGTAAATGAAAGAAAGGAAAAAGTTCACGGATTTCCCAGATGTGCTCAAGCTTTCCCAGTATTGTAGCCAACCCTGAAAGCACAAGCCTTAAGTGAACCTCATCTCAGAGAAGTGACAGGTTGTGAGCCCCTTTCCGAGGGGACCTTCTCCCCTGCAGATCACACAGGTGTGTGGACTTCTGACCACCTCTGCTTGAGTGTAGGGAGGTTGGAATTGTTGGCATCCAGAGCTTACTCGTAGGGCCAGCATCTTCTTCCTTTCTTAGTTAGAACTTTATGAACCTCTTTCACCTCAAAGCAAAGTATGATTCCGAGCCAAGAGGGTACTTTTTCAGAAGAAACATCAAGACCCATGTATATTTGGAGGCAGCCAAATGCACACACCCAGTGACAGCTGTGAGGGGTGTCTCCAGAGTGGCCTCCTGCACCTTCTCTGGTCTCAGCGAAGCTCCCATAAGACCTGCCTTATTCTCTTTTTCACATTTTATAAAGCACTCACCCCACCCCTGCTCTAAAAGATAATGGAAAAAGCTGGGAAGACACACCTCAAACTGGACATACACATGGACATGGAGTTTGGTAAGAACAGAGGACATGAGATACCAGAGGCATTTCGATCACAGAACTCATTTTTGTCTCAATAGACACATAAACATCTGGACATAGAGAATCACAGGTCTTCACACCTCTGTTTGGTCTTTCATCTGTCAAATCTCTCCTGAGCCCCAATATGGTTATGTGTCCAAGTGTGCATCCAGGGCTGCTCGTAACAGACCCCACTCTGCTGGGAATCAACCAAGGGCCCAACGGGTGGTACATGCCCCTTTCCTCCTGAGTTCATTCCCAAGATCCTGAGGGAAGGTAACTTGAGAGTTCTGACTAAGGGGGCTGGCAGATATTTTGTCCCATTTTCAGACACACTTGCCAACCAGGAATTGGCAGTGCTTGACAGTGCTCAGGTCCCTGAAAGGGCAGGATCTTCTGCTCCAAGTCTGCCCTCCAAGCAATGGAGAGCTAACCTGACAGACATCTCTCTGCAAGCAGTCTGGCTCCAAAGAAGCAGATAATGATGGGCTCTTTCTGTTCCCAACTCACCCATGGGGTAACTCCCTCCTCTGTCAAAGCAGTGAGAGGTAGAGAAGGTAGGAGTGTTACATTGTCCAAAACTCCCTTCACACAGGCAGGTTCCCACCCATGATATTGCTTGTGCCCACACAGCACCTGGGGCTGAGAAGAGCTGCTGCTCCCCAGGCTGGAGAGCTGCGAGTCCTGCCAGCTGGTCCTCAGCACAGTCCTGAGGAAATGGCTGTCAATGCAGATGATGCTTGTCCTTAGGGGAGGTTCAGGAAAACCAAAGGAACTGGGATTCAGGCAAGTGTTCTCTCTTGGTGGGGATCTTGTTCCACTCTAGGAGAAACACTAACCACCACAAGGTTGATGCACAGCTGATACTTTTTCAGAACCATATCAGTTAGTTCCAGCCTAAGTCAGGAAGTATTTTCCCAGTTTCTCCAAACCTCTCCAACTAAAACTAAACGGTCGTCAAATTTAAGATGTGATGTTCAAATAATTGTGCTCCACGACTGGGCCTAGAAGAGAATCAAGGATGCCTCTGAGGTCAGTTACTCAGACAGCATCATTAGCAAGCATTTTGCATATACGCTCAATGCTTAAAGTTGAATTTATTATTCCTCTCAAAGGTTCATTCAAAAATTAATTACTCAAAATTTCCCCTTTTCTAAGCCACAAAGCTAATCGGGCTTTTAATGTACTGTCATTTAAAATAAATAAAATCGAGTCATGATTTCTGTCAGTTAAATAAATATATTCTGCAGAGGCTTTAAATTATCATCCATCTTAGCAAAAGGGGTTATATGTTATACTAGCAGCTAGTGACTGATTAGTTATTTATTCTCTTAAAGAGTAACTGAAGGAGATTAATATTCTGATAAGCTTGTCACTGATTTCTGGGAAGGGCCTGGTTTTCTTTCATCACATGTGCTATAATGTGTCAGACATAAATTCCATTATAATTACAATTAGTACTAATGCGTCCCAAATTATATTTAATGGAAAGGTCATTATTTTACCTAAACAATTTTTTCCTAAAAATTGTACATGGATTTTTATTAAAAAAAAACACATAGTTAATTTATGTCGAGAAAAGCACAATAAGTAAATCAGAAAACCACAAGTTTCTAAAAGAAAAGGCAATGTGTTTTGTTTATTCTTTCAACTAGATTACATTTTCCACACATGTTCTGTTGATAGTGGTTTCTGGATGATAGTGGGATGTGGGGAGGAGGTGGGCAGAGGAAGAAGGAGAAGAAAGGATCTTCTGTTGGCAGTGCTCTAAGTATGTTCTAGACAGAGTGCAAGATGATTAAACATTGATTCTTCTAATTCTTACAATAACAGTATGAAGTAGATAGGTGTTTCCAACTTACGAAGTAGCAAAAAGAAGTCATTGCCAGGTTCAATGCCTTAAGCAATTTTATAGCACCATGGATGTGAGGAAGTGAAAGCTAAACGTAGATCTTTCCAGTTCCGAGCCCCCAAGCCCCTGAGACCACAGTTGGTATTTCTCATTCTTCTGTGTAATGACAGCTGCTGGCAAGAGGTCCACATACCCCACCCCCACCGTGGGTGAGTAAAGACCTCTTCTAGATTCTGCTGAGTTAGGCAATGGAGAGACCAAGTCTGCCCAAGTCTGAGTCCATTTCTGGTTTTTCTGAGAGCTGGGCTCCCAATGCATTTCTTTTCTGATTTCCATAATATCAATGAATACATGAATGTGAGAGAATTAAGATAACAAGTGAGCCAGCATCTTGGCAGCCTGACTACAGAGCTTCTTAACACAAAAACAGCACATTGTGAAATAATCGAGTTGTGAAATGACCCTGAGATTTACTATGACAAGACCCAGGTTTGAAGTCTTAAGAAACTTAGTCATAATTTAAAACAAAAAGCTATTTCTTAAACACCTCAAGACACAAAGACAAACACACACATACACACACGATAGACTGTGTTAGAAATAACACATTGTATGCCTCTGATTAGCTGAGCAACATTTGGCAAGCCAGTTCTCCAAAATGAACTTCCATTCCTTCATCTAAGTAGGAAGGTTGGAGATCATCAATGACTCTCAAAGTGAGAAGTTGTTAGGAATGCAAATTCCTGGGCCCCACCCCAAATCACTGTAGGAGGTCATTTACCTGGGTCTCCATGACATTCTAAAAGGCTCTATGTTCAATAATAAAAGTGATCCCTTCCCATTGTATGTTATAAATCATTTTAGTGTGTATTACTTTTTCATTGTAGATGACAGTGATATATATAGTATCAACTGTGTGTCAGGTGGAGGCATGTCATAGGTAGCTTTAACCTCTGATGCCTTGAGGAATTCATGTCTACTGTGAAGAAAATGGCAGGTTGACAGAAATCCGATATGGGAAGTGCAGAGCTGACAGCAATCAGAGGGCTGTAGGAACACACGAGGGAGCAGTGACTCAAAATGGAGATGCTTTAACCCAGACAGGGAGGGAGGAGGGAAGAATTCAGGTTCTAGTATAAGACTTTAAGGAGAGGGACCTTTGAGATGGACATATGAAGTCCAATGGGAAAGGTATGACTTTACATATTTTCAATGGGAAAGCAAAGATCACAGTAAAATGCCCAAGTTCACAGTTATTGAGTGAAAGAGAGGACATCTAAAGGCAGAGCTTTGAATTAGAAACTCTTTGTTTTTATTCTATACTTGTGCAATTCTCTCATAAAGCAACTGTTTGAGAAAATGGAGACCTCCAGCGAGGACCACCCCCCCTCCCCGCCCCCCTCCCCACCAAGTCCCACCCTAGTGGGAATAAAGCACAATCCCAGCAGGTCTGGGGGAGGGGAGTCATTCAGTAGTCAGCCGGGCAGCAGTGGCAGAGCCTGGGGCCCGGGCAGCCACCAGTGAGCCTATTAAAGGTATCAGATGTCATTGGTACCTCCTTTATCCTTCTCACTTTGGACCTCACAGGCTGATAAGAAGGGGAAAGCGTTATAACCCAGAAGAAAAACTGTTGCATGATTATAACCCTGACAGCCTCCCTCTAATGAGCTTCCCTGCAGATACGGAGAGGGGAGAGTGCTTTGATCTCCTGGAACTGGAGGCTGAAAGGACCACTGTTTGGAGGAAAGCTGCCTGATGGGGTCCAGTCTCCCGGTAATCAAAGTCACAAGCTACCATCTGAGCCATTTGTGAACCGCAGATAAGATTAGCTGCTCATTTGATAAATCAAGCTCCACCATCAATGGAGGCTAATTGTATCTGAAACATGACCCAAGAAGTGTCAGCTCCTGGGACAAACATTTCCTTTGTCCTAGGCTTGAAAGCAGGACAACATTTTTGTTTGAAAACTTGAGACAACATTAAGAGATGGGCATTGTTTTTTCTCCTTTTACACCCAGACATAAGAGAAGAAGTGTGGAGCTCTTAGAATTAGACCCCAGCTTACACTTAAAGTTTTAGAAGGAGCCCGCATTATAGCGTCAGAGAGTCACTATTTTTAGGGTACAGGATGACAGATCCAGGAATACCTGCAGAGGGGAATTATTTCATGACTTCAGAGCTAGAAAGGAAAGGGTCCAGGCTTTGGAAAATTCTTGTCCAGGAAGACGGGCTTTGAAATTCTAGAGTGTTGTGAGCTATAGGCAAAGAAAGGATGATTGGCCATATGCAATTTGAAGGCATTTATAAGGGTAACATTTTGCCCAAGGCTGATGTGGCTGACAGGTCTACTTTCTTCAAATGCGTTCCCATGTCAGTAGAACTTGAGCATAAAATCAATCATGACCCGGCAGTTTGAAGAGCCCTGATGCTTTGGCAAATGAAGAAAGTCCATTGATCTACTCCATATTCACTAAAGTTGCTTCTTTGCTACTTCAGAGTCATCTCTTCCATTGTATTCCCCAGGCACAGTGTGGTACAGAAGTGAGAAAATTCTGTTCCTTGACCTCTGTGAATGTTTGTGTGTGTGATTCTGAGCACCCTTAGCTTTCCTCTTTTATGAGGGGGAAGCACAAATTCCCTCTCCCATCAGCCCTGCTGTAGCTCTATTTCCAGCCTCGTCCACTATAGCTCTTAAATTGCTGGGTTGTTTCTGTGTCCGAGCAGCTAGTAAAAGCTGCCTGAAAATGGCAAGGTATGATAAGAAGCTCCTTATTATGGATCCCAAAATACATGAACCCAGAATAGCCTTGCTCATTGGAGTCAGAAAAGAAGGAGGAGACAAAGAAGAGAAATGCGCCAAGTCTCCCAGTCCATGGAAGAGCTGGAGGAAACTTCTATCAACTCACAAACGTTCACACTGAGCTGGCCTTGAAGGGAACCCTTTCAGAGACTTTCTTCTGCTTTTGAATTGGGCTCATGCTCTCCTGCCAGCACCTGGCAGCTCAGGTATAGAAAGCACACTGACCTTGCAGATGTTGAGGACCCAGGGTTAATGGCCCAGCAGAACCACCAGATCCAGCTGTCAGAACCACAAACATTATAGGGGAGGGGGTCTCTGTAATTAATAGCACTCTGAATGTGGACCAGGCACAATTAGTCCTCACCAACACTCCAGAGAGAGGCACAGCAATTTCTGCTTTAAAGACCAAGGAACTATGACTCAGAAAGTTAATCTGATTGCTCCAGGAACATAGCTAGTAAGTGGCTGAGCTGGTAGATGAAACCAGATTGTTTGATTAGTGACAGAATACTTACTTTTGAATATTATGTAATAGGAGATTTGGATCATGATACCAATTATTTTTTAAACAGAATGTTTTGCAGCAGACTTATCTGCTAGACCACCCAGGTGTGCCACGAGTTATCTTTCCTGTGGGGGGAAAAAAAACTTTTTACAACAAAAGATGTACTGTCCCTCTTCAACAACCCTGTCTTCACCAGGCAACCTCTAGGTCTCTAGTTTAAACACCTCGTTCTCTAGTTAAAAAACCAGTAATCAAGTTGAATTCTATAAGAACACGCTGAGAGAAACTCTGAAACAGATGTACCATTGCTTTTCCCAGGTCATATAATCACTTAGTGGGGGCACCTGGAAGCAGAACTCAGGCTTCTTAATTCCTGGGTCATTTCCTTGCTTCCTCTTCATTTGCTTCAAAGCACAAAGCAAATCCACTCTCAGCTGATACACACTTGGATGATGCCTACAGAAGATGCTAGAAGAAAGAAAGCCCTTCTATGTCCAAGAGGACTCCACAAAATATTGAGAACCAATTGTAATCCTCTGTTCATTAATGACAAGCTTGATTTCTAGAGCGTTTTGTTCTTCAGAGTTGCACATGCCTCGAAGACTCTCGATGACCACGGATGCAGTATTTAATCCCAATATTAATGCCACAGATTGAAAACATCTGACATTTGAGAAGCTTGGTATTTTACTGGAGCCTGTCTGCATCTTCACAAATGCTTAGTCACCCAAAGATCTGGGCAATTAAGTGAAAACACCAAGAAAGAGAGAGAACTCCTGACCACCACATTCTATGCCCTCAATCTTGGAAGGCAAGATGACCAGAAAGTTCTCTAAGCTCAAGCGACAGACCGATCCATCCTTTTCTGCAGGATCATGGGTGAGGAAAAGTACTTACCGCAGACTGGGGAATATTTCCACCTGTTCGAGGAGCTTCTTTAGACTGACTGTCCACAACTATGGCTCTCCAATAAGCATCTTTAGTTGATGCAGGAGAGAATGACTTTCCCTTTTACTTGGTCTCACTCACACTTTGCTAATTCTTAACTCTTCATGCAACTAGGGAAGGAAAACGCCAGCACCACCTGGCTGTCGGAAACTCTGGGTTGATTCTAATCCTACTTCAACCAGTTGTCTTCATTTTGGGCAAATCCTTGTTTCTTCTCTGGACGTCATTTTCTACATTTACAACCCTGAAGAGCCTTTGGCTCTTACTCTAAATCCACATGATCCTAAATCTTTGCACATTGTCTCCAGGGAGCATCCAGGAAGAGGCTGATTCTCTGTCGGCAATAAAGGGAGGAGTACAGAGATACATTCCACAAAACGCCATCCACTACTCTTTGAAGGTTTCAAGGTCATGGAAGACAAGAAAGGACCAAGAGATTGTCACAGAGTGAAGGGAACCCAGGCACTGTGACATCGAAATGCAATATGCAGGATCCTGATTGAATCCTGGAACAGAAAAGGGATTTGGGAGGAAAAAAATGGGTTAAAGTCTTTAAGTCTTTAGTTTAGTTATAGCGTGTAATTGTTTTGCTATTATGGTCATATAAGATGTTAACATTAGGCACAGCCTGGTGGCTCATGTGGTAAATCCGAACCAGGGGAGCAGTCCACATACAGCCCCAGGACCCGGGTTCAAGACCAAGCACCAGTGGGGAACAACTAAAAGGAACAAATAAATAAAATATAGTGCTTTTTTACAACATGGATAGACTTGGAGAGAATTATGCGTAGTGAGATAAGCCAGAAGGAGAAGGACAGACATCGTATGACAGCACTCATATGATGGGTAAATAGAAAACAAATGTCATAAATTAAACGAACACTAAAAATGGGGAGGGGGTGAGAGACAGAGAGAGAGAGAAAGAGGGAGAGAAAAGAGAGAAAGAGAGAGAGGGAAAACACTACTCCAACAACAATGGATCTTAGAGATGAGAGACAAAAAGGCAAATCAGGGGGCACCAAAGTGATGGGGGAGGGGTGGGGGAAATGGTATGAAGGGAATTAACTATAAACAAAGGGAGAAAAAAAAGTGGGGGGGGAATATTAGTAAATCTACTGTGCTATTTATAAATGTAAAAATACCACTATGAATACCTCAAAACAAGCCATTGTCAAAATGCAACATCCCTTCAATAATAATAATAAATCAATACAGTACTTTTTTCCTCTGTTTTCTTCCCTGCCTGCCTGTCTTCCTCTTTAATATTAAAAAAATCAGAGGAGGACATTGGGTGAAAGGCATACGGGAGTATACTGTAGTTTCATTAAAGACTTCTTTCATTCAAAAACTATTTTAAAATGAATAACTGAAAATAATAATGCTGTGAATGCAGATATTTTCTCAGAGAGGGGCACTGCAAATTTACCCAGGCCTCCCTCTTTTCTCTTTCTGTGTGCCCCTTGGGGCCTAGTCTTGAGTTGTCTTTCAGTAAGTTCTCAAATTCTTATTAAAACGAAGTTGGCCAAAATACTGTTCACTACCAGATTTTAACCCAGGACATACTAACATGGAGCTTTGTCACTGGGCAAAGAACAACATTGGAGGTGTGGTATTTCTGCAAGTAAAACACACACAAGTTCTAGAAAAATACCATTGTTTCCTGGCACCAAGGAAAGGAAACATCTCCACATTCAAGGAAGATGGCTGGGCTGATTTCTGAAAGTAAAAAGGAAAGGAAGAAAAAGAAGCAAAACAAAAGATCAAGTGGTTCTTTTTAAAAATCCGTCATCGTCATTGTTGCTGTTTGAACGGAGCCAGAAGCTTCAGATAACAGTAATCACTAAAGAAGAAAAAGAACAAAAAACCCTCAGAGTTCCATTTATTTTTCATAATAAATGAATTGCCCCCCAAAAAAATGCAGGCTTGCAGAGTTAATTAAACAGCTGCCCCATGGCTGATTCTGAGATGCTAGGGGCTTTGACAGACTGCTAAACAAATGGGACCATAAAGGTGTGGGCTGTTTAGCTTGATTGAAGAGTTGGAGTTTTTCACCCCTGCGTCTCTAACCATCTGGAAGTGAGTTTGTGGAATGTGGGATGGCAACCTCTCTCCCCTTATCTACTGATAAGATTCACAGCCTCAAACATGTGTACTAGAAAAGCAGGGCGCGAATATTTTAAACCTTAAACAACTTATAAATCCTCCCTCTAATGGTCATCTGCAGCTATCACAGGGAAGGAAGGAGACTCATCTCCCATTCAGCCCTGCCAGCTTTGGAAGTCACAAGTCAAGATGGAAACGTCTTGAACCTAAAGGAAAACTGGATTTTGATTCATGATCTTAACCCAGTTTCTCTAAGTCTCCACAAACTTCAGGCCATAAAGGTCAGGTCTCCGAGACTGGCCCTAGGATGAGACTGCTGTGCAAAGAAGGTTTAATTGACCAAAGAATCTGAGGATAAGGATCAATATTTTTCTGTGTTTATAGGTTCTTGTCAGTTCTTGTCAAGCTGAATCCTACAAACAAAACACTGGAAGTGGCAACCTCAGTGACAGAATGTGTTCAGGTGCCTGGCATCAGAAAGGCTTGGCTGTTGGGAATGAAAGAAACCTAGTTGACTGTTCCTTTTTGCTTTTTCAGTCTAAAAATGAGAGCATCTAGTGGTGTATGTAGCTATCACGTTGGTTTATGTCATGGGTGGGTATGAAAATAAATTAAATTTAGATGAAACACAATGAGGGAAAAAATCACAATTAGATGCAGCTGGTAGCATCTTGGGTGAGACACACAAGAATGAAAGGAATAAAGGAGCTTCAGCGCTTTCTGAAATCTGTCATTGAGTCATTGGTTTCTTCCTTTATGTGTGAGCACCCAGACGGTTCCAAGCATGAAGTGAACACCAGGAATATGGAGTCAGATTTAAACCTTGTTCTCAAGGAGCCTGTGACCTACAGGCTGTACAGAGCAATCCAACAAGTGCGGACAGAGTGACAATGACTATGATAGAAGTGAGTTTAGACTTTCTGTGAGGCCAGGTGCGGGGTGGCAGTGAACAGGAAAATGTCTAATGTGTCACCAGTTTTTCAAAACAAAAGATGTTTCTCCCCTCCTTGGTTTATCTCACCTCAGACTAACCTTTAAACTCCAAGTTGTTAGACTTTACTATCTGTAGGTTTGGAAAAAGACAAAGGTAAACTATCGAATGTTTCAAATTTCTCGTGGTAAAAACCTCAAGCTTAAGCTATTTAAATGACTAACAAAATTATTTTTAAAAATTTTAACAAACAGAAAAAAAAATCACCATTTAATTTCATCTATTTAGTCAAATGATTCTTTAAAGTATCTACTGTATCCCAAGCCCTAGTGCCAAAGCCAGAGAGTTTAGCCCCTTTGATCTTAACTCTTTTGAAAGGGGTCATTCTGGTCCTAATTTCTTATAAGACATAATTGGTTTCATAGTGGAAAAGTGATCCTATTTCCTTTTCTTAACCAAGAGCAAAGTGATCGTTTTATCTACACAGACCTGCTTGAGGTAGAGGGGTTGTCTAAAGGCATTAAAACTAATTGCAGAGTAATACAAAGATAATGATAGTCTATTGGACCAAATAGTCTGAAACAACTTAGTTCTGACTAAACCACAGCATTGTAGTCCCTTTATACAGAGCATGCATTTAATGGTCTTGTGAAACTAACACCAGGCAAATAAGACTGAAAAACAGCCCAGGAAAGAGCAACTGGGCTAAACTTAGGTTGAAATCAATGGTTCTCTTGGAAATACCTCTCTTGGACATTTTAAGAAACTCATATTTGTACCTACACCCAGAACCCAACTGACTTTGTCTTCTGAATTTAAACATTTTTATAGCATTTTCTGAAAAGATCTTAAAAACACCAACAATGGATTTTCAAAGTTCCCTCTACAGCTCGTCAAATATGAACTCTGTTGATTTTGCCAGTTGTACTCCTGGATTCAGTTTCTTTGGCCAAGTGAGGGAAAGGCTTCTGCTTCCAGAGGTCAAGCATTATCTTGATTTAGCAGGTTGAGCCCCCAGAATCACTGCTATGCTCAGTAGCAAAGAATGTGGGCTGGAAGGATTAATTACCAAAGCCAGTAATCCTGACTGCAACTTCCAAAAATATGGGGAAGTCCAAAAAAATTTTTGAAAGTGATTTGCAACATTCTGTTCAAATCAGTCTCATGAGTACCGTCACTTTGACACCTCTTCCCCATGTAAACATCATTATCACAGACACATCAGCTATTCCTTCTGAACCTTCATTCACCCTACGGCTCAATTTTCCCTCCTCTGAAAGATCAACACAGCTATACGAATGGGTTCTGCCTCTGTCTCTCTAGTGAAATAAATACTCTCAAAGCCTAAGAATGCCAATAGCCACTTTATGACAAGTTGTGTGTACGACCACAGGTCTGGACAAAAACGTATTGTGTCTTTTACTCTCAGACCCAGGGGACATAGATACTCTTGGCAAAGTCAGATAAGCTGGTATAAATCGTGCATCTCCAATCATTCTGCAATTCCTGCCATTTCATATCAGTGAAAGTTCAGTTTATGAGGCGCTAACCACACAGAAAATTCCCAGTTGGCCATTAAAACTCCTAAACAGATACTATTCTCTTTAGTTTACTTTGATCTGGGCTCAGTCAGTTAAAATTTGCTACAGCAAATGCCCACTAAACCAAGAGTAATTCTATGAAAGAAAATATTGGTAGTTGAGATTATTCATTCAGTGAACTTGGGTAAAAGGAATCTCGGACTTATGAATATAATACACACATATTATATACATAAACTTATAAAAAATCATTCACATTGCTTAAGCAAGGTCCGTAGTTTCAGCACCCTAGAAAAAGTATCTATATATATCTCATACATCAATAAATTTTCAATAAAATTATTGAAATAATTGATAGGAAACAAGGAAAACAGCAGCTCACAATAAATGGTATAAACAAATTTCATTTAAAATGTGGAGCCTGATACCATATGCGAGTGTCTGGACATAAATACAATTAAAACCCAAGTAACTAAGAAGGAAATGTGTTAAAACAGCTGATCTAGCAAGAAATATAATTGGCAAAGGACACTAAAATCACAGTTTATTGCACACATGCACCCAATATGTGTCACATAGGAGAATTCTTGTCCTCCACAACAAACTATTGGGGATTTTTAGAAAACAATATTGTACCAAAGAAGAAAGAACTTAATTAACTGCAGATCTGGAAACTTACATTCACATCTACTGTGTCCATCTTGAGGTGGAAGGAGGCACATTCTGAGACTTGATGAAAGGAAGGCAACTCTATGACTGAGTCCCTTGTCCCCTAAAAGTTTTCAGGAAATTCACATTGAATGATTGCTACTGTAAGTATATGGTTTTTCTCATTTGAACCTACATTATATATAACTAAGATTATATTTTTATCCCTCATTCCTCTGGACAAATTGAGAAGACGGGTTTGCTACCCAACTCCAAGCGAATCGAAGAATCAGAGTTGAGCTAGAGGTGACCCTGCGAGTGCAGGTGACTCTCTTCCTAAGCATTGTGCTCCAAATTCAGTGATTCCTAAACCAGGGCGATTGTGTTAAGGGATCACCCAGAAGTGGAACTTTCTGGTCAGCTCACCTTCTATAACACCTTCAAGTGTCTCCTGGAGTCACACTGGTCTTAGATTATGTGCAAAGTCTCAATCTCTCTAAAGTTGTATGCCTTTCTCCAATGATTCAATGCCACAACTCTTCTTTACTCTGATTTTCCACAAGACATGCATTCATATGCATGCATGGTCAGTAGTTACTGAATGCTTAAGATAATCATTCCAGCTTAGCCCTTGGGTCACCACAGTGAGTAAGACAAGTTCTTTCTTGAATATATGGGGGCAGGAGGCACAACAAAACAAACAAACAAACACAATAAATATATAATCCAACAAATCCATGAATAATAGTTATGTGATAATAAGTTAGGAAGTTAAAGAGAGAATTTTCACGAGGAGGCAGAGGGGAAATATTTAACTAGAAGAGATGGAAAACCTTCATATGGAAGTGACTTCTAAGCAAAATCATTATCCAAACATAGATATAGCAAATGCAAAGGCTTTGAGGTAGGAGTCAAGTTCACTTTTTTCTGGCACAGAAAGAAGCCAAATTTGTTTCTAGTAGAATAATGAAAGAGTAAGCAGATGCTGGGAAAATGATGGTGGCAGGCAGAGTTCTGAGAGTCTCCCAGCAATCTCAGTCTTTACCTGTGCACACGCCTAGCATAATCCCAGGAATTCTTACCATTTTTTTAACATGATTATGTAAGGGTGTAGATTGACTTCAGAACTCACCTATAACAGAGGTTATCCAGATAAGCCTGACCCAAACACAGGAGCCCTTGAAAGCTGAATTGCATTTCACTAATGTCAGAAGATAAAGTCAGAGATTCAGAGCAAAACAGGGGACTCCATGCCCCAACATTGACTTGAAATTGGAAGAACCACAGGGTGAAAAACGTGGGAGGCCAAAATGCGACATGTGACCTTGAATGAGAGCCAGCTTGGAAACACGAGCTGCAGTCCTACTACTTCAGGATGCTCATTTGCCAAGAAAAAGAATGCGTTCGCAGGTGTATTTTTCCCTGGAAGCTGCAGATAAAAACTCAGGCTCTTCAAGGTTTTCATCTCGCCTCGCCTGGATTTCAGCTTTGTGATTCTCTGTAGCCAGCCATGCCACACTCATCTTCTCCCCTCCAGAACCACCAGCTCATGAACAGATGTGGTTTGAAGCTGCCGTATTTCTGGTTAACGTATTAAACAGCAGGAGAACCTAGTGATAAAAGTGGGAGAGGCAGACGAGGACAAGAGGGTGTGAGAACTTACCAGGCAAGAGAAGAATCTGGATTTTGTTCTCCTGGAAAGAACTTAAGGATTGTAAAGAGAGGTTGGTAAAGCAGAGAATATATAACTAAGTTATCCTTTAACATGGCTCTTCATGCCTCTAGTGGAGAACAGGAAAGTGGGCAGGATGATAGTGATGGCAAGAGACCTGGAGTCACAGGTGATGAGGTGAAAGATGAGATTAGCTAGGACTAGAGTTGTGGCAGGAGTGATGGGAACTGAGATAAATGCATTTAGTTGTAGAGCTAACAGAATTTAGCATGGATTAAATATGTGCAAGCAGGGAAGGGAAAAGGAAAGGTGATTCAGGAATGATCCAAGGCTTTGGACCTGAGCATCTGAATGGATGGCAGTCAGCAATAGGGTATGCGTGTGTGTGTGTGTGTGTGTGTGTGTGTGTAAAAGTGCACAATATAAGTTCTCCTGGGTTCCTTGTGTTCTCCTTTCTGGACAGTTTTGCTCAAAACATTCTCTCACCTAGGATATCTTAAAACTGACCCTCTACTTTCTCAAATATTCTCCCTTTAAGACTAAGCCCAAACCTACCGACACCAATATTTCCTTAATCATCCACCCTGGAAGAGATGCAACTGTCCCCAGGCTCCTAGAATCTTCCTTTGGCTGCCACTTAGACCCTACCACTCACAGAAAACCAGAAGCACCTTAATTCATTCAGCACCCGTGATGGCACTGGGGTGACCCACGGCCCAGCTTTGCCTGCTTTGAACACTGGGGGTCTCATGTTCTGAGTAGACTCACGGCCTCAGGCAAATAGGGATGCAGCTCTCCCCCAGTCCCTACCACATCAGGGTGCAAATCAGTTGTCACTCCTTGCTTAGCTGAGCAGAGGCCATTAACAAACAGCAGGCACTCAATAGTGACTCCAGTTTTAGAGCCGATACTTTGCTACTCCAGAAGCAGAGCACTGCCTGACGAGTGAGAGTTCGGAAGAAAATGACTTGTAGACTTTTCTCGTGGATGATGGAAGAGACAGCTTGCGGAAAGGTTAGATCGATTCTTTCTTGCACATCCAACCAAATATAGAAAATTTCTTTCCAACCGTGTTTGCTGATTTTTGTTTCTTTTTAAAATATCCTTGCATTAAAAATTGATACAGATGACTGGTTTCCTTCTAGGAGATTTAGTTCTTCCCTGGCTTTCTGTATCAACTGGGCAATAATTCACAGGCCGTGTCTGAGAACGGGTTAACCCCACAGGCTGGGTACTGCTGCATTTCCGCTCTTGGTTCAAATGCTAAGTGAACCTGCATAACCAGTTTCAGGTGCAGTTTAATCTCTAGGCCACTGTTTATTTGTCAAAGGCCTTGCTGTGCACTCCTGTAGGTCAAAAGGCCCAGAAATGAGAGGTGGCAGAGAGGTCAGACCCTGGGGAACTGTGGAAACAGCCAGAACTCCAGTAGTCTTAGCCATTAGCTCCCTGTGTGGCCTGAGCCAGGCCTCACGGCTCCCTGAGCATCAGCTTCTACTTCAGTGCAGGAGATCAAGGCCCAGCGAAGCCCTGGAGACCTCCATCTCCACCCTCCCCTGACCCCGCTGAGAGTCCAGTGAGCTCTCCCAAGGGGCGCCATCAATCCAACCGGGAGCAATTTCTCCCTGTCGCTCTCACTTATCATTTTCTGAGGGTCAGCCCCTAATACTCATCGAATATGTATTAGCTAAGATACTTCGTTAATGACCTTAATGCCTTATTGCGTTGAATCTTTGCACAGCCCCATGGAATACTTATTATTAGTCTGCTAAGTTTTAGCTTATACCATATAGATTGAGAGAGTTTAAGGAATTCCCACAACTCTCACAATTAGAAAGCAACAAATCTAAATTTCCTCTGTTTTCATACACATCATGTTTTAGTCTTTTAGCTCTCCTCTAGCTGCAGTCAGGTAACATACGAATCTTGCAATAATACAAATGGCATATATGTAATTCCAACCACATACCAAACACTGCACTAAAGGTCGTACCACATTTTCACTGCGAGAAGTATACTGCTATTTTGATTAAAGGAATTAGTGCTTTAAGAGTCTAAGTATTTTCCAAAGTCCCACATCCAAACTATGATGAGTGGAGCTGCTAGTCTGACAACAAACTCGTTCTCTGCCAGAGCAACTGATTGCTCCTACAGAACAGGGATCTGGGGACTGGAAACATGTGTGGGTTATACAGTAGGGAGAGCGTGAAGGGCATAGAGCCCAGGACGGGGCACAGTGAAGCTTTCTCAGGTAGAGTGAAACAAAGGTGGTAGGAAGAACCACGCACTGATGAGCACCATCAGCAGGAAGAGGTGGACATGTACCAGTGTAAACAGTGGGTTTTCCAGGCAGAGAATAGCTAGCTCCCTGTAGGATTGTCTCAACAGCCAGACCCCAAGAAGGGGCCCTGGTCTCCTTCCATACATCTAGCCTGAGAGACCAGGTTCTGAAAAAGGAAAGCAAAACAAAGAAAGCTGAATTCTCTTGCCAGCTTTTGATTGTGACTCTAGTATGTACTTGACCCGGCCCAATCAGAAATACGTGTGCCAGGAAATGAGATCCTCCACATTCACTCCTAGAAAAGCCTGGGTCCTTATCCAGGGCATCCCTGGCAGGTTCACCAAGAATAAAAGACACACAGGGACAAGTATGTTGTCCCCAGATGTGTGCTATGGGTCTCGGTTACATGGCTAAAAAGAAATGACAGGAATTCTTTACAAAAAGCAGTTGTGATTCAACAGCTTAGAAGCTAGTCCTCTCTTCGACAGTAGGGAGGAGAAAGAAGGACATTACATTACTGAGGTCAAGATAGCTTAAATGGGAAAGCTGATGCAGTAGCAAAATTTATGCCAAATTGTTTTCATGACTAAGTCAGTAATGTATGTTTCTAGTCTTCGGTTGGGAGGTTATCAAATATTCTGACCAATCACGGTACTCAAAGGGGTATTATATTTATTTAGAAGAACGATCAGTAAATGGTATTTACTATGTAAAAAATCAGCAACATAGCTTTTCTAATACTGAAGTGTTTTACTGAAACCTGGTCTTAATGCTATTCTCAGTACTTAATTAGAAAGGAAAAGGCACAGTTTGGTGATTTTGAATGAATTCAATCTGCCTGGTTGAAATGCCCCGGGCAGACAGGCAGTGGATGCCAACTCCCTCCTTAAATAAGCCAACTATTGTCCTCAGTGCTCTCAGTGAGGACACCTGTTACTGGGCATTTGCAGCTATGAAGATCGGAACACAAATAGTAGTTCCTAAGGGACTGAACAAGGCCCTGAGGTCTCTTTCTTATGGCCTAAGACCCTTGGTACTGGGAAACTGGGGAACAATTGCCTTATCTCCTTTCCCTCTGTTCCTCATTTTCTTTCTCCTCCAGAACTATTGCTACCTTTGCTCGATCCTAGTTTTCCTGTTATCTAGCTCTTCTTTTGAGACTCTGAAATCAACCACAGAAGGAAAACTTTGATATAAACAAATATGTGGAAATGTAAAAACGTTCTTCAGGACAACCGAAGGACTACAGAAGAATCAAAAGGGAAATATCTGGAAGCAAATAAAATGAAAATATACTTGTTAAAACTTAAGAGATCAGTAAAATTTTAATTAATACTAATTCAGTACACCTTCTTAAAAACCAAGGCAGACAGGAATAGTATGCCAACTCCCTCCTTAAATAAGTCGCATAAAACAGTATAAACAACCCTAAGAAAAAAGTTTATAGTGACAAAACTCTACATTGAGAAAAAATAAACTTAAAAAACATAAATTTACATCTCAAGAGACTAGAAAAGGAAGAAACTAAGCCCAAAGCTAGTAGACTGAAAGGAAATAACAATGATTAGAGAAGAGATCAATAAAATTAAAATAAGAAGAACAATAGAAAAGATCAGTGAAAGTAAGAGGTAGGTTTTGAAGAGATAATAATTAGTTAGAAAATAAGATCATATAAAGAGAAGGCACAAATAAGTAGAATCAGAATTGAAAAAGAAAATACTATTGAATAAACAATTTAAAATCTTAAAGTCACAGGATACAAATTTAACATTCAAATATCAATTCTTTATACCAACAATTAAAAAAGAAAATCTAAAGAAGAATCCCATTAATTATACCATCAAAAACAAAATACTTAGGAATACATTTGACTGAAGTGGTGAAAAATATTTATACTGAATATAAGACAACGATGAATGGATTTGAGGGAAACAAATCACATGATACTCTGTGTTCATGAATGGAAAAAACTGATACTGTCAAATGTGTCTCTAAAACCATTTACAGATTCAGGGCAATCCCTATCAAAATTCCAATAGCATTTTTATACAAATAAAATTATAAAACTGGAGGAAAAGAGTTTATGCAGCACTAATATATTAATTACTATGCTGGATACCAGTATATGCTCAGTTTTTCATCAAACATGAGACTGATTGTTATAACTTTTATATATCATGACAAAACTGCTTACCTTTTTATCAAGAATATATGTATTTATTTGAAAGAAGTTGGTAATATATTTTCCTGATGGCTATATTCAACATTGTTATTTAAAGAATAATGAAAGTTAAGGGGATTAGAAAAATAAGCATTTGCATTAACTCCTAGAAAGGCTTAAATGTTGGCAAATCCTTGTTTCCTGTAGACTGGCCTCTCCCTTCTCAATGAATGGTATTCAGACCAGAGCTATCCTAGCATCATCCCCTGTGAGCTTGTTAGGATCAAAGCCTCTGCCAGCCCCAGACATATACAGGAATCTACAAATTCATGAGCTTCCCAGGTGACCCTCTGCACATGAACATCTGCAAAGCACTGCTCTGTCCTAAACTTCCACCTTTTCAGCTTTCAAGTGGGTCAGTAACTTTTATGGGTGTGGACATAATTCAGAAGCATATTGAAATGTAGAGAGAACCCATTTTATTTTCATCTTGATGGAAAAGAAGAAAACAGGAAACAGAAAAACTCAATCTATATACAAATGTCAGTTTTGGATTACAATCTTGTAAAATTTTCAAGATTGTAAGGAATTAACTGTGTTATTATCATAGTCTCTTGGGGAGAAAGTCACATTGTGTAACCCACTATGTCCACCCCATGAAGGCAACCTATTTGAAAACCCATTTCCAGTTGCTTCAGGCCCATGCAGTCATTTGGAACTCTCTCTGGCCTTGTGAATTCAGGCACTGTGCTATAAAGTTAAAGATGGAAATGTGAATGCAGCCAGCAAGTCTACTTCTACAAAATATCTCTAGATAAATCCTTTTCTATTAATACATAAATGTCCATTGATTGCCTCATTGACTCTGTCAATCACAACAAAATTAGATACACCATAAAAGTCTATCAAGATGACAATGGACTACTAGATTGTGGTATTTTTATATTATAGAATACTGAAAAGCATTTAAAATTAATGAATCTTTCATATTGATAAAAATGATTCTGAAAAACATAAATATTTTGAAACAGAATGCATAAAAGTTGAAATTATTCACATCCTGTTTAACAAACAGAAAAATAATAATACATAAAGGCTATGAGTACTTATAAAACCGCTTACGGGAATGATGAATGTGGAATTTATCATAAAGGTTGCCTGAGGAATTAGAGAAAGAAAATTATTGGAATAGGGACATAAATGTTTTTATTTATTCCCTATTTTCACCTTCAGGTTTACAATATTGTATGATAAAAATAACAACTGGGGAAGGAAGTAGGTAATTTCTAAATAAAAAAAACAACAAACGGCAACAGACCATAAAATCAAAATAACTATCCATAGAATTATTTTTGTTCTTAGCTAAATGCTTAAGTTACTACTTTGAGATAAGTTATTCAGAATTATTTGAAATTAACAATAATTACCTTTTCAGCTGGAGGATGATCAAATAACCTTCTAGTCCTTTCTTCATGGTTTCATTTATTCTGTTCCTTGTGTGAAAGAATCAAAACACCGGTTCATGGAAGTTTCTGGGAGTCCAAAAAATCATCAGTGGTCCAAAATTACTGAATTTGACACAAATTTAATCAAAGTCAGAATTTCCTATTAGGTCTAAGTTGTTAGGAAAAAACACATCTTAGCACATATTTCCAATAGGAAGCAGATTTCAAGTGGGTTGATAACACAGAACTTTAAGTTGAAGTTCAGTCACTTGTGACCTGCATGATGTTGATTGAGAGGCTTACTCTCACTGAGTCCAGGTGGAATAATAGCTCATATAGTTATAATTGGAATTAAGATATATAAGATAGCTCAAAATAAGTGCTCTAAGATGTAATAGCTAGTAATGATGATGATGATAATAATAATTAAATTAACTAGCTTATATTCTATAAGGCTTTTTTTTAATATCTAGGATTGTGGTATCTGAGAAGATAAACACTTTATTTTATAAGTTGAATGCACGGCATTCCAAAATAAAATACTGTAGGTAACTAGCTTTTGTTCAGATTTAAAGATGTGCCAGGGAAGACCAATAACAATTTCTAACTTACTTCCGCTTTTAACTACAAATATATTTTCTTCTTGCTCCATCCCAAGGGTAAGTTCACTTGAGTTTCCACAAATTATTTGTCAGTTGTCCTGCCATTATCATTTGGGACGATAGATGAAAACACAAATCCTAAAGCAAAAGTTAAAAAAATATATATTGAAATGAGGTTTGAAAAACTTGAAATTTGAGTTTACAACATGAAGTCTCTACAAATAAATTAAGAAGAAAACATAGATTTTTAGGAGATACTGCCTTGGATGCAAAGATCTAAATAAGACATTTATGAGAGCGTGAACTTTGTAATCAACATCTATACCCCAGTACACACCCTCCACTCATAAACCCTTCTCAGCAACCATGGAATAAGCTTATTCTTGGCCTGAGCCAGCTCCTGGTTACCAGTGGAAGTGTAGGTATAAACAGAGTTGAAAAACCAACTCTGTCATGCCAGTTGGCCTTGTTCTGTGTGTAGGGTACAGGGTGGGGCATTCTCTCTATTTCCTCTCCATTTTATCCTTCACTGATCGATGGCCACATATTATGTTATTACCCACACCCTCTCCTTCCTCACCCCCAATGGTTGTTTTGTCTCTGACATGAATGTACAAGGCTTTTTCTATCCTTTTCAAGAACAGAAAGAAACCCTAAAGACAAGAAGTTATATCTCAGAGCAAATAAATCAAATAAATTTTCTTCTGGAAACTCAAGAGAGCTTTGGAAATTGCAAAGGACAACATCTTAGAAGATAAAAAGTAATCTCTACATTCAAGTACTGATGCTCACATGAACACACTTAACATGCTCCTGAAGATGTTTGTGAAGATTGTGTAAACTAAGGGTGTCAGGTAGCTCTGATATACAAGAACAATATACCTGAAAGGACAGGTGATTGAGGATCACTTTGACCAAGTTAAAATGCATGTGATAATGACTCCTCTCTAGTGTGGTTTGAGAAAAAGGGTCTGAAAATATAGGACTCCTATTTGTAAAGTTATCCAAAATTGTAGGTAATTGATGTTTTCCTGAGAGAACTATGGAAAAAGAACAACTCTCCCTCACTAAAAAGCTGGGCATGATGGACTAAAAGAGAAGTGGAAGTGAATAGTAGTCGGGGTCCAAAATGCTGTATACTTGCTGCAATGAATAAAAAGTGGACACAGGAGGAAGGAAGAAGGAGGAGAACCATTGGGTAGGGGTAGCATCAGGCAACAAGCCCAGTTACTTATAGCTCTGAGATTGGTTATTAGAAGGTGTCTCCTTTTAGACAGGAAGAAGAAAGATAGGAAAGGAGGATGTGCTTGGAGGAAGAGGAGTAGGTGTAAAGCACAGATACAGAGAAATTTATTGAGAAATTGATAAATTCCTACACTGGGGAAAATTACCCAGTAAAAAGCTTTTGTTCTTTTTTTTTTAAGCAAGCAATTGCCAAGAATAAGGTGTCAAGCAGATTTCCTATAAATAAAGAACTTTCCTAATAACTTATGTACTTGGTAAAAGAAACAGCATTTTACATGCTATGGCCTTACTTCACAGTTTTACAGATTTCTTTAATCCTAACCATATTTTTCCAAGTTTTATATGAGCTGCTGACACTGGGTACTAGTGGTGGCAAGTGAAATTGTACTTTTTCAAGGGATTTAAATCTAAATATGGTAGTTAGACAGGAAAGCTTGAGACCGAAAAAAAAAAAAAAAAAGGATCATAGCTGCAACTTATGAGATTAAGATTACAAGGAAAATTGAATGTTTTAAAATATTCAAAGTTCTCTTTTCTTCACAATTCTTTAGAATGAGCTCATCAAGAAATGTGTCATAATTTCAAATTTTCAGAAGAAATTGAAATAAAGTATGATCCCTTGAAAATTCAAGACTAGTAGAGCAAGTTTGAAGAATTCTCTTTAACATATTAAGCACTTCTTTTCCTGATTAAAACCACTGGTATTGCCTAATAAGTGTCAAACATTTTCTAAGATTTCTTTAAAATTTTTAAGAGTTCTTTCAGCCTAGGAGTAGTTCCCAGTCCCAGTGAATCTCCAGGCAAGCACTATAAGAAGAGTGGTCCATGCTGACCCACCAGCCCACCCTGCCCAGGAGCAGCTCTTCCCAAGAACAGCACCTCAAGTTCCTGTGGGTTCCTGAGGAATTACTCCAGAGAGGAATGAGGAGACACAACTGCCAGCACAGGAATAGTTGGGATTCATACTGTCGCTGGCTTTAGTGATCCAGAGGTCTCTCTGTTGAGTAACCATGCCTATCATTGCATGAGGGACCCTGAAGGGATGATGTGCCCAATCCAAATTCAAAAAAAAAAACAAAAACAAAAACATAAACAAAGTACATATGACTCAAAGAATAAAAGAAACCAGGAACTCCCCAGAGAAGAATTCAAATGACTGAATGTGATAACCTCACAGATAAAGAATTCAATGTTTATGTTATAAAAAAAAAGAACTGAAAAATCTGCAGGTTAAACATTAACTACTCAAAGGGAAATCCAAGAACTCAGAAAAAAAAAAGTGACTGATTATAATGACTACTTCACCAAAGAGATTGAAACTACAGAGAAAACCCAGATTGACCTGCTGCTACATATTAAACATGTAGTCAAAAATTGAAAACAAACATTGAAATTTCCATAAACATGCTCAATCTTGCAGAGAAATAAATCTTAGAAATTGAAGATATAAATATAGACTGATCCTTGTGAAAGAAGAGAAACAAGAATGAGGAAAAATGAAAAATGCTATGAGAAATATCAAATACCATTAGAATAAACATAAGAATAATTGGCACCCCCAAAGGTAAGAAGCATAAAGCAGTCAGAAATTTATTTAAAGAAATAATAGCAGAAACCTTCCCACACCTGTCATAAAAACTAACCATGGAAGACTAAGAAGATAGGACACCTAAATTCCTAAATGTAAAAATACCTGCAGCAAGACACATCATAGTAAAACTAGCAAAAGCTAATGATAAAACCTAACGGCTACAAGAAAAAAAAGAGAAACATAACCCACAAAGGTACATCCATCAGTCTATCATCAAACTTCTCAGCAGAAACACTTCAGATTAGAGAGAATTGAACAAAATATTCAAAATACTAAAAGACAAAAACTACCAGCTAAGAATTCTCTACCCTTCAAATATGGTAGAGGTAAAAAAAAAAAAAAAAAAAAAAAAAAAAAAAAAAAAAAAAAAAAAAAAAAAAAAAAAAAAAAAGGTCTTTTATAGTAAAGAAAATTTGCTTTATTTTTCCATCACAAAACCAGCCTTCTAAGAGTCCACTTTAGATCCAAAGATAAACATAGGTTGAAAAGTGAAGGGCTATGGAAAAACATAGCAAAGCAATGGAAATGAAAGGAAGCGAGGAACTGCAATATTCATATCAGACTAGACATACTTCCACATAAAAAGAGTAACATGAAGCAAAAATGGACACTATATCAAGGTCAAGGGTTTATCTGTCAAGAAGAAATGACTGTAATTAATACATACATACCCAATGCTAACAACTAAAAACAAACTGTATATAATACCAACTGTGTATAATGACAATGACACAATAATAGTTCAGGACTTCAAGACCTTCTTACATTAATAGATAGATCAATGAGGCAGAAACTCAAAAAAAATATAATAAAGGTCTTTAAGTCTTTTTTACTGAAGTAGAAAACTGTATAAGTCTGTATATATTTGAAGTTAGCTTCAAATAAAGTAATAGATCATATGAAACTAATATACAGAGCCTTCTGCCCCAATAAAAAAGATGATACATTCTTCTCAGAACATGTGGAATCTTCTTAAGAATAGACCATGTCTTGTGTAAACGAATGCAGCTTAATAAATTTAGCAAGACTGAAATCATAAATTTCTTCGCTGACCCCAAGCTTGTGAAACTAGAGATCATCATCATCAACAACAATGAACTTGAAAAACCACAAAGATGTAGAGATGAAATGACTGGCTTTAGAACAATTCCTAGGTCAGTGAGTAAATTAAAGACAAAATTAAAAATTATCTGGTAAAAAAAATATGAGAAAATGAGCTACCAAAACGTGAGATCCAGCAAAAGCAGCTTTAAGAAGTTTATAACAATTCTGGTGCATATCAGAAACCAAGAAACACTGCAAATTAAATATCTCAGTACGTATCTGAAGTAACTAGAAAAAAAAAGAAAGCATAAGTAAAATCAAAAACCCTCAGAAGGAAAGAAATAATAAAAATTAGAGAACAAAATGAAATGAAAAACAAGAAAACCATCCAAAACATCAACAAAATCAAGAGCTGGTTCTTTGAAGAAATTAACAAAATCAGTAGACCTATAGCTAACCTGATGAAAGAGAAAATTCTAATAACAAGAATCAAAAATGAAAGGGGAGATTGCTACAGACATTCCAGAACCAAAGATTCTAACAGATAATGACGAATACCTTTGTGTCAATCAGCTGACAATCCTGAAGAAATGAAAAGCTTTTTAGACTCTTGCAACCTTCTAAAAATGATCTAGGAAGACATAGATAACTTGAATAGACTAATGGCAAACACAGAAATTAAGACAGTAATAGAAAGCTTCCCCCAAAACAAGCCCCAAGAACCAGATGGCTTCACTAGTAAATTCTACCAAAAACCCAAAGACAGCCTAATATCCATCCTCCTTAAACTCTGCCATAAAATTGAAGAGAAGAAAAAAATAAATTTGATGAAGCTAACTTTACACTGATTCAAAGTCAGGCAAGACCAGCACCTAAAAAGGTAATTAACTACAAACTGATAATATTAATATAGATGCCAAAACCTCAACAAAATGTTGGCGAACCAAAGTCAACAACATGTTAAAAAAATTACACATCAAAACCAAATGGGATTTATTCCAGGAACAGCATGGTTCAACATACTCAGATAAATCAATGTAATATACACATTAACAAAGGGAAGTATATAAATTATATGATCACATCAAGATTCAGAGAAAGCATCTGATAAGATCCAACACACATTCATTACAAAACTTTTGCTAAAATGGGGAAAGATGGCACATAATAATATTTATTTTAAAATATTTTTTAAAGCAAGGGCTAAATGGTCACTGGGAAGCAGAACAAAATGAGCACTCTGGCTCAGACGCCAGTGTGAATTTGCTGAGCTGTGGACCAATATAACCTGAGGAGCCAAGCTACTAATTCAGATGGCAGCTACAACAACCCCGGGTATCCAAATTAAATCCCCACATTTAGTACTGTGGTGGGCCACATTTTTTAGAAAATTATAAGCAGTTACTTCCAGAAATATTCCTGCAGGCTGTCTTCCCTGGGACAGTGGAAGTTCAGTGGAACAAAGTCAAGAGAACCCCCCACCACAGTCCAAGTTCAGAGTTGCACGCAGCTGATGTGGATTTTGAACAAGTCACTTCCCTGAGGGCCTCCTTTTCCATGTCTGTAAAATCAAATAATCAGGCATGATTTTTAAGTTCCTTCTAATTCTAATATTGCATAGCTGAAAATAACATGTTTACTTGGACATTTAGATCAATGTACTTCCATCTTCCCAAAGAACTAGAGTTAAACAGTCCTTGGAAATTGAAACTATAAAGAAAATGAGAAATAGTCTCATCCAAATCTTCTCATGCTACTTATTAAAAAACTGACCACTGTGTTTATTGGTTTCACTCCCAGATGGCAGTGAAACATTTGGTTATTTCAAGTAAGTGGAATAACAAACTTTTTGAATCTGAAAAATTCAGTTTCATGTTCTCTCTTAGGAACTATGCCCTGTTATTGTCAGAAAAAAAATGCAAATTCAAATTATAATTATAATAAAAAGGAGACATACATTGAAGATTAAGATGAGGGTTTGGGCATCATAAAATTTAATATCTCTCCAAGTATCCCAAAGGAGAGACTTTTGCAAAAGCTACGCAGTGTGTCAGCCATGAAGGGTCTCTGCAGTGCACTCCTGGAGTCTGGATGCAGTCTGGGGAACCAAGTCTGCGAAAGTCTGCAGAATTCAAGCAAGAGCATCTGAACCTACTCATCTGCTTAGGGACTACTCCGGAGCCAGAAATTAGGAGCTATGGGAACAGAAGGAAGAAAGAGCAAGAAGCAAACAGGAAAAGAGCCAATAGTGTCAGACGATTACTGGAAGGCTCTAAAGACCCAAGTTCCTTTTTATCAGGAGCCTTGGACCACCAGCAGATCATTCTTAAAGTTCAGTTAAGTTACGCACCCGTGATGATGCTACATGCTACCCAGAAGATTCATTCGTTTCTATCATACTTTTAAAAAGTAATTGTCATAGCTAATACTGTTACCATATTTTCTTTTAAGTCTTTTAGTGTCATAAAACATTGTAAATACTTGTGTCTTTTCTCATTACCTAAATGATGAGCTGTTTAAGGATCTAGTTGATTACTGTATTCCAAAAGATGAGGACCTATTAAACTATAGACACTCAAAAAAATGTTTAGTTCATTCCATGGCTATCAAACTCTCTGGTTAACAGCTAAATCATTAAACATGTTATCATATTATTAGTGAAAATTATTTCACAAACTATGTATATATATGTATATATATACATATATATACATATATATATATATATATATATATATTTAAGAGTTCACAAATCCCTATGCGAGCGTCATGGTGACTTAACAGTTTCAGAGATCTCTAAGTAGAGAATATGAGGTAATTCAACCGTATCTTCATTAATTTATTTAGTTGGCTTAAAATGTTAGGTGTTCAGGATAATTCATAAACTTTCCACCTTTGTTCATTATTATACCTTTCATCAAATTCATGACTCCTTTATCTGAATGGTCTTCTGAATGGTGTTTACAAGACAATGGAAAGCATATACCCACATTCAGATGCACAAGACTAATTTGTATCCTGAAACCTCTTCTCTGAAAAATTATACAAAGAAGAGGCAGGTTTTGAATTGGCAAATGTTTTGCTATTCAGAAAGTGTAGATCTTTAAATTTCTTATTTTACTTTTCAAGATACTTTGAATAATTGTCTATGCAAAAGAGAGAGACGTATTCTGTGTTCTTTCATTAGTATCATTCTACCATTTAACATTTTTGAATGGTAAATTAAAGTCATTTTCTCATTGTCTATGGCATGCCAGATATGAGGAAATGAATCAGATATACAAAGAAATATTAGAAAAAAAACATTGATTTTTAAGTATTTACATTGTAGAGGTTAGACAGATAAACATATCACATTTTCCTTAGTACCTTCCACCGTAACCAATATAACCTAGGTCTAATATGCACTGAGAAATCATTCACTAATTGAATGCATCAACACATGTACTTATGAGAGTTTGGAATAGTGGGCACAGTTTGTAGGAGAGTCACTAGGAAATGTATTTGGAGATTTGAAGGAGTCATATTTTAGATAAAATAAAAACAAGCTGACTCATAGGTTTATAAAATATAGGGTTTGTTTTTTCAAGAATGGTTTCATATTCACAAATAAATGAATCCCTGGTGAATATAAGGAAAATCACCACCATTTGAATTTAATACCGGAGAGGCTAACAGGACAGATCCACTTTCAAAAGGAGTTCCCCATATAGATGTGTCAGAGTGGAACCAAGGATGTGTGTTTACCCAGCTGATTATCATCCGTTTGAATATATGCTTTTTCATAGCACTGAAGGCCATTGAAGTCCCCGTGTTCCTTATCCCTAGGGAAACATAGGGTCATAGTGACATGAAAGAGAGATTCAACATATGATCTGGTTGCCTTTCAACCATTCAAACTCGTTGCTCTGAATGAAACTTCCCTAGGATGACTTCTCCAGTCTGCCCTTTATAGACAGTGTAAAAGAAAATCAGCCTTTGCTGGGGTAGCAAAAATCCCTGAAATGGTTATGTGGGCTGCTAATTCTGTAACAGTACCTACTTTACAGGAAAGGTGGTGAGATATTGACAACCTGCTAATATAATGCAGTATTGGATTCAGGAAGTCCTCCTTCCCCACAATTTCTCTTGACAGAAGAACCAGGTGAGAGCCAAGATGGAAAGCAGGCTGCTGAGCCAGCAGGGGGACAAAGCCAAAGGGATTCCCTGGTTTACTGAGGCTTTAAAACATTCCTGGGCTGAATGTAACAGAGCTAATCGTTCAATCAATGCAGCCCACCAGTTCTGCACTTCCAGATAAAAGTGTCATTCATAAGTCAGCAAGCATTGGTGTCTGGCAAGAAGCCAGATAACACTGTCAAACACTGATTTTAAGCTTTTCCAATTACTTTATCCCTCTACTTTCTAGCTCAAGACTCAGAAGTTTAAATAATTTATAACTAAACCAACTACCATTCGTTCAGAGGGCATGGCATGGTCCATGACTTGGAAATGGAGTAGTCATGGAGAGATCATTAAAATTAGCATTTCCTTGGTGTGGTACCAATCATCGCTTTCCTGTCACTAAAGCAAAGACTGTGACAGTTTCAGGGATCAAAACCAGGACTGTGAGACCACAGCAAACTCCATGGATGCCATATCACTTCCTTCAGCAACTCTCACGTTCTGGAGACTTCATATTTTAGCGGTATTTCTTCTCCAACTCAGTGTGCCTAGTTTGTTTGTCATTGGTGCAGTCACTGCTGACCTCTTCACTCTGGGGAGATGACAAGCTAATGGATTATTTATAAAATGTGATTTGATGAAGTCTTCTTCAAGTAATGATTTCCTCCATCCTGTTTTGAAAGACAGCAGCCCTGTAGGTAAAGCATTGAACTTTTAAATGCCCTACAATCTTAACACCTGTGGTGTGGTGTAAATTTTTTTATTTTGTTTATATGACTATAACTATAAAGCAGGCATTTTCTATGTTTTATATACATCATCCTCAGTAGGTCTATGAAATATTTTTATTGAGGAGAAGATTAAATGTTCAGAAACATTAACTTGTATAGATTGTAAATAAAACTACTTGGTGTCAGAGCTAGATTATGAGACCAGAATTGTTTTATTTGCTGAGGTGGTCTGCTCTCTGAAAATGATTCTGCCTTCCTTTTTTCTCCATGAGCAAGATGAAGGAAGACGAACACCTTGGCAGCTGTGACCTATAGAAACAAGGCAGAGAGAGGCATGGCATAAATAGACATGGTAAAGAGATTCAGACTAGGAAACTATGAAGATAAAATTGTTGTAATGTACAACTTTGACCAGATATGGCTTCATGGAGTGAAACAAATCTACTTCTGAACTTTTATGGGAAAAATGGATATGCTTTTCCCAGGATGAGTAGAGATCTGGACTCCAAATGTGTTCCTACATTTCAGAAACAGTCTTTAACTATATCTCTGTTGTTGAGTACCTATGATCCATCTCTGTTTTATACCATCCCTCTCACGTAGACAAAGCTCATTGCTAGTTCCACTAAAACATGAACATGCAATGGTTCCATAAGAAACCAGATAACCTAAAGAAACATTACCAAACTCTTTACAATAAGTACACTACTCATTAGTGATGCTGATTTTCTTATGATGTCACAATATTTCTTGAGTCTGTGCTGGTCCACAATCTCTTCATGCACCTGCAAACTTTCCCTTCACCACCTGCCTCAGCATGAATGCTACTTCCTCGGGAATCCACTAAATCTTTAAAAAAAAAATTGTGCCTGGTGTCCATCTGGAACAATATCTTCCATCTCAGGGACTAGATTTATAGAGGGACATTGTCTGAGAGCTTAGAGAAACATTTCACATGGGAAAGAGTTGAAGGAATTAAAGAAATTTAAGCAAGAAAAATTATGGAACTCTGACACAAAGAAATTGACAAGGGAATATCATGGGAAGAACAGACAACTGAGGAGGTTTGTTGATTATGGCTCAGAAGTCAGAAATTAGGACCTGTGGGTGGAAGTAGTATAAAGTTAGATTTGAACATATTATTTTTAAAGTCTTTCTTGAAATTAAAACTTTACAACAAGGGAACAAATAACCCTTATAAAAACTGAGTCCCAGCTTTCAAGAAAAAATCTAGACAATCCTGCAGAAGTAATTGTTTTAAGGGTTAGGAGGACAAATGTCCAGATTTTCTCATGAACACTGACCATTAGGAATGACAAAGAGAAATGAGATATCAATGGAGTGGAGAGGAAGTTAGCTAAACCCATTGGAACCCATATGAAAATCCCTCTCTCTAGAGAGTCATAGATGGAATTAACCACAGCAAAACCAACTTCAGATAAACCCAGAGTATATTACTTCCCCAGCCTTATAATTATGTAAGAAATGCATGTTACTAACAAGAAATCCAGGAGATCGACTTCCATATGGTGACTCAATTGGATGCACTTTTGGGTCACTCCCCAAAGACAAAAATAAATAAATAAATAAAAAATATCACCTATTTTCCTGAGGCAGACACCGAGAAACAACTGGCACTTCAGCTGGAGATGAATCAACTGATGACTAACAGTGGGTGAAGACACCCAACAGTGTTCTCAGCTAAGCCACAGATTTAGATTTGGGATGGACCTCAGGAGTCCCCAGATGCACAGTGGGGTAGAAGCTAGAGATTTCAGGAATAGCTGCAGAGGCAGCAAGAGGCAGGCCTAGTGGGGCTAAGACATGGAGCCATGGAGGACCGACATAGAAGGGGGTGAAAGGAGAGCCAGCACACCAAGAGATGAGCTGGAGCCCACATGCAGAAATGTACTGGGTTCAGTCATAACCAGAAATCAGCCAAATCATATACCTCCCACAACCATTTTATAGCAGAGCCTGGGATCCACTGAGTGAAAATTTTGCCACCAAATATCCAACAACTGGAAATACCACCCATAAGATGCCTCATTCCCCCTGGAATAGAGTGAGAAGGCAGTCCCAAGGGTCCACACTATCTGCTAGCACCATTTTGTAGGTAGGGGTGAAACTGCAGCCTGATTGCCAATCTTGGGCAAGTCAACCTATGCAACACCAGGGAAAGCAAACCCTCAGAAATATAAACAGAATGCCAAACAGAACAAAGGATCAGAGAAATATATGTGATGTGATGGAGCCAATCAAACACCCAGGAGAAAATCTGAACACAGCAGGTGTATGTAAATTATCTAAAGAAAAATTTAGGGTAACAGTGATTAACATACTTATGGGAAACAGGTAAGAGACATGATGGCTCAATTAAAGAACTCAATAGAGGGGCTCGACAATAGGATGAATGAAACATCCAATAGAATCAGTGATCTGGAAGACAGGACAGAGGAACCCAATCAAGCAAACCAGCAAAGAGATTAAAAAAAAAAAAAAGAAAAGAAAGAAAGAATCAAAGACAGCATTCGAGACCTCTGGGATAATATCAATAGTAACAACATTCACATTATAGGGGTCTCAGAAGAAGAGAGAGATAAAAGGAGGTAGAAACCATATTTCAAGAAATAATGGTTGAGAACTTCCCCAATTTGAAAAATGAAGCAAGTCTCAAGATCCAGGAAGCACAAAAAGTTCCTAATAAAATAAATCCATACAGAAACACACCTAGATTTATTGTTTTGACATAAAAATGTCAAAAATACAAGATAAAGACTATCAAAAGCAGCCAGAGAAAAATGTGTCACATGCATTTGGGATGATCCCCTATAAGAATGTCAGCAGATTTCTCAAGTGAAACTCTACAGGCCAGAAGGGAATGGCATAATATATTCATGCTGAAAGAAAAGGATTTTCAACCTAAGATACTATATTTGGCAAGATTACCATTCAGAACTAAAGAAATGATAAAAAGCTTTTCTGACAAGCAAAAGTTAAAAGAGTACATCACAAAACCAGCTTTGCAAAAAATATTAAAGGATGTTTCTATAAAGCGTAAAGAAATAACACAGATAGTAATACAACAAATATTAAAAGTTAGGAGGAGGAGAACAAAAATGTGGATAGTTAGAATGAGTGGAAGACTAATAGGCTTTCAAATAAAATTAGGCAGTAAACATAGACTGTGAATGCTAACTTCAGGGAAACCTCAGATACATCCCCAGGGAGTAAGCAAAGAAGAAAACAAAAGGCGAAATCAATCAGAACATAACTACACCCATCAAACTTAAGAAGAGAAAGAGAACCAAGTCATCATCTGGAGCAACATACAAAAGAGAAATTTTAAAATGACACTAAACAGTTATATATAAATAATCATCCTAAACATTAATGGACTGAAATCACCAAACAATACAGAGTGGCTGAATGGATTAAAAAGCATAACACAATTTTTTGCTGAATTCAGGAAACCCCCTTCTTCCAAAAGATAAACAAAGACTCAAAGTCAACAGCTGACAGATAATCCTACAGTTGAATGGCAACCACAAAGAGCAGAAAAATCTATACTCATATCAGATAAAACAGACTTCCATCTAAAAAGCATACCAAAGATCTAGATGGACACTATATAGTGATTAGAGGATCAATCCAGCAGGAAGACATAACACTTATTAACTTACATGCACCAAATGAAGGAGCATCAAAATCTATCAAGCAAATATTATTAGACCTGAAGAGAAATATTGACAGCAACACAATAATAATGGGGGACTTCAACACCCCACTTACAACAATGGACAGATCAACCAGACAGAAAATTAACATAAAAACAGCCACTATAAATGACCATCTGGGACAGATAGATCTAATAGACATATACCAATCACTTAACTTGAGGACTACATATTTCACTTTCTTTTCAAGTGCTCATAGAACATTCTCAAGGATAGATTATATGCTGAGACACAAAGCATCTCTCAACGAATTTACAAAGATTGAAGTCATACAATGCATTTTCTCTGACCACACTGGCCTAAAACTGGAAACCAATCACAAAAAGAAAGCTAGAAGACCTCAACCAATTGGAAACTCAATAATATGCTCCTGAAGGACTCTTGGGTAAAAAGAGAACTTAAAAAATACTTAGATTCAAATGAGAATGAGGACACAAGCTACCAGAATCTATGTGATGAAGCAAAAGTGGTACTAAGGGGAAAGTTCATCACAGTTCAGACCTATCTCAAGAAACAAGAAAAATCTCAAGTAAACAACTTAACTCTACATTTAAAACAACTAGAGAAAGAAGAACAATTAAAGCCAAAAATAGGCTGAAGAAAGGAAATATAGAAATTCAAGCAGAAATAAATGAAATAGAAAACAAGACAATATGGAAGATCAATGAAACCAAAAGTTGATTCTTTGAAAAAATAAACAAAATTGAAAAGTCATTGGCTAGATTCACAAAGAAAAATTGGAGAAAACTCGCATAACTAGAATTATAAATGAAAGTGGAGAAGTTATTACAGATCCCACAGAAATTCAAAGCATCATAAGGGACTACTATGAACAGTCGCCAAAATGGACAACTTTGAGGACATGGACAGATTTTTAGAAAAGTAGGGTCTACCAAAACTGAACCCAGAAGAATTGGAAAACTTGAACAGAGCAATCACAAGCAATTGAAGAAGAATTAAGGGCCTCCCCAAAAATAAAAGTCCAGGGCAACATGACTTCTCCAATGAGTTCTACCAAACCTTCAGAGAAGAATTAACAGCTATTCTTCTCAAACTCTTACAGAATATTGAAGAACACGGAACTCTCCCAAATACTTTTTATGAGGCAAACATTACACTGATTTGAAAAGCCAACAGAGATGTCACCAGGAAAGAAAGAAAATTACACACCAATATCTCTAATGAATATAGATGCAAAAATTCTCAACAAAATATTAGCAAATCAAATTTAAAAATGCATCAAAAAGATCATCTATCATTACCAAGGGGGATTCATCCTAGGAATGCAAGGATGGTTCAACATCCATAAATCTATTAATGTCATATACCATATAAATAAGAGCAAAGAGAAAAACCACATGATCGCATCAATAATGCAGAGAAAGCTTTTGACAAGATCTGATGCACATTTATGATAAAAACCCTCCACAAAATGGGAATATAAGTTCATGCCTCAGCATAATAAAGGCCATATCTGAAAAACCCACAGCCAAAATCATAGTCAATGGTGAAAAATTGAAAGCATTTCCTTTTAAGTCAGGAACAAGACAAGGTTGTCCACCTCACCACTGTTATTTAATATTGTACTGGAGGTCTTAGCCAGAGTAATTAGTAAAGAAAAGGAAATAAAAGGAATCCAAATTGGAAAGGAGGAAGTAAAACTCTCATTATTTACAGATGACATGATTATATATATTGAAAAACCCCCAAAATATCAAAACAGCTTCTAGAATTCATCAATGGATACAGTAGAGTGGCAGGCTAAAATATCAATGCACAGAAATCTGTTGCATTTTTAGACACAAAAAAACACGCTAGAAGAAAATGAAATCACAAAAATAACACCATTTAAAATAAAAGTTAAATGATTGAAATACCTGGGCATATACCTAACAAAGGAAGCAAAAGATCTATACAAGGAAAACTGTAAGTGCTTCTTAAAAGAAACAGAGGAGGACACAAAGAAGTGGAAGGACATCCTTGCTCGTGGGAAGAATAAATATTATTAAAATGGCCATCTTACCCAAAGCAATATATAGGTTTAATGCACTCCGCATTAAAATCCCACAGGCTTATTTTCAGGAATAGGATAAAAAAATCTCAAAATTTGCATGAAACACCAATAGACCCCGAAAAGCCAAAGCAATCATTAGAAAAAAGAATGAATCTGGAGGGATTACACTTTCAAACTTTGAACTATATTACAAAGCTATAGTGATCAAAACAGTATGGTACCAGAATAATAACAGAGGCACAGATCAGTGGAATAGAACTGAATCACCATAAATTGACACACTCGCATACAGTCAGTCAATCTATGGTAAAGGAGCCAAAAACATTCGATGGAAAAAGGGAAGTCTCAACAAATGGTGTTGGGAAAACTGAACAGTCACATGCAAAAGAATGAAGCTAGACCACTCTCTGATACTATTCACAAAATTAACTCAAAATGGATTAGAGACTTGGACTTAACACCAGAAATTCTAAAGCTCTTAGAAGACAACATAGGAAAGACTTTCCATGACATCAGTCTATAGAAGCCTCTGAGGACTCTACTCCAACATCGAGGGAAACAAAAGAATAATAAACAACTGTGAATACATCAAACTAAGGAGCTTCTTCACAACAAATTAAAACATCACCAAAATCAAAAGGAAATCTACTAACTGGGAGATGATCTTTGTTGGAAATATTCAATATATTTCCAACAAAGGCTTAATATCTAAAGTTTAAAAAGAACTCATAAAACTCAACAACAGAAGAACAGGCAATTCAATCAAAATATGGGAAGAGGAATTGGAGATACATTTTTCTGAAGAGGATATACAGATGGTCAATGGGCACATGAAATTATGTCCCTACTCATTGACTATCAGGGAAATGCAAATTAAAACAAAAATGAGATATCACCTGACACCTGAAAGACTGGCTATTATCCAAAATTCTGGAAACAATGAATGCTGGTGAGGATGTGGAGAAGAGGGAACACTTCTGCACTGTTGGTGGGAGTGCAAATTGTTACCATACCTGTGGAGAAGAGTTTGGAGATTCCTCAAAAAACTGAAGATGGAAATCGCATATGATCCTGTCATTCCACTTCTGGTCATTTACCCTAAAGACACAAAATCACCCATCCACATGGATGCAGGTATCCTCATGTTTATTGCGGCCCTATTCGCAATACTTAGGAACTGGAAATTACCTAAGTGCCAATATCAGATGAATGTATAAAGAAAATGTGGTACATATATACAATGGAACACTACACAGCCCTTAGAAGACATGAAACCCTATCATTCGAATCAACATAGATGTAACTAGAGGGGATTATGTTAAGTGAAAAACGTCAAAAGAAGAAAGATACCAGATGACCTCACTCATAGGTGGAATGTGAATAGACAAAACAAAGGAACAGATGAAACATAACCAACCCTGAAACATTTGCAGCAGAACTGAGGTGACCAAAAGGGAATGGGGCAGGTGGGGGTAAATAGTGGTGGAGCCCACTGGAATGGGGAAGAACACTTGGTGATTTGGTGGAGGGCATGGTGGGTTGAAATATATCTAAGAAATGGGGAACCTATACATAGAAAATTATTTTAATGTGTAGAATAATTACAACAGATGATAAATTAAAAAAAGAAAGAAATTCATGCTCTCTCTGTCTATATGTCAACAAGGAATTTACAAATAGCTTTATCCAGAAGTGGAATGAATATTTAAGTATATTGACACATTCAATAGAAAAAATATATGAAGGCATATTTAAATATTGGTACATAAGCATTGTCATAAATAACCCTCTGATGTTCAGCACAAATACTGTTATACTTGCTCTGAGTAGAACACAGTGGTGGTTCAGAACTGTTGAATTGCTACCTTCTAAAACAGTGGTTTGTATACTTGGGTCAATGCATTCCATTGCCATGTTTACTGATGAGACATATACCATAAGTAATTTGTTATTAATGGCAGTAATGTCTGAAATGATGTAATTTTAGAATATAATAAATCACATTCAGATTTGTCCCCAAATATGTCACTTTCACTGACTTTCAAAACAATATGTTTTCTTCAATGGAGAAAATTCAGAAGGGTCTTAGATAGTACTCAGGAAATTGCATCTAACTTCAAGTGCTTTCTCATGGGAGTGTGTAAAAAATCTTCTGTTATGTTTTTTATCATCAAGGAGTTCAGAACTATCTTCTAAAATACCCAATATGAAGTCACACACTGGATACCTGTTATCCTGCAGCTCTATATCTGTATGACCTTTGACATACATGTGATGGATACAGGAGCACATGCTGGAAACTGCTTTTAAAGTAATCCTTTCAGTTCTCAATTTCATAAGAAGGTAGATAGATATAAACACTTATCTGAAGCATAAAAGTGATGCACTGATTTTTGGAAAACTATTACAATCATGTCATTTTGGAACATGCACATGTAATGGCAATTTGACTACACCAACTGTCTAAAAGTGAGAACTTCACATATAATGTCAACTTATTGTCAAATTCTGTAGGAAACAGGAAAATAATTGTGTCTTTGCCTATAGCAATGTTAAGCTAAGTAGTGCTTCTGTTCATGAAGTCAGTAAACAGGAATGCTTGTACGCTGTGCAAACATAAAGACTACTCTGGGAGCAGGAGGCAGTGTGGTGCAGAAAAATGCCATGGAGGGAAGCAGGGGCTACACCACGCAGAAACACGAAAGCTATATTGTGATGCTTCAATTTATCTTTATCCCAAAAACCATTGCAAAGACATTCACATTCTTAATCATATTTTAACATAATCCAGTTTGCATTTCAAAAATACACTGTGGAGGTATTTCAGAGTAGCCATGGGTAAACTAGTTTCAGAATTTTTACAGATGTTGAGACAAGTAGCTATTTGAAAAGAGTGGTGGAACTAGAGAAATGTGCACAAAGTCAAAATTTATTTAGGAGATAAGATGCACAGCTCCCAGTCAGGACGAAGTGATGTGAGGGTCAAGGACAGGATGCACTGAGAGTTACTCTCAGGTTCCTGGTCTACACAACAAGCAGGGGACCTCAAAGGAAGGAGCTAGAAAGCATAGAGAAAGGATCAAGTTTAGGGGAAAAATAATGGTTTAGATGTCAGATATAAGGAGCTTGGAATGTCTTTCAGATGTTAAGAAAAGATGTAAAATAGCTATTTAATTTTTTTTTCAAAGATTTTCTTTAAAAAGTTGAGAAGATTCCTTCTATGACTAGTTTACAGAGAACTATCATGAACAGTATTGAGGTTTGTCAAATATATTTCCTCCTCACAAATTGAGATGAACATGTTTTTCCATCATTATTTATTATTACATCATATAATTATTTTCAATATTTAAGAAACCTTTATTTCCTGGAATAATTTTTATGGTATAACATATTACTAAATATTATATATGCATACACATATATAGAATAAATTGTTCCCTTTATTAATTGAAGATTTTAAAATCTATATTTATGAGGCCCATTGTTTTGTATTTCCCTTTCTTGTTGTTTGGAAATTATGGTAATTCTGGTTCTAAAATGTATTAGTACATATTCCCTCTTCCTCTATTATTTTCAAAGTATTTGTGTAAGATATCAGTTATTTCTTCATGACTTGTTTGATGGTATTCATTTGTGAATTCATCTAGGTATAGAGTTTCTTATGAAAAAGACTGAGTCATGGATTTGAAATATTTTCTACTTATAAGTTTATTTATAGGTATAATTATTTTGCAATAATAAATCTACTCCTTTTGTGAAAATTTTAATAATTTGTGCCTTTCAGCAAATTTGCACATTTCATAAATTTTGAATTTAACAAAAATTATCTTTGCAGAATAATTTAGAAAAAATGTGAATATTGTCTTTTCAAATATTTAATATACTCCTTTTTACTGCTATTTTCACATATATATTAATTAAATACATCATGTTTGATTAGATAGATAGGTCACTAGCTAATGAAGACATGCTAGTTTTTCTGTTTTCCTTTTTTTTTTCTTTTTTTCTGTCTGATATTTTATTTTACCAGTTTCTTCTTTTCATTTTCTAGTTTACCAATTTCATTGAGGGAATTATATGTGTATATATGTATATATTCATATATATAATTTATAATACACCATATAATATATTTTATATTACATTATAATATATAATAATAGTATATAATAAAATATATCATATATTATATAACAATATGATATATATGCTCAAAAATAGAATTTAGTGCTTCTCTATCTTCTATTTATATATTTACTATGCTCATGTTTTCTTTTAAGTCTTTGAGTATGTTTTTAATAATTTTAATTTTTTTATTCATTAGGTAAAAATTAACGTAGCCTCATAATATCTATTATTTTTGTTATTCCTGTACCTATTGACTATTTTGTTTCTGATCAGTATAGGTCAAATTTTTATGTCACATTGTATATACAGTTTTCTTTCTGTGTTTGTTGAATGATGGGCATTATGTTATCATGCTGTTGACCACCTGAATTGTGTTGTTTTCATTTGAACATTTCTTTGCCAGACAGTTAAAAACTTGCAAATCAGCTTGATCTTTTTCAGGCTTTTTCACCAGCTGTTATTAGGGTAAGTCTGAAGCAGCCCTTGCTCTCATACCCTTAAACTCTACTACTGAAATACCTTTACTAAATGTTGAGGTTTACCCAAAGCTTTCCAACACTGGCATATTAGATCTTAAACCTGTCTGAGTCCTGTGTGAAATCTGGAAATTCTTCAGTTTATAGTGCTCTTCTTGTTTCTATACAACCCTGTGGACATATTCTATTATGTGCACAGCTCAGTTATTCAGCTCCAAGTACATTGCAAGAGCTCTTTTATTTGTCTGTGTATTAGTCCACTCACGTTCCCAGAACAAGACACAATAGACTGGAGGCTTAAACAAGTGAGATTTATTTTCTTAAAGTTCTGGAGGCTATAAATTCATGACCAGTTGCCAATATGATTGATTTCTGATGAGGATTTACAAATAGTTGCCAACTTTCTAACCATTTGCCATCATCCAAATTGAGAGAGGGAACAAGAGAGAGAGAGATTAAGAATGAATCTATGAATCCCTGGTGCCTCTTCTTACAAGGAAGGGAGCCCCTCTTCTCATGACTCCATCTAAACCTAATTCCTCCCAAAAAACCTAGATCTGCCCATAGTCATTTCTTTGTTTAGCTTGCTCATCTAATATAATTTACAAATTCAGGTTGTCTTGGTCTCTCTAAGCTTTTTTTATTTTTCTCATTAACTCAGTAAGACTACTATACTCTGCTCAAGTGTCCACTCCCTATATTGTTTTTCAGTAAATATCTCCAGGTGTCAAACTGGACACTCATAGGTGATTCTTCATTTTTTTGCCTTTCTTGTGTATCGCAGTTGTGTATGTCCTGTTGAGCATCGTCTGAATTCCTTATATTTCTATTTAGTTTTTATAGTGTATAGAGCAAGAATTCACATCCAATTATTTAATTTTAAGGAGGAAATAGAATCCTAAAATATGCATTTTTTGAAAGTAATGGATCCAATCCATTGACAGAACCAAAGCATTTGAGGAATGGTGTAGTGCAAGGTTGAGTAACAGCTTGCCCAGTAGAGTAGTGATTAGTTTCACCAATTATGGCTGAGCACAATCCCTGTATATTCCATGGAATTGGGTTCACATACCAGGGCTAATGGGAAGAACCCAACCAAGATGAACAACTGAAATAAAATAAAAAAATAAAGTTTTCCCCTCCTCTCTGTTTCTGTCTGCTTGTCTACCTACCTTCAGGTCTGCCTGCACCTATGCTTTGGGGGAAAAAAGTTGGGTAAAGTAGAAGTCAGAACACAGAAGCCAGAGAATTGATTTAGGAGATGGAAGAGTAATAGTAGTGACACAATGATAGGATCACTTTCTCTTCATCTTCACTTGACAACCAAATGGTAAGAAACTGATCAAAATATCAGTACACTAGTTGGTACTAGTGTCTATATTACATTTTTACATATTCACTTACTAATCTATGTTCTCTCTCAACTATCTAGTCATTCTAACAACAAACATTTTCTGGTTAGCATGTAAAGTTAAGAAAATATATAAAAATTCAGAATTAGAAAATTTACCCTGTGGATAACGTAAGAACCTTGGAAACAAATAAATGTTGGAAGACATCAAAATTGCATACAATAGAACTTTGGAATTAAGATGTCCTAGTTAATGCAACTGATGATCTTTACAGAAATGTTCTAGATAAAATACTTTATTATATTTATAAACTTTTATACCCTTAGACAGTCATCAGATTGCATCCTATGAAGGGAATTAAACTAGTCCATCCATCTATTTCTCTGTCAATGCCTCATAAAATGTCTGCTTTATGTCTCAGACATAACACAAAGCAAAATTCCAGAGTATTTTCCTTCTCAAAATGTTCCAGAAATTATGTTACGTTCTTTGGAATTGCCTCCCATATATCAAAGGATCCCAGTTACTCAAGCATGAGCCAGAAAGGTGATACACTTAGTGAGTCAGAGAGAATGAATTCTAATTCTGGCTCTATATCTGAATTGCTTAGTGACCTTGGGCAATTTGCTAATTAGGGAGAGGAAATAGGATACAGATTCAAGAGATATGGAGAGAAAATGGACAGGAATAGTGGCTGAGTTGCTATATATAGAGAAGAGTTTAACATGGTTTGTTTCCAAGTTTGAAGAACTTGAGATTATTGGCACCATAAATAGATATAGAAGACAGATGCCTTAAAGGAAATGAGTACCTTCAATTTGAGATATGCATAATTCGGACTCTAAGTGAAACTCAATTTGGGGCTCCTAGGTAGATGTCTCTTATAGAAATTCAATGATCTGACATTAAATACTAGAGCTCAAAAGAGAAAGTAATCATTCATACATTTTATTCGACCAACCATAGTCAAATACTTCTTTGTCCACAGTCATTGTGCTGTTGTGCTCTATTGATGGAGATTCAGAAGAAGAAAAAAAAAAAGGAAAAAGAAAAAGACACAGCGACTGTCCCGGAATTCATCCCAGTAGAAGGAGAGCATTTATAAGACAGGTGACTCAATTCTAAGTGTCCACTTACTGGTCAGGACACAGTGCTGTGGAAAAGATTAGAGAGGGAACAACAGGTAAAATATGAAAGAAGTCTCCAAAGAATGAAACTTTGAAGGAAATGAAGAAGTTTTTCAGGAAGGGAAGTTGAGGAAGAGCCTGTAGCAAGATGTGTAAAAGAAAAAAGCTTCTACCAGCATAGGAGGCTCAGAAAACGTCTAGCAAGAACTCACTGCTCATTTTACTCTTACCTCATTGTCCAGGCCTCAGTTTTCTTTGTTTCCCGCTTCTCTGCTCAGCTCCTAAGTAAGAGCACTCTTTCCTGACTGCTTCTTTCCTTCATCCACATTTTCTCTTCCACGCTGGTCACATTTATGGATTCACACACTAATCGCATGCCAAGAACTCTTCTTGAAGCTCTAGACTCTTGTGACATCCATATCCTGTAACACCCCCCTCCCAGAAAACAAGTAAAACAAAAATGTCTTAGTTTTCACTTTTCCTAACCCATTCTAAATCCACTATTCTCCATAAACAGTACCATTGTTGTGTACCAATGTTCAAACAAATTTGGAAGTCATCCATTGTTCCTTCCCCTCACTTCCTCCATCATGTCAGCCAGCCTATCCTGATAATTTTCTCTCCAAAATATTCTACAATAATGCAATGTTCTCTACCTTCAGTGCCAGCCACCAACAACTTCTCTCATTCAGGCTAACACAACAGCTTCCAAAATGATACCCTACTTTCTGGTTCAAGCAGTCATTTTTCTGCTCAACTGTGACCCTTAAGAGGGAAGTTTCTCTGGGAGTAGGACAAAAAAAAAGAAAGATCACTTGGAGTTCAGACATGAATAATGAAGACTTGCATGTGTTCAGTGATTAATTTAATCCAAGAGAAACTTGGGCATCTTTTAGAAGATGCCAATATACAAGAAGAGAGAGAAAACTGAAAATGCAATATAATCATGTTTACGGATAAATCTCTAAAGCACTGAAGAAGGGAAAACAACACAAGGGTTAGAAAGATAGAATCTGGAGCTAGGTGATATTTGTTCATATAATATTGGGCAAAACATTGAACTTGCAGAGTCTCAATTTTCTTTTTCAGTTAAAGGGAGCCAGCATATGATAGTTTGGGGTGTAAATGAACTTCGTGTCTAAAAGACTCAGATTAGAGGCTAGCACAAAAGAAATGTCCACTAAATTGCTGGCGCATTTTCAGATGAATTGGTGGATATACAAAATGTTTTGAATTGAAAGGATAAAATACCTTCAATCTCTTTTGTAGAATAAATGCCCTGGTTCTCTTCAAGAATTAAAAATGGAGGTCTTGGAGATTGAATAACAGTAATATCAGTTACCTCTTATTAATTGTTTACTGTATGGACGACATGATGCTCTATGTCTTATATAGAGCTATATTTTTCCTTCCCCTCACCTTGGAAGGTCAATATCAATATCATTCAGATATTATGAAATGGAAGCTTAAAGAAATAGAACAATTCGCTCAAGATCACAGAGACTGCAAGTCAGCATCTATAGGAAGTCTACTAATTCTATGCTCTAAACTGCCATACTCTCTTGCTTGCCAATTCCCTTCTCTGCAGATCGGAACAGGAATGCCTCAAACAGTATTAAAATCACCACCCTGTCCCTAAAATCAGAAGAGAACAAAGTTATTTTTATACCATGTATGTTGATACTCCCTCTTTATTGAAACATACTTCATACAACTAATAAAACAAAAACAATGGATCAGCCCTTCAGAATTCCTTCATAATCAGGTTTAAACTTCCACAGAGTAGAAATGGAAATTCCACAGAGCAGAGGACAAAAGCATCCATCATCTTCAACTGTTACAATGTGGTGACTGAGAAATCCGTCTGGGGACAATGAGCTCAAGGAGAGGACGAGAAAGTTAATTTATTTTTACAGGGAATTCTAAAATCAAAAATTTGCTTTCAGAAGTCTCTTTTATCCCTAAAGCATGTTCTAAATATTTACTCTTCAGGCTTCTGTGATAGAGCTACCATGTCTTTGAAATAACCCTAGACTGACCGGGAGGGCCGGGGCCTACTGAGTGATAAATCTGTTGCCCCAATTTGGAGAACAAAGTATTTTCTAGAGGTCAGCACACCAGCCATACACACAAACCTACAAATGCTTTCAGAGGTGACCCCTAGTAAAATCCTGACCAGTGCTTTGATCTCCAGGTTTCTTTCTTTTTGTAATATGTCTGAATACCTAGGATTAGGAGGCAGGCAGAAGTCAAAGTGAAATTAAACAAACAGTGGAGAGTGACCAGCCAGGGTGGTTTCTAGGACTGAGGTCACGTGTTTGCCTCCCTCCCCATGTTCAGATCAAGGTGAAAAGTGCACGCTGAGCTCCATCAAATATGATATATAAACAAACATGAAAGAAAGATTAGCTCTCTTCCCTGAAACTAATGGGGACCCCCAAAATCAATAGCTGATTCGTGACAACAAAATGGAGTCAATATTGGAACAAAAGATACTGTCTGTATGCCACTCACCTTTAATCTCGGGTAAACTTGTAGTAAATTCAACGTTATTCATTCCCTTAGCTGTAGCTCTTCCTGACTCGAAGAAGTACTGATGTGAGGGGCTCACACAATAGCCACCTCTTGTTCCTTCTAATCAGATCCCTTTTGTCTCCCATTGTGACAAATTGCTGTTGGCAGACATTATTTTTTCTTTTTTTGGTCCTAATTCTAGTAGCTGAGCTGAAAGAACTCTGCGTGCATCCAGAGAGAAGGTGCCTCTGTCTCTGCTCTCACCCTTAATGCAAACAGAGGCCTGCAGTGTCCAGCATGCGGCATGGATGGCTCCCTTTACCCAGAAAAACACAAATGGCGAACTTTCTGGTTATTAGGAGTTTTGCTGCCACAGAATTTCTTAAAGACGTTAAACTGAAATCTCCAATTCGAGACTCTCACATCTAAGTCTTTAAGAGCTAGGGGTAGGAAGAGGCTGCATTCTAGGACCCAAGGTCTCCAATCTCCAGTTCATCAGATGTGAAAGTCCCAAACCAGCCTCTTCAATATACATCTATTACAAATATTTTGGTCTACCCGTCAAATTATGCTTGGAGCTATTTCCCAAAAATACAGAAGGAAAAGGCGAGCTAAACTCTCAGGCAGGTACATGATTTTCCATCTCCATTCCGCAGGTGAGTGATGTGTCAAAGGGCACAGGATAAAGAGCAGCTGAAGTCAGTGCCCACAACCCAGAAGTTTGACTCCAGGGCCAACAGGCTTAACCACGAGCTGCATGACCTAAGCAAACATCTTCTCAGTGGAACTCGGCGCTCTCACCCAGAAAAGGAGTGTTTTCCTACACATCTAGAAGAGCTGTGATAATTAGTCAATAAGAAAATATGTGTCAGATACTTAATAAAGGCTTGGAACATACAGACGGATAAATGGCTGGTTCTTCCCTATTGTCTTCTAGTAACAGGAAATATATCCAGCACTGATTTTCTGGACCATTCTGGACACTGCTTACTGCTTTAGACATTTTCCCATGTAGGGTCTTCTTCAAAATGAAATTTTAATGTATACTTTCACTGGTATGGCTACCATCTTAGATCTGGGATGTTATTTGACTGTATATCTACCTCAGTGCTTCCACATCAGGAAGGGACTCATATTTCCTGTGTCTGTACAAGGTCTTGAGCTTTTTACTTACCTGGGATCCTAGACTCTCATTATTTAATTTTTTTAAAGGATAGGTGCAGGCAGGAATGAAGGCAAGTAGGCAGGCAGGCAGGCAGGAAAGAAGACCAAGGAATACGCATTTTTCTTTTTTTAAATGGAGATGTTTATAATGGCTGTGCCTCCCGGCCCTCGGGCATGAACCTGGATCCTTCAGATATATGTGGACTATGCCAGCCAGAAGCCATGAACCTAACCATTAAACCACCAGAGGGTGTTGGTCCCTGGTTCTTACTGTACCCACAGTGAGGACTGGAGGGAGCAGAGAGAGTTCTTGGTAAGAAGGAGAGTTCAGAGTTAGCCATTGTGGACTATAAACCTTTCCCTTGTCTTCCATTTTGGCAAAATGTGTAAGCAAGAATCAGGAATAAATTTACCCTAGATCCACATTATGTCTGTGAGCTATATGAGGTGGCATCCCGGGGCTCCAGAAAACTCCCCACACCCTGACAACCAACTCCAAGAAAATGCTCATCCCTGGAGCTCTCGTTAGTCTTGGGCCACTGACGAGGTGCCACGCAGTCAGTGAGATGTGCAAATTGTGCTCAAGTGCTGAGTGTCTGATTATTAAAGTCAATATTTGGCTGAGAGCCGAGGGGAAGATTAAGTATTGCTATTACTAGAGACTGCACTTTTAAGATTCAAGAATAAATTTGAAGTTTTATCAAAAAGTAAATATTATTATGACTTCATTTCAACATTGTAGACTCAAATTTTAAAAGATGGATATAGTGTAGGAAAAATCATTTCTGAGTCCTATCAGTGGCTGATTATGGTGGAATTCACCAGAGTGCACAACTGCAGCTCTAAAGGGATGCTCGTGCTCAGTCAAGGTCAAGGGAGATGGAGCAACAAGGTCATTCAGAGTCTTCTCTGCCAATACAGGCACTGCCGGCATCCATGATGCTAGTAAGCTACTGAGTTCTCCTTCCTCTAGAATCATAACTGAGCGAAATAAATATTGATCTTATCTTCATCTTCCCTGAAAGTAGTCACTGAAGTCAGCTCAGAAGCCAAAACTTTGAACTTGCTTGAAAAAGATACTTTCTGAATACGTCCAGAAGCAGGCATGAGGCTGATGGCCTTATCCATCATCACATACATTTAAACAACAATAAAAAACCTTATTTAAGCCTTGCAATAATCTTTGGAGCATATATCACATCTGTTTTCACCGAGTAAAGAACTAAAGCTTATATAATTAAGTAACTTACTTAAATGAGTCATTAAGTGGCCAGAACTCTAACATCAGGAGTCTCAGAGAACTATACACTAAGCCCTAAACAGACAAACAGCATTGTCCACTGAATGTGTGCTGTCTTTCGATTCTGATGTACCTTAATTCTCTCTCAGTTTGAAATAGCCATTCTTCTGCCTCCTTCGCACATGGCCTGGGACAAAACTTAATGACTAATCAGTGTCAAAACTGGGATTTGAATCCAAGTGTGTAATCCTTAAAAAAAAACACAATTTCTCCCTGTACTTCCTTGACTCTTATCATTTTCCAACCCCTAAAGGTTCTTTCAACGATATTCGGAAATTATTACTGAGCTCTGACCATATACCGTGCATTGGTAAGATCTCGGACCTAACGTTCCCATAAGAAGGCATGGACATTGACTCCACCACAGAGAATTAGATCGCACTGTCACTCAGGAGAAAAGACACAGAGAAACACACACACTAAAAACATAAAGTAAAATAAAAATACGGTTCACAGTAACTTGTATTTACCATAGTGAAACAAAAGAACAACTGGGGAATATAAAACAAACTGCTGCTTCCTGCCATCTTGCCCAGGGTATCTCCAGTAAGAGCTAATATTAAGTTAGAAGACAGCAGCCAGTTTCCTGATGGAAGCTTCCAGCAAGTTAACCTCCTCTGTTCCATGAGCCTCTTCTCTAGACTCTTGCCCTAACCCTGGGAGAGGCCAGGAGATACCAGTCTAGTCCAAAATCTGCCCCTGGGAATAGCCTGCAGTAATCCCTTCCCAGGGATGTTTGTTTTTACTGAAATATCTTCCCCTGTTGCCAGTTAGCCCGTTTTCCATTAGCTGAGTCAATCCGACAGTTTAAACCAACAGAAATATGCCTATTTTCCCCCTAAAGTGTGGGTTAAATGCAACGTTTAACATAATGAGCCCATGAGGGAGAAAAGTTCACAGTAAAGATGAATACTCCTCTAAAAATAAAATAGACCTAATTAATAACTAGATGGTATAAGTCTGCAAACAAAGAAAGGGCAAGCAGTTTCTTTTTTTTTTTTTATGATGATTAAATCACAAGATCTATTGTTTTCTTTTAAAGACTGAATACTGATATATTTCATATGTTATGACTATTTTCTTAAAGGGAAAATATAAAGCTATTTTATGAACCACTCTTTCCCCATATTTACTGTAAGGTAAACAGCAGCCCTAGGTAACAGCTCTTATTCTCCTAAATTACTACTTCCCCTCATCCCCGAGAGACCTAACTAGCTCCAGTTTGACAAAGATTGATCTTCACTCCAGACTGAGGAAGGCGTGCGTCTCACTCTGCAGCTCCAAGTGCTTGAGTTCCTATTCCTGGTTGAACCACTCAGGCTTCATACTCTCTCACGTTCCCCAGCAAAATCGAAACTTCTGTGTTCAGAGGGTTCTGGCTAATATGGCTTATAAAGATGAGTTCTAGAATATTGCTTTGCTCTTAGCTAACAGCAAGGCTGAGGAATCAGGCTCAATGAAACAGAAACACATGGCATGCATTTCTCTTAATAATGCACTGGGTTTTTATAATTAAAGGAGAACAGTGCTACAGGCTAAGTATGCTTTGAGAAGCTACTGAAAGGCAAACGTGGAGTGGGATTGAGGATGGTTCACAAATGCAAAAGAAAGGCCCATTTGGCCTTGAATTTTGCAATTCTGAGCTATCAGGGAAGATGCCAAGCCCTTAATGGAGATTGCTAGGCGACAATTCCATTTGCACTCTTTCTCTGTATTTATTTGATTCTCTGTTTCACTGCTGACTGTCTCCTACCCGCACCTACCACTGCTGATTCCTTTGCTAAGATCATCCTTCCTGAAATATACTGGATTCTTATCTTCTCCATGTCATCTTTATCACATCGGTGCATTCATGAGTGTGCTTTTGTGCAAGAAAGAAGAGGATCCAGCTTAACTTGAATTCAATCTGTCAACTATAATCTACCTGGGAGAAATCACTTCATTTTCCTAGTCTCAGTTTTTGTACCTTCCCATAGTGGAAATAATAATGCCATATGCAATATCTGTAGCAAGAATGAAATAATATCATAGATCAAAAGGCGGTTTGTTCACCACTAACAGTCCAACCCATCTTTGACTATATGATTGACCCCCTTTACTCGAGTTGCCCAGCCTCTTCTCTCTTCCCTTCTGATTACTGCTAATTTAGTTTTATAGTCTCAAAATCTATTTTTGTTTTATTTGATGCATTCTTTTGTTTTGTTTCTCCTTCCTCCCTGGTCTCTGCTGAGAGCTTCTTCAGGGTGAGAGGCTGATAGGCCTTCACAGACTTCCCTGTAAGGATCAGCAGGGCGGTGCCTCCTCCTGAGCTGGTCCCCATCCTCACAAGGGCAGGACTTGGGAGAGAGAGCAGTCAACTCGAGAATGAGAATCTGGAGGAATGGAAAGGAAACGCAGTCAGGTAGAGTCAAGGAAATGATCAAAGGTGCCTCCATTAAGAGAGGGACTGTGGAAAGCTTTTCCCTTCCATTTGTATTAACCAAAACAGTTGTTCAACGTACAATGAGAAAAGATGTACTATAATCATGTTCAGAGCATGCAGACTATTATTCCAGATGGGATACAATGGACAAGCAGAGAAAAGAGGCAGGAGGAGAAGGAAGAGAAGAAAAATAACCAATTTGAGAGCAGAGTGAAAAAAGACAAAAGAGAATAGAGTGAGTGATCCCTCAGAGGAGGAAGGCACTCTGCCTTGTCTACATTCATGGAAAACAGCAACCATATCATTGATCCCCCAAAGCCCACCCCTCAGGCTCAGAAATATTTAAAGTTAAGGACTTCTGAGTTCAACCACGTCTCCATGACTTCAACCTATACTGCTTAGAGAAGTAACATAGAAAACAAACACGTGTGTATGTGTGCAGGCATGTTGTATGCGCATGCATGTGCATGTGTGTGTCGCAGCACATGTGTGTGTGCGTGTCCGTGTGTGTGCCGGGCAGAGCGGCTCCTCTCCAGGCTCTGGGCACATTTGCTGCAGGAGCCGGTCTAGTATGAAGGCTGAGACAGCAAAGCCAGCTCGGGTTTCATGAGGCTTCATCCTGTCTGAAGGCTGGTCACAGAGCAACATCGGGTGTATTTCAGAGGCTGATTAAAGCTCTCACAAATGCCAGCTTATATCATGCCGATGACTATTAATTTAAAGAAAATATTTGCCTGGGGGAAAAAGAAAAACATGGTAAACCAGTCCTGTCTTATCACCAGAGGTCCTCAGCTCTGAGCCCATCCCGTACTCTCTCCTGACGTAGGCCCATCTGACCTGGGCCAAGCTATCAACGTGGAGCCATTATGGGAGCAGGAGCCAGATTCTTCCAATTAGGCGACTGCACAGACCTTTGCCATGATGATGGCAAAAAAAACTACTGTGCAGTCCCCGCTTCCCACTGCTGGAGTGATAAATGACCCCCAGTCTGTTCTCCCCAGAGCCAGAGTGAGGCCTGTCTGTGGACAAAGGCCAGGGAAAACATAACAAGATTTATAAGAGCCAAAGGCAGGGTGAAGAGGAGCTGCAGGGCATGGGGGAAGGACCACGGGAGAAAATGTGGTGCGTTTCAGTAGCCGCATGTTGCTTTATGGGCACAGGGTGGAGCAGAAGGGGAGTGGGGCTGGCGGAGGAGTGGCCACAGTCAAATCCCCAGCCTGGAGCATCAGCTGCTGGGGGCATCTTCTCAGTGGGCCCAGCCCTTTGGAAGAGGGAGCACCGGCCCTGGAGCCCGGGGTTGGCTCCTCCATTCACCCAGCTCCTTCTAAACAGACACCGTTAAAGGAATGTTTTTAAAACTAAGGAGACAAATGGAGACACCAAGAGAGGTCATGTATGGCAGAAATTAAAAGGCATGATGGTACAATTAAAGATATTTACCAGAGAAATTTGAACCCCATTACACACTGGCGTACAGTATGCGAGGAAGAGCTGTTTTCTATCATTAGAGACAAAAACCAGGTCTATAGGTAAGCTTTAAGAACAATAAACATCCTGAATTCAAGAATAAGTCTGTCAAATGAAGGGATATTGATTTTGGAACAAGGAATATTATGTCAAACAACATTAGTTTAATTGATCTGAATTTAGTTTAAGTACTAAAAGCATTTATATACAAACAGCAAATGAAAATTAACTGCAGCTGAGCCCTGCTGCCGGCTCTCAGGGGCTTCGGCAGAGATGAGAACTTGGCATCCAGCAGGACTGGCTGGAGCGGCCGCCCTCTGCTGCGTCGGCCTCTCCTCCCCAGCACCGCAGGGGGAAGGCAATGTGCTTTCTCTCAAAGGTAGGAACATTTAACACTGGCCTTTGACTTTTCAAAATACACACAGACGGTTTCTTGCTCTGAAGGAATTCACGAGAGAGAGCACGAGGTGAGGCCAGCAGCGAGGAGCCGGGTCTGCACCCAAGTAAGTGGCTTCTGGTCCCCAGGTGAATGAGACGGGCCACCTCCACCTGTGGCCGCTCCGCCCCATCTGAGCCTGGACTCCACCCAGAACTTCCCCTTCCCTTGGCTGCCAGGCCCTCGGAGCCCCGGGTAGAGGCTGGGCACAGAGCCCGGGGCAGGGCAGGGCAGGTTCTCGGCAAGCACTACCAGCCTCAGTCCCTGCCTGGCAATAAAATGGAAGGAGACCTCCCCAGTATCCAAACCCCTTTCCTGCCTGGTGCACTTCTTTCTACCTGAGAGAGAAAGAACACAGATCAGCCACTTTTCCTTCCTTAATCCCCCTTTCCACAGCTATCCCGTAGAAATCACCCTGGAATGGGCGAACACAGATGCAGGTCGAGTCTTTAGTAACCCTCCTGCAAGAATCATTGTGATTCTGCTGCACGGTGAGTGAAGAGAAATTCAGTGAACCTTTCAGAAATCTACCTGTCGGGCCATCACCATGTTTACTCCCAAATGGCTAGCTGTCTGTCATGGGTTCCGGGACAAAGGAAGAGTGTCCGACGGTCAGTTGTGTGTCAGACTCATTATTGACTGTCAGGTCAGCTAGGAGCCAGCCATGCTTCCTTTTTGTGTTGAAGGCCCGACACAGGCCCCAGGCTTTGTGTTTACATCTTGCCACCTGTGCTCTCTCTCCCTGAAAGCAGAGTCTCCACACCAAGCTCAAAGGGCGGCGAAGTGGAGCTGGAAGAAACACTCCCCGCCTCAGGCCTCAGGTCCAGGCCAGTGACAGAGGCTGTGTCACCAGATAATAGTTTCATGTGTGAACATGGTCACAGAAGCAACGAAGGGGCCCAACGCCGTGGCCACACATTTAGTCTCAGGGTTTGGGCTGTGAAGGGACTTTCTATGATCTCCAGGGATACCAGCATTATCTTATTGTCTGGATTTCCCCTTCTTGAATCCTTTTATGTTTCATACATTTGCAGTATTTTTTATCAAAGTGTTTCCCCCTCTGATGTTCTTAGCTAGTGGAGTCCATGGAAGAGCAGAGTGACTGAGGAATGGGGATGTAGCGCTTTGGAAAAAACAAATGTCGCTTGCTTAGGGTGATGCCATAAGAAGAGTAGGACACAGCCTTGGGAGACAGAACATTCTGAGAACATCCGTTCTCTTCAAGATACTATGAACAGTATGTCTCATAGACACCTAAGAACTAATATTCTTTGGTTAAGATTCACATTCTCTGTGTTTGTCAAGTGCGTGTTGAATGCCTTCTAAGTGCCAGACCTATGCAGAGCGCACATGAAAGCTTGCACACACTCTTGACTTACTAAGGCGAATGGAGGACTCTGACACAGACTCACTTCTATCTGCAAAAGCATAGATACCAACAAGTTGCTAGAAGAACCCTAAAGACAGAGAAAATTGCTCTTCTAGAAAGGGGATGGTGCTATGGTCCAAGTATGTCCCCTGAAATTCATATATTGAAACACTAACTCCTAGGGTGATAGCAGTAAGAGGCAGGGGCTTTCAGACATGATGAGCTCATGAAGGCAGAGCTCTCATGAATGAGATTAGTGCCTTTACAAAACACCATCCAGAGCAATCTCTTGACCTTCAACCACGTAAGAACATCATAAGAGGGAAGCTGTCTGCAACCCACAAGTGGGCTTTACCCAACCATGACCCATCCTGACCTTGGAGCTCTGGACCCCAAAACTGTGAGCAATAGATCTCCGCTGTTTAGCTATTACTCAGTTTGTGGTGTTCTGTTTTATCAGTTAGCACTGACTAAGACAATGGCCATGGCAAGGCAAATGTTTGGAAAGTCCTACACCAGGAGCCTGCCAGCTGGAACAAGAGGGAATAAAGGAGATTCTATGAAGAGCGAACCGCAAGAAGCAAACCCAGAGAGTACAGGTGCCGTCTGCGCCGTGCCGCCACGTGCAGAGTGGCTGGATCATGCGGGTGGTGGAAGGGGCTGGCAATAATCCCAGCACAGAGCATGGATGGCTTCCTAACCTCCTCCTTGTGCTCCTTTTCCCCATGAGAGGCTCAGCAGTCTTAGAGGTAGATGGTCTTTGGTTAAAGACAGTCTCCCCCATTTCTTAGATATGTGACCTTGAAAAAGTTGTTTAATCTCTCCATAACTCCAGTTCCTTTTGTGAATATACTAAAAATAATAGTTCCCTCAGCACCTAAGTGGAGGTGAGGTTTAAATAGAGAGGCATGAGTAAGTGCTTACACACAGTGAGGACTAGGTCAAGGCCAAGTTTACCGGGACCCTTTGTCATGTGATGGAGAAGGGACCACACAAAGAAATAAAAGGGAGAGGATCAGGCTTTCTCTGTCTTAAATTCGGAAAAAAATTCTCAGTAGTTCTCCCAAAGTAATAATAAGCAAGTTGTTTCCTTTCCCCATCTCATTTTCCTCATCGATAAAACAGGACTAGAAGAGCCAGGGTTGATTTCTAAGATCTCTTCCAGTTTTGATTTCCAAGGACAGACATTAAAGTTCATTGGGCAAAATCTTCAGATTCCCAAAGACCTTGTTTAAATCCACCTCCTGGAGTGTCACTGTTCAATGTCTGAACATCACAAATTATAAAATATGAAATAAATATATGCACATATACATAAACACATGGGAATATATATAGACACGCATGTATATATGTAACTCAATTGTTCCAACCAGGGACATCGGTCCAATGCCTGGAGTTTCTCTTTTTCTTTCAGGATTCAACATCTGGCTACAGGCCAAGATATTCCCCAGTTTCTGAATCTTGTTCCCACAAAGATCTGTCTTCTCTCTCTGGTTAAAAGAAATGCATACTGGGCATTCTGCCAAGCACTTGGGGGCCTTGTAGCTGCGACCCCTTGGGTGTGCCCTTTCCTGTGTCACTGATCTATGAGAATGAGAGAAGGCCTACCAGCACCCCACTGGAGCTATGCATTGAATTCTGAGGTATGAAGCATGCCCAGGCCCAAGACTAGATTCCCCACATATGTGACAGAATCCCAGTCAAGAATACCCTCATGTCCCAGTGCCTTCTAGAAGGACCCTGGAAGAAGAGTGATCTTTCCTGGTATGAGTCACCCTCACTAGCATTACCTCTCACCTACAACAAACAACCTTTCATATTTTTGCAAAACACATTCATGTTCTTGACGGGATATAAGTCAAAGCAGATCACTAGCATTCAAACAAGTACTCAATGTACAATGCATGTACCTATGGAACCCTGGGGACCTTATGTTGGGGCTGTGACCTCTTATTGGCTTCTAGTCATGCTAGAAATGATCAGATATATGCTACCTGGTGATAGAATGGTCTGAAGTTCAAAGGGCAGAAGGACTAAGGATGGTTTTGGCAAAATAGAGAAAAATTGAAAGATGTGATTATGCCTTCCTCCCCTTTCATGCCTTGACCTCCTGAAACCATCATTTCTGCTTCTCCCACAGCCTTCCTCTTCCTCCTGGAAACAACTGCTTTCAAAGCAGAATTTACTACCAGTCTCTAAAGGCCCTTAAAACATAGACATTTTATGATTCTGTTTGAATTTCATCCAATGTCTTTTCATGAGATGAAGCTTTAGTATTAAGGAGTTTCAGAAATGTTGGGGTCATCTGGGAAGAAAGGTAGGGGGTTCCCTCTCTTAGCAGATTTTATGGTCGATGTCTTTATGGAAGCAGGCAGTAACATGCAGCCTGGGCAGAGAGCCTGCAGGGTCTCTTTATGTATCGTAGAAGATTGTCCAGGCGAAGAGAAGCCACGGGAAGCAAACTGCTTCTGGAGAGACACAGCACTTACACTGATGAACATCCATTCAGCGAAACAGATACCACCATGAACCTAAGGGCAGGTGGAGGAGGATAAATGCTCTAGGCTTCTTGAATTTACGAAGTTTGTTGTCTACTGGTAGAAACATGCACATGAGCGGATCATTTTGACAAAATGTTCTCAGTGACAAAAAAGATGTCAAAGTACAAAGAAGGGACATTTTTCTGATAAGAATTGAGAAAATATTTCTTGGCAGGGACAAAGCTTCGCACGTTATGTTTTCAGGGCATTTTTTTTACTGCATATTCCTGCTCTTTCTCTTACTTACCCTTACTCCATTTGTGTGTGGGAGGAGGGGAAAGGGCCATTAATTCTACTGACAGGTGAAGACACTCGGGCACAGGCAAAATAGGCAAAGATGCACAGCTGGAGAGTGACAGAGAAAGAGGACCATATAGTTATTATACATTCTAGTAAAGTGTCAATGAACAATGGCTGGATGAACTAAGAGTAGACTAATACTAGAGTATTTTGAGTTCACTACAAGGAAGGAAGCAGAGGATACATTTTGCGATCTTCTGAAATGTTATAACAGTATTTGATTTTCTTCAAGCACACCACGCTCTATAAAAATGTATACCCTATTATTCAGAAGCACTGTCCCACTCTTAGTTTCAACAGGCTATATTTGCTTCATGTCATTTTTTTCTTTTTTTCATTTGAGGTTTACACGTTCAATTCCTTTTTCACGGAATGCATTGTCCTGCCTAATGACTACTTGGTAAATTCTCACTCATTCTTCAGAATACAACTTAAACTTCACTGGACTCTATTAGGAAGGGGGTGTGTCTGGAGCCCCCTAGGATCTCATTCTAAGATAGCTGCTTGCTTTTTTGTCTGATTGTTTCTTCTCTCTACCAGATAGGGATGCTCATGGGAGGAAGGATGTGTATCTAACTTACTGTTATATCCCCAGAATCCCAATAGTCATTACTAGAAATGTTTGAATAGCTGAATGGACAATGAAGAAATGAACAATGGGGTGCAGCCTGGTCTAACAGTCTAGTGCACCCTGGAAGTGGTCCCACATGCATCCTCATACCCCAGGTCCAAGACCTGTGGCTAGGGGGAACAAAGAGAGTGAACAACTAAATAAAAATAAAGTTTCTTCCATTTCTCCCTGCCTGCCTGCCTGCCTGCCTGCCTGCCTGCCTACTCACCTTTATACTGTCTGCACCTTTCCTTTAAAAAAAATAAATGAATAATGGTTAGTAATTCATTTTTTAAATGGTGTCAGGATTTAATGATCTCAACAAAGCAACATTCCCACATTAGTAAGGAAAAAGAACTAGTGTGAACTTAAATTCGTGGAATTTTCCAAACCCATCAATGAACAGAGGTTGCAATGAGTTGGCTCAAAATCTAGAGATGGAGCCTAAAGGGATAAAGATGTGAATATATGCTCCATGGGACAGATAGAACCAGAACAACAGAACTTAGACTATCTGACAAATGGGTGAAAGGCAAGGGGGATCTGGTGGGACAGATGAGACCTGGTTGGGGTAGGGATCACATTTTTATAGAAATCAGGAGCATCCACACTATTTTCCTCCACCTCTGGGTTCTACAGGAGGCCCTGGGTGTTCACCAAAAAGAAGAGAGCGCTCTAACACTCTAAGGTCCATCATGGTACAAACCTGAATGAGAGGCACATTAACCATGGAGGAGGTTCCAGAACTCTGCTAGATCTTCCCCTAGGTCTCTACTGTGGAACAGAGTTTTTATCTGAGCAGGGAAGGACAATACTTGGCTGAGGGAGTAGGTGAACACATAGTAGCTGGAAGAATGGAAGACTGGAGGGAAAGCCATGTTTCTGGGAGAAGAATTGAATTATTTACTAAGTACACAACTGCAGCCAGAGGCAAGAGAGAGAACAAAGAAGGCCACTGTGAAGAGACCCAGGGGTATAGTATATTATAGTATATACCTAAGACCAGCTTTAATTACAGCAAAGACACACTCCACCACCATGACCACCAAGCCAAGAAGCTAGTAATAAGCACCAAGAGACTCTGGCTAGAGAAAGGCACAAGAGAAACTAAAGTTTGCACAGAGAACCTCTCTCAGGGAAGTCACAAATGGAAGACCTGAAACTCAGAATCATGCAGATATTGCTTTCCTTACTCACACCATCCTCACACAAATTCCCTAGAGGAATCTGAGGAATGCGGTCAGGGAGAGAAACAAAAGCAAAAATAGGAGCACTCCAAAACCATACAATATATTTTCTTGTCTAGAGTACATGGAACACTCACGAAGGACATGTAGAGTTCCACTTGCAAATTCTAGTCAATGTTTAAGAAAAAAATTCACCCGTTTTACACAATTTATTCCACAGCATACAAGCAGAAAGACTACTTTCCAACTCATTTTATGAGGTCAGGATAGTCTTAATATGAAAACCAAACAAAGGCATTACAAGGAAAGAAAGCTGCAAAAATCATTCCTATGACAATAGAGTCAAAATTCTCAGAAGACAAAAATAACAGCATTTTTAATAGCATGATTTTTCTAAAATGTATGGTTCTGAAAAATACTCTTTTTCTGAAAGAGGTGAACTTGTCCCAGTGATGAAACTGGAATATACTTGTAATGACCTGTCTATGAAAGAACAAAGCAACATGTTAGTAATTTACTCTCAATGGTTAAAAAATTTTTTTTTGTCTTCGAAATTTATGAATCACTTTAATTGAAATTTAGACACATACATGCAAGTCAATGCATAGCAGCATTACTGATAATTGCAAAATATTGGAATTTTTTCTACATATATTTATAACATAGGTATATGTACATATATATTATGTTAGTAGGTGAATTGAGAAGATTGGTTGAATAAACTATGGCATATCATAAAGTGGGGTCTTATTCAACTATGAGAAAAATTTGGAATGATTTCTATAAAATTATATAATTTGATTTTCATCAAATATCATTAGCAAAAAAAATAAAAATCACGAAGATTTTTTCTATAGCATGCTATCTTTCAAGTAAAAAAACAAAAGAATATAATAAAAGATAGACATATTTGGTAATCATGCAAAAAGAAGTGAAAGTTAAACCAGAAACCAATGAGATTACCCACAAAGAGTCTACAGAAATTAGACATAAAGAAAGGGAAAAGAGAAAGGAGTAACATGGATGAAGAAGAGGTAATGCCAGAGCTTATAATTTGTATAATGTAGACTCTTAAAAATACAGAATTGTTTGACTTACCTTTAAAATAAGTAATAATTACAGTAATCCAATATATGTGTGTGCATGTGTGTATGAGAGAGAGAGGATTGAAGCCAGAATCAAAACATTAACAAGTCAGTATACATTACCTACATATAATACAAATAAATAAAACAATCATAGTAACCTTGGAAAACACTATTTTTGCTACATGATGGAATAATATAATGCATTATAAGCCTAAGGAAGAGCAAAATGATGATTGCAAACATATTTTTTATAGAGAGTTTAGATTAGTAATTCCAAAACAGAGGACACATATGATTAAAAATATATTAAAGAAAGTTAGACTTATTTCTTACTGTTATTACAATAGAGAGAGGAAAAAAATGTAAAGAAATTTCTTGGCATTGAATTGGAATCAGAGGTACCAGTATCGACTCAAATTTTGGAATATATGTGTGGAGCCAGGAGTAGATAGAAATGTGTGTCTGCATCTGTGTGTGTGTATGCACGTGCATAATATGTTTCTTAGATGTTAATGCTGAGGATTTTAGAAGCAATCAGACTCCAGTACCAGTGAAGACATCCAGAATCTTAATTACTAAGTACTATTCATTAGCAGGGATTCTTGGAGAAATGGTTGATTTTAGTACTGAGACAGGGAAGTCTACAATGAGCCTAGAATATATTGTGGCAACAGAGATTAAGTAAATGCTCAAATCGCAAAAGAGTTCTATCAAAAGGTCATGCTGGTTAACTTAAATGAGTTTATGACCAAATACTGATGTATTGAGCAATAAAATAATTATAGTAAACTATATTATAGTAAACTATATTATAGCAAACTCTATATAGCAAGCTGTATAAGCAGCATAAGCACAGTACATAGAAAACAAAATAAGCACGCACATACAAATGCAAAATTAAATAAATAAATAAAGGGAAAGGGACCTTTCTTCTAGAGTTCCAAGCAACAAATGCCAAAACAATGATGGAAATATAAAATCAAAAATGGGCAAAATAAAGTACAAAAATTGAAGACAAGAATCACCAATGGATAAAAGAAGTGCGTAAAAGTATGAATAGGGAAGGGGATTACTATATCCTAAAAGTAATAAGGTTAAAAATTCAAGATGTTTATTAACTAAAAAGGAGAACAGTCATTAGAACAGAGTAGAGAATTTTTGTAGATATAACTTAGTCAGATGATCAAAATTAACATTCCTAGTGAAAAAATACTCTTATATCACACACCTCCTGATAAGCTACATTGAGAGGGGCAAAGGAAAAAAGTGACTTCTGTTATCTTTGTGAAAAAATTCATAAACTCAAACCAATAATGAAAAAAATCACCCAAACCCAATCAGGAATAATCCACTGAGCAGCACTCTTCACAAGGATCAAAGTCTTGAGAGAGAAAGGACCACTAACTTTCTCAGATTTGAGGAGACTACAGAGACATGTCATTATAACATAATAGATCTAGGGTCCAAAAAAGGATATTAGTGGGACAATTGACAGAACAAAGGGAAATTGAACAAAGGCTAAAGTGACACTCACCATGAAGTTTTAATCTAAATTTAAAAATAAAAAATTAAAGCAAATAAAATCTAATGAAAGAAAGAATGAGTGAATAGAAAGAAGAGTCATGGTCATCTGGCTGCAGGAAATGGACGATGATATTTAGGATTTAAGCCCTCAATCCAAATAACCCATGTAACCGAAGTTGGTTGCAAACATTTTCACTCAGTCCTCTGGATTTCAGTCACACTGACACCTACTATCAAAAGGCACAAGGACATCTAATTCTTGAGTTTTTTATGAGGTTCCATGGTGATTCAACTCCATGAATTATCAGTGCCACCAAGAACTCAAATAGTTCTAGCTTTCTCAAGTCTACTCCTTCAAGTATTACATCCTCATTGAATTTCTAGCTTCCAAATTTGTGTTAACATCTATGTCAATTCCAAAATTCTCCAATTCCTCCATAATTTATTCATAGTTCATCCTTCTATTTTTTATATCTTTAGTATAATGTTTGTTGATCTGAACAAAGCTTATGCAGTTTGAGAAAACTTAATGAGGTCACTCATGTCCATATCCATATACACAAAACATACAGGCCTGTTTAAAGAAACACAGCTGCTAAGTTTGATGACAATGACTTGAGTTAACTGAAATAAGAAATTTTCTAGTTATCAAAATTGTTCAGAAATGAAATAAATTGTATTGAAAAGTACTGAATTCCCTGTATTAAACAGCATTACAGACTCGATGCCAACTACTGAGAATACTGGAATCTGAGATAGAGTTAGAAAACTGTTAAAGTCTGAATTTCTGGAATATTTGGCAAAGAGTCTTACCAATGAATTCAACAAGTATATAATAAGAATCCATTGTGCCCATGATTTGGTTCTAACCTCATAAAGGTTAGAGACATGTTTATCCATCCCATTCTTTGTACTTTTCCAGCAGAAGCCCTAATCTCAACAAAACATTATGATATCTTCTCAAATTTTTTCATCATGGCTTCTGAGGGGAGCCAAAGTTGCCCAAATTCTAATATACCAGGGTAGACTTTTTCATAAGGATGTGATTCTTTACTATGTATTCTTTCAGGGCACCTCAGGGTAGTCATGAAGTCATGACTATACATTCCTGCCTTTCTTCTATTTTGGCTATGCAGAACAGGTAGCTAAAATTAAAGGGGGCCAATAATTACCAGCATATAGTCCTGAAAGGCATGTTTTCACTAAGGAAGCACAGAGGATGAGGTGCTAAGGAAGTAGAAAATTCTGAGACAAGACCTTAGCATATAATCTCATGCTGGATCCAAGTTGGATGGTAGATGCCAAACGATGCAATCAGACTCCAGAACCACCAATGCAGGCATGAACTACTGACTTTAGCTGATATGACAATGCAGAATGCTCTTTGATTTTGGGAAAATACATTGATTATTATTTTGAAAAATCTCAAGTAAGTAAGTTTGTTTTGGAGTTACCATGTAATACATAGAATCATTTTCCACTTTGGAGAGCACAGTTCTTTTTTAACTGGCGAATTCATTCAATAGATAGTTTATACTTGGCCCCAATCATAATATAGGAAGAAATAAAGTCTGCTCATTAGCCTTGTCTGAAAAAAACATTGGTAAGTGTAGGTGTGCATGTCCTAAATCTGTCTCATACTCCTCCACCTAGAGTTATTTTTGAACATGTACATTGTATGTCTAAAACAAAATGGAAAATATTGATTTTAGAGATGCTCATCTTATTCATTTACTTAAAATGTTATCCAAAAATAACACCAATAGAAATCAAAACTAGAAAATGAATGTTTTTGAAAATATTAAACTAAAAACTTTAAATAAATGTTTTAAATTGATATATTATTTTTATCATTTTATTATTACAATAAATTTGCTCATCCCCTCTTTAGTAGTAAGAAAAATATGATTTCCTCAAGTTTATTACTTTGCCCAAAGCTACATATCTCATATGTTGTTAAGTAATATCTATAACCAGCACTGTCCACCACCAAAGTTTTTGCTCAAAAACAAACAAAACCAACTCCATATTCATTTCACTGTCAGTGTTTAATCATCCATCAGGCAGCCTTATTTCTGCAGACTCACCATAAAAATAGCAGAAACAGAACTCAAAATTTTAACCTTAGGAAATTGATACATATGTTGAAACAAATCTGAATTTCATGATGGAGACATGTCATCAGAGATGTTAATAGTCCCCTCCCTAAATCCAAGCTTAGACTTTATATGGAACTTACAGATATTCAACAAGGAAGCATGTCACGGTCTCACGGTTTCAACTTCTTCAAATGAATGCCCTGCATTTTTCTGCACTGTGACCATGTCATGAAAATAGTGTTATGATTCAGCTAGGAAGCGGATGATATCTCTACTGTTTGCTTTCCTTCCTGATCATCCTTTTAGATTCAAATTAAACAACAACCTAAGTCTACAGCCCAAATGTGTGAAAACAATGGCTAAGGTGAGTGAAGCTTCCTGGTGCCAAAAATATCACAAAGGAAAGGAAATAGAGAAAGCACTGAATGCAGACAACATAGAAGATCATCCCGCCGGGGTCCATCTGTGTCATTTTCAGGTGGAGTCAGGGAAAGCTGAAAGATTTCAACAGTAAGAGCAAGCAAAGAGGATATCCTGATAAGCGGAGGTGGAAGCTGGAAATTTCCACTAAGTCGATGAGAAGACTTTCAATCCAGCCTTCTGGGGCTGCTCTTGGACCTTGGATCTGACCTCCGACAGTGTGGCCTGTGGGGTTCTCAGAGCTGCTTGCTGATTACAGAGCTGAAACAGAAGTTTTTCTCGAGTTGGAAGGAAATAGATAGGAAACCAAAGTCAATGGACTGTCTCTTTCCCTAGATTTACTTGAATCGCAGTCGATGGCAGCTGAGAAGTGGATCACAGAGAAAAGCTTTGAGAGGTCAGAGCACATCAGGAGAAATGAACCAGCTTTAACAAACGGCGTAGCCCATTATATTCGTTCTCCATTTTGAAAATCTTTGGTCCGTTTCAGTGGAGCGCATACATTTTTTCTATCAAAAAGATGCTGGGACTAGAATCATTATCTCTATCTTCAATACATTAAAAAAGAGAATCAAGAAAATATCTAACTGATTGTAATTTTAACCACAAATAAATCATGACACTGAAATTTGAAAATGTGGCATTAAAATCTATATTAAAAAAAAAAACAAGTATGCCTTTTCCTTACTACGCCCTGCCATGGACTGCACAATCCAGCACATCCTAAATGTCACTCACACCATAGTAATAGTTACAGTCTCACAAGGGAGAGCACCACATCAAATTCTTCAAGTGATAATGATGGCCATTAAACCTTTGAAAAGGGCATTTGATAGAGAACTACTGTAGGTTAGCGGTTTACCAGACTTTGCAACACACTGACATCTCTGATTTTTCTCACAAGATGCTGTTTTTCAGGATAACAGGTCTATGGCTCACACCATTTATTTTTCATTAAGATTTTCTCTCATTTCCTTTATCACTCCCCTGCTCCTCTCTTCACCTGAGCCAATGAACGCTAATGACACCCGCTGGCTTTGTCTTTACAAACATCAAATTGATGAGCAGACACCCCAAATCCTTCATTAAGTGGGTCATAAAGTGAGAGAGCATTTGATTATAATATGATGAAAGATTTATTAACAAACATGTATTCAGTTAAATCATAGTATTGGCAGGTTTATGAGACTGTCTCTCCCCAGCTGACAGGTGGGGCTGCTGGCTGCTGCGGGAATGAAAACACTAAACTTGTTGGTGCCGTATATAATGATCTCATTACTGCCCAACTTGGAACTGCACCGGGAGCTAGAATTTCAGAAAAGTTTCTTTGAGTTTGCTCTGTCCTGACATAGAAAAAGAAACATGTACCACACGTTGGGGGACAAAATAACTAAAATAGATTTTTTTAAAAAATGAAATCAATGAAGGTCTAACAGAAGGCATATCGTCAAGTGACTTGCCTAAAAATAATAAGAAGGAAGGAGAATCTCTAGAAAATTCTAACTCACTTGTAAACAGGTTTCTATTCCCCACAGTCCTCTGAAAGAGTTTTCTTAGAGTTTTTTTTGTTGTTGTTTTTTGTTTTTTTGATATGTAATGATTGCTAGAAATTTAAAACATAGAATTATTTTGCCAGATGATAAAAAAGATACCTACAGATATAATAAAAGTGGCATGTGACTGGCTCATTATAATTAAATATCCATACTTACGCTGAAAAAATGTAGGGAAAAATCTTATTTATAATTTCTTATACCAGTGGACCAGATGAGAGGTTTATGACTGGGAAGCCACTCCGAAGTTGAACATAAGATCACAAATAAAAGGTCTAACCATAGAACATGGTGCCTGAGAAACCCTGAAAGCGTTGAGAAAATTTCCAACCTTGTTTAACATAATACTCCCAAACATGCTGCATTATTTTGTATAGTGAAGAATAGCAAACTACTATGAATAGTCACAATCATTTTTTGATGAGTTCAGATTTTATAAGATATTTTCCTTGAGTTAATTTTTTTATCTGTTGAATATTATTTTGTCAAACACAGACAGATGTTCTCAGCAAATAGCTATATATGAAATTAGAAATGTTTGAAATGTGACTTTGGTCAGCATTCATGATAATCTGAATGCTTCTATGTAGATGGTAAAACTAGAGTGAAAAGTAATAAATAAAGGGGATTATGCTCTTACTCTACATTTATTGAAGAATGAACAAGGAATGGAGAATTCTTAAACTCAGGAATAGAAAGGATATGAAATATCTTTTGTTCTAACTCTCTCTCTAGAGATCTAATTAGACAAACTCAGGTAAGTTCTTCAAATATGGTTTTCATAAATATAGTATTAATTTTCCATCATATGTACACAGATATAAAACCACAAAAGCCTCTTCAGGAAATATCAGTCTTCTGATATTAATAAAGCTCTCTGTCATCATAAACTTTTACAGAGAAGCAAGACACTAATGTAGTACTTGACATCAAATGATAGAAAAATATTCTTTAGGGTGTGTATGCTTGTGTAACAAAAAATTCATTTTTGAGTATACAAATAATCATAACATGCACTAGCCACTGTACTAAGCAGTATGCTAGGTACTTTTTATCCAGACAGTGTCATATGCTAAAAAGACAGATGATAGATAGATAGATAGATAGATAGATAGATAGATAGATAGATAGATACGGACATCACTATGATAGTTCTAAACGAGAATGCATTTAATTATCCATTTCATAACTTTTATCTGTTTCACATTACCAGGAGAAAACACTGTCTGGGCATCTAGGTATTTCCCTAGCAGACTCCACTAAGGATGCAGCTGTACGCCACTATGCCCACCCTCAGTTTGTTATTCAAAGAGCAATATTAATTATTACATTGGTTTTATAAGCATGCTGTGGAGATAAAACAAGAAAATTTAAGTCATTTCTAATCTACTTCAAAGTAGGCTGGTAACTATTGTTACTCTTATTATAGTCCCTAATAATAAGATTTTCCACTTTAGATTTGGAACTTCTGGTCACAATCTGATCTTTTATAACACCTCTTTTGGTTCACAAGCTAAGGAATTTGAAAGCCAGGGACTTAAAGTGAAGCAATCACTGTATCTTCAGTTGACTTACACTGTCCTAGTTAACAAGGACATGGTTTGCCTCCCCCAGAAGACTTCCTGTTCCCTGAGCAGAGAGAAGACAACTTTATCTCTTCTTAACACCACACCTTCCAGAATTGGACCAAAGACAGTAAATACATTCAGTGAATACTTAGCCACCCATACCACTGCAGAAATTGTGAAAGTAGCACCCTAAAATATTTCTTAAAGCATTCCAGATCATTTTCAAGTAATTCAAACTGTAATTCTTTCAGATAATGTGTGGGAAATAGACTTTACTGGGCTATCATAGGCTCTATCTCTGAGATTTCATCCATCCTGAAAAGTTTCAATATTTATACTTTATCTTCTCAAATAAGATTATAGCATCCCTTCAGCTATAGAATCCTCCTTGAAATTATGCAGGCGCTCCACTGCATGGAGACATGATGTGGATAATTGTGAAAGTGTCTGGAGCGTAACCAGTCTCAGTAAGTGATTAGAATACATGTTATTCACAGCAGTATAAAATCTATGCAATGACGGAGCAATCCGCACTGAGATTAATCAGAAAGTTATTGTAAGGAGGGCGATAGGACTGCAAGGACTAGATAACCCAGAAATGTTTACTTTTTATTAGGTAAAACATATGCTTGGCTCTGGGGATTCAAAGATAAAAATCAAAGGCTCGGACTAGTATGGAATAGATAAGATAGTATTAAAATACGACACAGTGTAATGAAGCTCTCCAAGGAGGAAACGGAGTTTTCCACATGAATGTAAAGATGGGGATGAGGTCCCAGAGCCATTTCTTGAACAAGTAAAGGCGTGGATCAAGAGTGCTCAAAGCAAAGGGGATCTTTGAAACATGGAATGAGAGAGAATTTAATAGTAATAAGTGAAACATAGTAAGAGGTGCAAGTGAATATGAGAGATGTTAAGGAGTTTGGCCTTGGCACAGAAAACAATGAGAAGTCAACTGAAAATCTTGTAGTAAGAGTAATTAACGTCTTAAAGATTCTTTGCTTGCATCAAGAAGAATTGCTGCAGAGATCCTAATAGGAGGCATGAGGAAAAACTAAGAAACTAGGAATAAAAATCAGGTGAACAATTATTCTCCTAGTTCTAACTCATGAGATTGAAGGGAAAAATATTTTAAGAAGGTGATGAGATAACTGTATCAAATGTTGCTGAGAACTAAAAAAAGGCATAAACCACAAATAAATGTATTTCCTGCACTGAATAACAAGGAGATGGATGGCAAGAGTCACAAAGACAGTATCATTGAGATATTGTAGGGAAGAAAGGAAGTAGCTCACGGGGTACTTGCTAAAGAAGGGCATCTAAGAAAAGATGAAGATGCTTTACTTAGTTGTATTTGAATGAGTGATTTCTACTAGGAGGAAAAAGAGTAGAAACTTCTAGAAGTAGCAACTAAGCCAGAAGTCCTACACGCTTAGTTGGATAACTAGTGAAGTGCCTGATGTGGTTTGAAAATGGTATTCTTGGAGAGACATTGCCAGACTCATTCTGGGCAGATGAGTTCTCTGCCAACAGCAGACTGAGGCAGCTGGGCATTGTTCTGCAAGGTCCTCGGGACCATTGAAAGGCTTTTATAGGTAAGGATCAAGTTTAGAACGAATTTTAGCAATATCGTCATCTTTGGTATAGATCGCAGGATGAATTGGAGAATAATTACTGTTAATCAATAAGTGGTCAGGACCACCAGCAACATTCTTCTCTTCACTGAAGCACTGAAGCTCGTCAGCACAGCATCGTTCATCTGCAGTACGATATAACTTGTCAGTGCCGGCTCCAGAGACGGTGCCTTAATATGAAATAAAAATATCCTCAGCATAGGATAAGGATGTAGTGAAAGAGTTTGCTCACACTGTGTGATGCATGATTTTGAAGTAAGACAAATATTTGAATTAAGTGTAGAAAACAATGCCCTTTAGATTTCCCCTTCACTTCCCTTCCCTTTCTCCCTGTCTCCCTTTCTCTCTTTCATTCTTAGGTGTCCTTTTTCTTGATATTGTTTCTTTGGCAATAATTATCACCATACTCACACCTGGGTTCCTAGTGACGCAAACTACTTCTCAATTTCAGGTGTCAAGTTGGAAATATTACTTTTCTTGAAAACAGTAAAAAAAAAAAAAAATGTGGAAGTATTTTTAAAGGAAAGATGCAGGCAGGAATGAAAGTGAGTAGGCAGGTAGGTAGGAAGAGAGAGGAGGAAGAAATATTTATTTATTCTTATTCCATTGCTCATCTTGACTGTTTCCCTGGGCCTGGGTCTTAAACTTGGGTCAGGAGATGTATGTATACTATGTCTAGTGGCCTTATCTCCCAGGACACAGGGTACACCTTGAAAAGTATATTTAAAAAAACATGTTGGATGTGCCCTAGTGGCCAAATAGATGTCACCCACATATATCCTCAATTTGTGACCCCCAGCCGGGAAGAACTAAAGAAAATGTTGTTTCCTCCTCTCTCTCCCTGCCTGCCTCTCCCTTCATTCCTGCTGCACCTTTCCTTTAAAAAAGAAAAATAGACATCCAAGAATATGTGATACACTAGTATCCTTGATTATAGATGTATGAATGTTACATTGCTCGCCAGCTACATCTCCACCTGCCTAGAAGGGCAGAACTCTGCTAGCCCAGGCTCCTCTGGTGTGACTTCAGTCCCTAACCAGTTAGAGTCCTATAAACCAATTAATACAGTCGAGTGCCACTTAACAACCTACACTCTTACCCAGGACTTACATCCTCTATTTGACCTTACAGCCAGCACCATCCTCCATCAAATGCGTCATTCCAACAATTCAGGCACAGGGACTCTGATGAGGGTAAAGAAGGGTTTTCATTTTTGAAAGCAGGACGCCTGAGTCAATTTGTCCCACTTGTATCTGCACAAGGCCTATTATATGGACTGTGATTTCCAGGGATGAAAGCTGCGAACTCCCAGGTCACTTGTAAACTGATCGCTCTCCAGTCTTACCTCCTCCTGCTTTTAAGTGGTTTGAGGCTGGTAAATTGAAACCTGAAGAAACACAGAGCTGTGATCCCTAGGACCCCCAGAGCAAACCTGGACTTTGGCTGATTTGCTGTAGGAAGTAACTGCTTACTTACCCTATAATTAACACCACAAGCTGATCTTTGGAAGATAAAGTACAGAAGGTCAAACATAAGATCGAGAGAGGGATTTCATGAAAGCACAACTCTTAGTGGCTACTTAACTCATGAAAACAGTTGGTGTACTTTCTAAGAATGTAACTGATCATAGAAATGGAGCAAAGGATGACTTACACATCCCTGAATACCATCTCCAGGAGTTCTCTTGATTAAGGAAGCCATGACACACGTCGATGATACTCTACGGAGACGTAAAACATGCTATTTGTTCAGTGACAAGTTAACTTAAACACATTTTACGATTCTATTTACAAAATGAGCTTCCTTCCCTGGTTATAAGTATTTACTAGTTTTTCACTAGCAAATCTTCTGTCAAATAAAGTCCCCCTTTGAATCCTCCGGCCCCTGGGACCTGGCTTCCTGACCAGCTCTTGCTACTACCTTACCTTCATGCTCGTTGTCGTCCTTTTAGTCACACTCACCCTCTACAGTGTGATGAACACAAATGAATGTTGTGTGTCTGTGTTTCTGCACAGATTTCCCTTTCTGGCCATGTCCTTAATGCCTTGTCTATGCAGCAAGTCATTTCTCTTCCTCAAGATCCTACTTTATAAGCACTTACCTGCAGACCCATGCAGATCCCTGCAGATCCCTGCAGATCCCTGGCTGTACCTGCAGCCCCACGCTTCGCCACGAGTGTGCTACTTACATACTGCATTGCTGCAGTGGAAAATACCAGCCTGGCCTATAATTTGCTCACTCATGGATATCAAATTATAGGAACTAAATGAAGAGACTTTCCAGTAGCAGAAATTGCTTGCCAATATCTTTGCTTATCTTTGCAACTCACTAAAATTAGAGGCAGGTAAGTTTTTTTAATGGAGTAACCATCACTAAGTTCAACTCAAAGAAAACAGCTGTCCATTCTTATCAAGTGGCTTATATTTCAGCTGTGGCTCTGTCATGAACACTGGAGAAGTTTCTTTCTCATCAGTGCCCCATTTCTGGAATAGAGGCCTTAGATTATGTTTCTAAGGATATTTTTCAGATCCAAAATGTTTGATTGTATGAAATATCCAGGTAGAGGGTGTCACTTTAATGCATGTTTATAAAGTCTACACTCTGACAGCTATTGACTGATTCATTAGCATAATTATTGTCATTTCCATGCTAACATAAGAAGTTATAGATAAATGGGTACGTTCTCATGATAAAGGCAAAAACTGTTTCTTCACATAGGAACGATACTCTTTACCTTAATCAATCTCAAAATGTATTCTCCTTTTCTCAGGGGAGCCCAAGAGTAAGTGTTCTTAGACCATATTCATCAAGACTATTCAGAAGTCAATGTGGTGTGCATGCTGTGCTGACCTCAGGTCAACAGCATGACCCTCATACACAAATGTTTATCCCCTTTATACTCAGTGCTTCTACTTTAGGACTATTATAACAGTCCCCAAAATTTGACATAACTTTAAATCCAAAATAGTCTTCATAGTATTACACATACTATCAAAAATAGAAAATAAGTAACAAAACATAAGGGCATTGATAGATTAATCTTTATGGTATTAAAAACATCACAATGAAATATTGAAAGCCATTAATATTGTCAAAAAGGTTATAGATCATGAAAAAATACTAGCAAGCATTAAGTTCAAAAATTAAAAATGGTCCCCCCAAAGCCACATTATCACACATAAGAAATATATTGTTATTATAGTAAATTCATGTGTGACTTTAAAAGTAATCTTCTGTTAACTTTCACTATTTTCTAAATTTTGCATAATAAGGTTATTAAAGTCATTAAATAGTTTGAGTTTTAAAGGGCAACATCATGAAAATATATTCATGATTCAACAAATCAACATTTAACAAACCATACTGAACATAACAGTCAAATTTGAAAGTTATTTTGCTTATGCAATAAACCAAAAACACCAAACTAGAAAATATAATATAATTTAACTTAATTAATAAACATGATAAAGTTCACATGGGCTACAGGAAGCTTTTAAAAATAAGTCTCAGAAAGTTTTTCCTAATATCTAATGTAACTGCATTTGCAATCAAAAACCCATGTTTCATGTTTTAATAGCCCATGGTCTATATATGTATACTATAAATGCAAAGTGCTTTCAAAGAATTGAAGTTACAGGCATTTAGATCATCGAAAGTGAATGCAAGGCATTGTCTAGTGATGTGACTTAGAATAAGTTCTTTGTACTCGACAAATTCAAAATTAGCAAAGTAAAGATATTCACTGCTTCTATCTAGCCCCAAAATGCTGGTTTTCAAAGGGTTATAATTAAGCAGATGGAAGTGTAGAAGTCAAATGCTCTTAGGAAAACATCCAGGAAAAAAAAAAACAAAAATTTCAAGCAGGCAAAATATCCAGCATGAAAAGAATCTTAAAAAAGAAAGCAAGGAATAAAGAAGAAAATGAGAGAAGTGGAATATGGGAGGAGATAGGAGCGTGAAAGAAAGACATCAAATAGATAATATTTTATGGGAAGAAGGCATTACTGACATCTTCGATGATGTTCTAGTGCTACAAAGTGAAAAGCATACATAATTCAAGTCCACGTGACAACATAAAGTGCCACCAAGTCCCATACCCCTGCCTCCTCTGTGGCAATTCAAAATATGGCCTTTGACCCTTTATCAACTTCATCTGACCATGCAGTCACAACTTTACCCATGGAATGGAAATAAAATAGAGACTAAATGACCAATATGCCCAAGCTGAATAAATAGATCGTGCAGTACAGATAAAAGCTAATAGCTGAACCATACAAATCATATCTCCAAGTGCACATCTTTCCTTGGATGAACCAGAGGGACTTCAACCTCATGTTATTGAACTGAAATTGATCTTCATGTCCCCACCTGAGAGAGTGCCACCTCTCTGTCTAGACTCCAAAGCCAGATACCTAGGGATCATCCCAGATGTTCTTACTAATACCTAAAGTTTCATGAATATTCAATGCATTTATTAACTTCTGACTATATTTGGAATCTATTTCTTACTAGTCCCTCAAATGTGGTTTACACCATCAGCGTTCTACCTGGTGTTTCCTCCAGTATCACATCTCTACCATCGCCCTGTCCATTGTAACTAGATACCTTTGTGAAGCAGAACTTGACAACTTAACATCACCTCTTATCTTTAAATTCTCCAGATTTCTTTTTTAATATTTCATGCAAAATAAACCCAAATTAATCAGAATGACTTCTGATCAGAAACTGATCCCTGCCTTTTTTGGCATCTGCATTATAAGTGACCCAGGGTTTTATACAGATGGTGTCTCTACACAACTTTTATTCTTCAGTATCCACTTCAGAAGTCACTTTCTTTGAGAAAATTTCCTGGTCCTCCTAAAGCAGTTTTCTTTTTTCCTCTGTCCACATAGATTTTAATGCTTTTCTCTGTTTATACTCCTCTAGCACTGATCACACTGTACTTGATTATTTTTGTTCACATCTGTTCTCTCACTGAAATGTGAGGTCATTGTGAGCAGGGATCTGAGTTGTAGAAATCATTATAATGGCTTCATTTGCTAATCTTGTAAATAATCAGTAAAAACTAAACTAATTAAATGAATAAGCTATTTTAAGGTTATTTGGACTCAAATTTAAGTTCGATATCAGTAAATAATATGTGCCATTATTTCAATAATTATATTTTAATCAAAAGACAAAATCGACTACACTAAATATACTACTCTATTTCCTGGGTCAAGTTTTGTCATTTGCACCACCCCAGAAAAGTTCAGTATCTCAAATCATTCCACGGCATCTTACAAATATAGACGTGATGCCTTGAAGGAATTAACTAGCCTTTGGGTTGAAGAACATGCAAAGCCACTCTTAAACAGCCATCATAATATTAAAATAATTGGAAATGATGGACAAACTTTGAAATTTTGACCTGGATTGCATTAATCGATAATTGAACAAAAAGGGAAAAAAAACATAATGAACTATTTTTGGTATTTTCTTTGACACTCTTCTCTTTTCTTTATGTTCTTAGCCATTATATATTAGTGCAAAACATACTGACTGTAAATATCTTCTGTCACAAGTTCCAGAATATTCTTTCTAGTCTCTTGGAAATCTCTTCCTGGTTCTACTACAGGAAACTCACACCTAACCATATTAGATTGTACTCATTATTTAAATACTCTCTGTTAACTAACTTCCCACTCTCCCCATTTATCTATCTACTTATGATTGACATCACTGCTTATCAAGTCATTTTTCTTTATTCTGGCATCAAAGCCTAAACTCTCACCTAATACTGTTAAATAGAAATTTCAATGTGGATAGAAATGTCATGTACTAGTCTTATGTAGTGGCCACTATTTGGCACTTGGAATATGTCTGATATAACTGGACAACTAGAGTTTTTAATTAATTTAATTTCGAACTATGTGTGATTATGGCCATCATATTAGACAGTGTAGATTTAGATCTAATCACTCACTCCCTGATTCAAAAGCATTTAGTTATTCATTACACCCCAATTCTGAATGTGAAATAAATGGCAATCCTACGAACCTGCCACTTGAGAGTCTTCAGGATCTGGTTCACCCTAAATATTCAATATTGTATTCTACTGTATCCTATCATGGCCCTATGACAAAAGTTTATTGGAATAACAGAATAGGAGCTCAAATGACCCTCTCCCTCCATCAAAAGAATAATTTAGTAAAAAGAGTTTATAAAAATAATTGAAAGTATCTAAAAATGTTCATACAGCTTACACTTTCATTTTAAAAACTCTACTAAAGCTCAATAAGACAGCTAAGAGTTTGTGGCATTTAGTTGCCATCTATACCATTAGCCTTTACAACTCCATGTTACAGAAGCTTCTCAGCTCCCAGTTCAGACTATCTTAGGGGTAAGATGCTGCCATTGCTAAGCCCCCTTAATCACTTACTCATGTTGAAGAAACTTTATTCCAGGCAGGCATGGTGGGAAAAAGCAAGTCTCTTTTCCTTAATCATCTTCCAGTCAGCGCTAAATTCTACCACAGTTCCACTAGGCAAGAATATTGGGACCCTTATTGCCTGTTTCAGTTCACTCATGGGGAAAAGACTTCACATCAAGTGGAATCTAGAAGACCAGAGGATGTCTATCTGTCCCTCCACAGGCTTCCTCCTAGAGTTGGGCACTTTAAGAAAATAGGCCCCCAAACCCATCTTTTGGGACATGGATCCTCTCAGGCAAACTGTTAACTTTCTCCTCAGACTCTGCTTCTGCTGTGGGTAGAACCACCTCTGTGCTGAATATCCACCCAGACACACACAGTAAAGATGCTGAAAACCAAAACAAGAAAATTCTGGAAAGCAGCCAGAGAAAGATAACTCATCACATAAAAAGAGAACCACTATACGATTAACAACAGACATTGTCTCAAAACAGGGTCACCAGAAGAAAATAGAATGGGATATTCCACATGGTGAACTTAAAATGTCAGTGAAGAATCTTACTTTCCAGCAAACCTTTCTGAAAAATGAGCAAAATCAAGATGTTTCCAGATAAACAGCAATTGAAAGAATCTGTTTTTAGCAGACATTTTATATATGAAATAATAAAACTTTTTGGGGCTGAAAGCAAGTAACACCAGTCAGTAGTTTAGATTCACCTGAAGAAGGAAAAGAACACTTGTCTTTGAATAATATTATGTTGTAAATGAACGTTTTTCATGTATTAAATAATATGTGCATTACTAAACATATTGTATTGTAGGGGTCATAATATACAGAAATTTACCCAACTGACAATAATGAAATTTTATGGGATTAAGCAATGGATAGCAAATGTTAAGTCAAACCCAGAGGAAGAAATGAAGAGAAATGACAAATAAAATGGTCAATATAAGAAACTATAAATATATTCCTACTATATGTTTTATTCTCATGATATTTAATATATAGTATTAAACAAAATAATATTAAAAATGTGTTGTCAATATATACTGACATAATATGCAAGCAATTTTTTTAAAGGCAAGGGGAGAAATAGCACTATGTAGAAATAACATTTCCATATTTCTCTAGGTCTTAGCTGAAAACGATATTCTGATAAGATGTTTATTATAAGTTCTAGAGCATCCACTAAGAAAAGAACTGAAAAATATAATCTAGAAATTAATACGTTACACAGAAAATATTCACTTCATAAAAAGAAGAAAATAAAAGGCAGAGAGAAATGAGTCCTGAAACATAAAAGGACATAAAAGCTAAGTGGTAGGTGTAACTCCAACCCTGTTAATAATCAAGACTTCTGCCTCAAATTGTATTTAAAGAATTCAGAATGGATGTTATAATTATGTACATTATATTAATAGCTATGTCTCTGTAAAACCTCTTACAACTCCATTATATGAAGACAAATGATTCACTTTTGTTAAAAATGGACAGATGATTTGAATAGGCAGCTTTCCAAAACAGATAGATGACCAGAAGCTTCACAATGGCTACTCCATATCATCAATTATTAAAGAAATAATGCAAATAGTAACTGTAAGGAGATGTCACTTCCTACCCACTAGGACAATGACAACCAACAAGACAAATAAAAAAAATGTTGAGGATGATGTGGAAAAATTAGAATCTTCATACACTGCAGATGGGAATGTAAAATGGTACAGCTTCTTGGAAAACAGTTTGGGAGTTCCATTAAAAGCTATACAGTTGTATGACCCAGTTATCATAGGACAGCCATTCCACTGCAAAGTATATAACCCAACCAACACATACAGGCACAAACATGTACAATGTTTATAGCAGGCAAACTTATAATAACCAAAGAGCCAAAAGAACCTAAGTGCTAATCAACTGATGAATGTATAAAAATGCAATATATTCATATAATGTATTGACTATTAATAAATAGATCATAACATTAAATGAAGTATCAATACAAACTGCCACATGGATGAGCTTCAAATACTTTATGCTAACTAAATGAAACCAGTCACAAAAGGACCTATTGGTATGATTCTATTTATATGAAATGTCAAGAACAGGAAAATATATAAAAATAGAAAGCAGATTAACAGTTACTTAAGGCTGGAACGAAGTAAGGAAGGAGGTGATATTGAGCATTTAATCTGTACTTATTGACCAACCATTTGTACATTTTCTTTGTAAATATGTCAGTTTAGATCCTTTTCTCAGTTTTAATTTGATAGACATTTTATTAGTGAGTTGGTAGTGTTCTTTATATGTGCTAGATACAAATAAATCTCATAAAATTTGTGACTTGAAAATACTTTCTCTCTTTCTATGGTCATCTTTTTAGTTTCTTGATGATATTTTGAAACATGAAAGTTGGCCTTTTTTTAAATGTGCTGAGTGTTTGTGATCCCCCAAAATTCATGCTGAAATCCTAACCCCCAATATGAGGTACATAGAAGCAGAGCCTTTGGTAAGTAATAAAGTCTTGAAAGTGGTATCCTCATGAATGGGGCTATTGCTCTTATACAGGTACCCCCAGAGAGAGGAGCACTCTATGGGGTAAAAAGGAACCAGCAGTCTGCAGCCTGGACGAATGTCCACACCAAAGCTCAACAACTCAAGTTCCCTGATACCAGACTTCTAGACTCCAGAGCAATGAAAAATATATTTCTGTTGTGTTTAGCCACCAGTCCATGGTAGTTTGTGATAGTTCTCCAAACTAAGACAGCACATAATTATATTCAAACAGACTCACATTGTTTGCCTTTTTTAACTTATCCAATATTTGCTATAGCCCCTTCTTCTTCCTCCACCACAGAGGAAATTTTTCTTGAATCTTTAAGACTAATCTCTCTTCATGTGTGTTCAGCAGTCTCCCTTACACTGTTTTCCCTCTGTCTACCTATCTGCAGATCTTTTCTCCTTAGCATATGAATATCCTTAAGGCTCTCCTAACTGAAAAATAAAATTTCTGTGTGATTCTCATCTGATAATGGAGTAGTAGTGGTGACCTCAAAGGCAGATGAGAGTTAAATAAGCATATAGGTTGTCCTTTCCAAAATAGAGGATAAATGGAAATTACCTGTAGTCTAGGTTATAATAACTCACCTCCCCATGCATTAGTGACATAATGTGAAGCCCTTGGTCAACAGCGCATAACTACTCTTGCCGAGAATTATAATTAAGTAAGTGGAATAAAGTCAAAGCAATGACGACATCCCACATGTTTTCACTTCTGCATGAATGAAGTTACTTTACCACAATATTGGATAAGAAAAATCTAAATATCTGAGTATGATGGAATTCGTTTTCTAAATTAAATGCCTCTTGTGAGCAATTATTCCTAAACTCCAGAAGAAAGACTTTATATCTTGCCTACTATGTTTATGAAAGTGTTCTCTAAATTATAATGTACAAGTCAGGTAGTTTTATCATAATCATTCTTACTATAGATTAAAAAAATCTCAGCACAATTTCCTTATTCTTTGATATAAAGAAAGTGATTTCAGCACTATAAACCACATTTCCTTTTGGCCCTTTGAGCTATGTTTTATGTGATTTCACAGTGTTTTTCTTATTATAAAGTAGGGTGGAGTTAGCAACCATGTGAGGTGTGAGATACCCAAGCTAATGAGTTTCATATCCTCAAAGATTTGATCAGCTTCCACATGATACAACCAAAGGTCTGGAGACAAGAAATGACTAGTCAGTTCAATGATAGTAGTGATGAGACTTCATGAGTATTGAGGGTGGATTTTGATTGAGGGTGAAAAGCTCTTAAAATCCATAGTGAAACTATAGAACAGAATCGGGCTGATACAAAAGGACAGTACACTCCATGAATGGAAAGTTATCAATCCAAATATCTACCTATCACGTATCTATCCATCCATCCATTATCTATTTTAGCATTTATTTGTTTACTTATATATTATTAATTTATCATTAATTCAAAAAGAAGTTGAGTGATCCCCGTCTGCGTAAATACTTAGTTACTGATTAAGAAAAAGAAGATATTGGTGTGATGGGGAAATTTTATTGGCTAGAAGAATGTTAAGTTGACTATTGTCTAAATTTTAGTTATTTACCAATTTCCTCCAAAGAGATAAATTTCAGTTCTTAGTGAAGAGGTACACAAAGTGATTAAGGAGATTCTCTTGACTGGCTGAAAGTTTTAAATTTTTATGAAGAGCAATCTATCTGTTTTTTCTTTTCAGTCTTGTGGTTTTGGTCTTGTGCACTTACTCTTTTTAAAAGGAAAACCAAGAGTGATTCTAATATTTCCCTCCTGCTTTTAGAGACAACATACTGACTCATATTGCGACAAAGGTGTTGTGAGAAAGCACTTCATTGTCTTTATAGAGCTAACAGGCTCCCTCTCAGCAGGTCATGATGCAGTGACTACTTCTCTGGCAGTAGGGCATTTTGGTAACATGGAACAAAAGAAGTTTTACCCTGATGACAGCCAAGATATGTGAATGTCACTTAGAGATTTATGATTCTATTCTTTTCATGACTGTCTAGGAGCTAATTGATTCACTTTCCTAAAAAAGAAGGATATCCCTTTTCTTTTCTAGAACAAGAGCACAGATGGGCAGAGAAAGAGAGATACAAATTCTCCTTCGATTTTCATGTGTCTGAGTCTTCTTTCATGCCAGTTCTCCATCTTAAGAGATAACATAAGGTATCCAGGTGAGAGTAAATGCTAGATAGCTACAATTTAAATTTTATTTTTTATAAGGAATCACTTTAACAAATAGAAGTGTCCTTACAATTCAAGTTAGAAAAGGCATCTCTTGTCAAGAGGTGAGAGGTTTTGGAGGAGTGGGGTGCAAGCATGTGAAGATGAGCCTTACTACAGCTTTGGAGCTTGTCCTAGTTCCACCTAGGCTATTCTAAATGTGGCAGGTTAGGAGTGAGTCTAGAAATGTAAAGATCACTCTAACATTAAGAAATTTCCAGGCAAAATGACCATGGCATTTTAGCCTAGTTAGCTGTTTGGAGGTGCTGTTATCCTCGTTAGAATCCCCTTTATCTCCAAGATGTCTCTAGAGTAAAAGCTGTTGATGAACTCAGTGGACATCATCACTTTTGAATCTCCAATAGTCTTCTCTTAATAATGATGGCAGAGATTCGTGTTTACAGAGAGTTGGGAAATGTACATTACTCCTTCCTTTTTATATTAATGTTTTGTATCTAGATAGAATCTGATAGTTGAAGTATGTATATATGTATGCATGCATGCATTTTCCTTTACAAATTTTGTTAGATATTTTTGAAATATGAAATACATATAGTTATACATTTATCCAAGATGGCAGAATGTTGCAATCTCAAGCTTACCTTCTCCCACAGCACAACCAAGAAAACATCTACTTGCAAACTGTGAGTTTTGGAAAAAAAATATGACCAATACTTTCCCAAATAAGGGAGACATAGGCTTCTATAAAACAACTGATTAGGGAAACCACCTTGGCTTGATCCATCTCTGGGATGAAGAACTAGCCTTTAAAATCTAGCAGCAGAGAGCTGCAGAAGGCCACTGCACTAAGAGAAATTTAAACAACGGAAGCACATATTTTTAGTTCACCTGTTAGACCGAATACAACATCTGATGATTTTATTTGCAACATCAAATATTAATTTTCTGATTTTGGTAACAAAATGAAAGTGCTCATTTGTATTGTTGCAAAACTTGTAAATGTACCCTGTAAGATATCTAATATTTAAAATACCCTCTTAATTATAAGTAAGGAAAGCCCTGCTGTCTTGCACGTTAATATAAGAGGGCACTAAAATTGCAAATAAGATATAAGGTAAAAATGAAAAAGACAGACTACATAGGAAAGGAATAAAATGAGATTTGGAAATGTGTTTTTTAAATGAACACAATTGCGAGATAATGTCTTAAAGAACAATAAAAATAACAAACCAGTAGCAAAAATAATTACAGAATTTGATGAAGTTGAAATATATAAAACAAGTGAAACAAATATCTGCCTGCATGAGATTTGTGGACTATGTGTACTCCTGCTGTTATTCTCTCTCTCTCTCTCTCTCTCTCTCTCTCTCT